>CAJRST010000002.1:13695256-13771163 GCA_907169785.1 Menidia menidia | reverse complement strand
GGGGGGGGGGGGGGGGGGGGGGGGGGGAGTGGAGACAAGCATGTGTGTTGTTTCTTTATGGTTGCGAAGGTGTTGGTGCGAATGTGGGTAAATGTGTGAGTGACCCCGACACCATGGTGATGCTACCAGTAGCACTGACCAGCGTCGGTGCTCCATTAATTAAAGAGATGATGCGCTGGCAGGTGGCTTCACTGCCCACACTGGTAATTGGCCCCTTTCTTCCTACTATCTCCCCCCACAAAATCACCCATCTCTGCCTTTTTCTTTTCTTTTCTCTGCCTTGTTCCCTCCTCCTATGTCTCGCTCTCAGAAACGTGCCAGTGGGCAGGCAGAAACGCAAGACTTTGTGAAATAATGATTAGAATGGATGGAGATGAAGGGCAGGGAGTTTCACATTTTCCCACAAGCCTCTGATGGTCGGGGAATGCTGTTTGCCTTTAAGCGTCGTGAGACGCGACGGGAGTTTACTTTAGACAGCCACAATCTGAGGAGCCAGAGCTGCAGTCATTAATGATGTGGGGAGGGGACAAGAACTATACTTTGACAAGTTTCTGGATGTGTGCGTGTGTGTGTGTGTGTGTTTCGGTGTCACTGTGCGCGTACTGAGGCCGCAATGCGAGCATTGCACCGAAAGGAAACCGAGGAAGTTCTCAGGCAAGTGAGGCACGTACTGTGGAAGGCTGGAGTGTGTTTATGGGAGTGTGTCTCACCACGTCACTGGGCAGGTTATGCAGGTCATCAAAGGGGCTCTCCAGCGTGTTGGTGTCCACGTTCAGAATAACGACATCCTCCAGTGATCGACTGCGTACTCGCTACAAAAAGAAATGTACAGTGTTATCTTTAGAATCAGTACATAAAGAGAGAATCAAAAAAATTAAAAGTATATAAAACAAAGGTAAAACACAGGGAAAAAATGTTTTTAAAACAACCACATTTGCCATCAGAAACAGAAAATTTAATTGATATAATACTGGATTCTAATCCTGTATAATTGAAATATTTCTATAAAGACAGGGAAATTATATTAATTCATTTGTAATAAATTATGACTTGAAGTTAAGATATGAATCCATAGTTGGCACAGGTATGTTTTCCTATAGGAAAAAGTCATCTCTGCCCTGAAGACTCAGGAACGAGCAAAAACCCAGCAGTCACATTTCCAACCACGCAGCTATCACAGCCCTCTATGATTAAGGATGAAGAATAAAAAATAAAATAATAGAGCATCTTTAGTGTAACACACGAAGACACATGCTCTGAAAATGAAGAATGGCACGGGAACGGGAACATTTGGAGTGTGCAAACATTTTCCACAGAACCAAAACCTCATGCATCAACAACAACACGGTGATGCCGCGCTGCGCGCATCCTGATGGCGACAAATTCAACAATTATTTTAGCGTGGTGCAGGAGGATGCAGGCAGGTGTGTGTGTGTGTGTGTAGGGGGGGGGGAGAGAGAGAGGCAGCATAGTGTGTGAATTTCTAGTTTGTCACTTTTGTGACAGCCTGTGCAGCGGAGGCTCACATGCTGATCTGGACTAATTATGTAGCGGCGGAAAGAAGGTCTGTCACGGATGCAGAGTGTGATAAATACTGCCACTGCCGCAACTGTCAGACAACTATCACAAACACTCATGCACACAAACACACATGTGCATTGCATTATATGTGCTTGCGCAATTACAGACACACACTCGCGCGCACACACACACACACACACACGTACGCTCACGTACTCACACTTGCACACGAGTGCAAACGTGTGTGTACTTGCGTCATGCATTCAAACGCGCGCACAACACAGCAATGCTGATGATGGCCTGCCCCCCAACCAACACGAGGCTTAACAATGAAGTAGAAAAGCTCTTTGTTTGCAGATGCTTTTTCGGGGCTTTTTCTCTGTGTCTTTTGTACTTCTGCCTCAGAATGTGCACAAAAAATAAAGGGAGTTGGGAAGGGAATGAAAGGGCGCAGCTTTCCAGCCCCACTGACGTTTCACCTTTTTTGTCTGTGTGACTAAATGCGAGCACTGCATTAACTGACCGTCTGTATCGAGTGAAGAATAAAAACTGGAAGCATAAAACACATTACAGCTTCCTGTGTGGGAGTGGACCGTTTGGTGCGAATGTTTTCACCTTACATGACAAAAAGATGCAGAAATATGAGATCTGAGTCAAAATTAGAAAACCAGACAACTTCTGTCCACCAGTCTACAAAACTATGGATCATAATGGCCACAAAGCACAATTATACATTTACCTGCATTTGAAATGGATATACATACCTCGAGCAGGCTAAGATGAACTCCCACAAAATATGGCATGGGGGCACTGTGAGTGGAAAAAGTACAAACTGGTCATTACACTAATAAAGAATTGATTATTCAAAAGAAAAATTAAATTAAAAGCTAATTTTGCACATGAAAGATCAAGAAATTATTTTAACACTATAGTAAAGCAACAAATCTACATTAGATACAATATAAAAATTATCCATGACATTGATGTCATGTAATAAAATATCTTAAATGGCAAAGCCATTTTTAAACGAAAGTTTTTGGACCTGTAAGATTAGCAATTTGTGGCAAAAAAATACGTTTAAATACGATGTAAAAGAAAGACCTAAGAGACACAGGAAGTAGTGCTACTGACATACAATCACTATTGCTGAGAATACGGACACTGCAGTTACATAGTAATAAAACTAAACATTTGACCATAATTCGAGGGTACAATAAATCATTTTTGGAAATCTGGAAGCTTCTTTTCCTTTTCCTTTTTCTCTTCTTGAAAATCAAACCTTTTAGACCTAGAAAGTAGATTCAGAAATAGTGAAAAGGCTGGGGCCGTTTCCTGGAATCCCAGCAGAACTGTAGCATTCAGTTTAAATTTAAAAAGACCTTAGAGAGTTTCATTGTATTTTTTGTTTTAGAAGTTAGGGGCATAAAAATTTTGCATTTACCTGCAAGTAACAATGACACACTCATCAAAAATGGTTGACTAATGAAAAACAGTTCTTATAATCAGTTTTACCGAGGCAGTAAAATTGAATAGTTTTGGGACAGTACATTTCTGGTCAGGATCATTCAGAAGCTACTTGAAACCTTGCGGGCTTGTAATGAATTTACAGAAGCAGAAAAAACAAACAGCAGGCCTGTGGCTGCGCACTGTAGCTGCTGTACTGTTCTACGAATGTACAGTACTGACTTTTTGAAACTCAGATGTACTGTGCGCACACAGTGAAGCATGTGGAGCTTCTAATGTAATCCCGTTATCTAATTGGTGCTCGGAGGACACCCGTGTTATTGAATAAGATAATGATGAGTCTTCACAGAGTGTTGAAAATCACATTTGGCTGTCAGTGATAGACAGCATTTTTAAGCTGATGTGCCCCTCATGGTAAAATACTGTACTGTGTGATCTATCGGATTCAACAAGAAAACGGTTCCTTCCTCCTAATCTGACATCCCTACAAGCACATTAAACACGCACAACCATCAGAAGTTGACCAGAATGTGTGCAGATTTGTAGGTGAGCTTTAACGCCTGCCCTCTATTCACTTTCAATCAAGTCCGTTTGGATTTGTTGGATTTCTTTTTTTGGACGGGTGGTAATGAATCCCTGAGAGAGCCGAGATGATGAGAGTGTGGTGCTAGCAACTGGCATGAAATATAGAGCAAGGTGATCCGGATCGTTCATTATGTTGAGGAGCCACAGAAGAGAGGGAACGCCACGAGAGTACGCAAAACAACAAGAGGGAGTTGGAGAACGTGTGAACATGTGTAGCTGCACTTTTACGCCCGGGCTTTAGGGGCTGAGCTGGAGGCATAATGGACGCACATGCCACGATGTGTTTACATGTCTGTATGGCAGCCGTGTGCGTGTAAAAAGAAGACACTGGGGCAGAAGGGAAAAGGTTGCGTGGAAGCATCTCCCTGTGATGAGAGCTGTGTTCATACGTGTGCGATCAGCCTTACCAGCAGTAGTCCAGAAGATGCGGGGGCAGCACAGGGATGAAGATGTGCTGCCAGTACATAGGGTAGAGCAAAGCTGCTGCACCATGGACACATGCAGTTAACTACAGAGACAGAGAAAGAAGACGTTGCAAACTCAACACAACTTTTTTTAAGATAAAACTGAAAACTGAGCTCAACAAAGTACAGAAAAACACTCCTCCATGGCCAAAGTTTGTCTGATTTCTCACTCAAGGACCACCTCCAGGCCGAAGGAATTTTTTCCCAGCCAAACCTTTTCTTACCTTAATAAATGTAGATGATTAAAGACTAAACACAAACAAATCAAAACGTTCAGACAGTGCCTTCTCTGGAGAAAAAGTAAACACATTAATGGTGATGCTTTGCTTTAACAAGTACATGTCGTGTTTGTTTAATGTCAGAGACGCTTCTAAAGTTCTAAAATATCCCTGGGAGGGGCCTGACATGTTAATGTTACATTAACATGTCAAGTGTGTTGTCAGGGAAATATGACTTGTTGGCTTTGGCAGAAGGAGGAGGACAACAGAAGATCAGCCAGCTGATAAAAGCCCAACTTGACCCTCATGGCACAGGCACCATAGTCCACAGAAAGACTGACTCAAAGAAAGTCGGGGCTTGCATTACTCACAGTGAACATGTATCAAATGCTCTCTACTATATTGATTTATTTGTCACTTTTCATCATGGCAAATGTATAATATCTATAACATGAGACATTATATCATAAAAAACATGTCAAACATGCTGCAAATGGTTTTGAACAAAATAAATTAGGCAAATGCAAAGTGCTTTTGTCAAATGCCTTCTAAATCAGAGTCAATAAGTGGGCATTATGCTTTGACCTGCACAAAAAGCAGTAAAACAAGGCCAAAAGAGTGCTGCCAGTAGCCATAAATATCAAAATTACCCCAAACACTCCCACTGAAAAATTAAAGGGAAAATATGGAATAATTAACCTCTTTTTAAACAAATGAGAAGCAACCACGTGAGGATGACATTGCTTTTCAAAGGCACTCCAAACACTGTCAAAACAATATAACAGACAGAATTAAAGTCATTGTCTACCATTGTTTTAACGCCAGCATCCCCCTCTTGACATACAATCTCATGAAAAGCCAGCTATAGTAATGACCTGCAGCACACACACAGACACACAGACGCAGCGGGAGACAGAGGCGTTAGCTCATCCCCCAGATTAAAATAACATGATTAAATATGGAAAGAGAACAGAGGTCTGAGGGGCTCCTGCGGGACTTCATTAGGGCAAATTGCCAAAGAATGAAACATGAGTTAGCCAAGAGAGACTGCGGGCTAGGCCAATACCGCCGGGACCCCGGAGCAGCAGCCGCTGTTATACTGCTGCAGCTTCACAGTAAATGTGTGAAGCGGACACACACTATCACACACGCACAACTACCAGGAGACCCCCTGCTCGCTGACACACACAGTGTCACAATTGACCGGCCAAAAGCGGGCGAGATGGTGGCTGAAAACAACCGCGGCAAGAGGAGGAGAGAGAGAGTCCCACCCTTCTGCATTCTGCCCTCACATCAAGCCTGGAAATCTGAAAGCTCACAACAAAAAAAAAAGTGTTCATGCGCTTTTCTGACCACGTGCCTTCTTCCGTGCACGTTTGCCTTTAACTGTATTCATTTTTCATAATAGCCATTAAATAGAGAGTGGTGATGTTTTTTTCCCCCCTCTCGTCTCTCATACACACAGTCCCACAATACTTAGGACTTAATCAACATTTAATTGGTGTCTTGCTCTGTGTATCTGAATATGCATATTTCTGCTTCCCGCTGTCTTCAAATGCAACAACAATGCCACGCTCCTGTCAGGATTAATTCCCCGCCAAACAGTTTGTTTTTTTTGTTAATTCTGAAAATAAATCAATGCTGTGAATATTAATGAGGAATAGAGGAGCACTCGGTGCAAAAGCCACTATCAAAAACGATCACCCCCTCAATTCCTTTTCTGACGCTGCCAGGGTAAGGAGCCATTAAATTCTTATAAGAGAGGTCACCCATCCGCACATCTACATACACTCCCGTGCACGTGTGGCACGTGCACGCATACACACACAGAAAAAGAGAAGAGCCAACAGGCTAGTGTATTCCTCCTCTGGGAGTGTGAGACAAGCCCCAGCCATTCGCCGGTACCAGGAGGTAATGGCACAGAACACCTCGCTAACCAACTCCAATTATTTCTACCAGGCCTCAAGGTGAGCCCCCCAACTGGCATGATTTACTCTCAGGTTGAAAGTGAAAACGGGAGTCTCTGCCTCTTTTTCTCAGGCTGGGTGGCTGTGCTTGGGGGAGCTGACCGAGAAGGGAGTCCGAAACGAAGATTATGATTTATAAGGCGAATCTAGATTTCAGTTTTCTTTCATTTGTTATCTCCAAAGTGATGGAAGTAGCAGCGCGATTTAGATAAGGTGACTTGGAAGGAACGCCACGGGAATAGTTCACATATTTGCCTCTCTAATTCAGATTAACACAAAATCCCTGTGTCCTTGTCCAGGTTTTTCAACAAATGAGGCAAAAAGTAAAAACTGGATACATTGAAAAAAGGAAAAGAAAATCCTACCCCTTATTTTTTTTCTTCTTCTTCATTTAGAGGGGGGGGGGGGACTTCACATAAGAGTGGGTCATGAGAGGCTAAGGCTGATAAAATATTTGCCAGGCTGATAAATAATAGATGAGTGGAGCCAAATGGCTTACACGCTCCACAAAAGACCTGGGTGCTTAATATTCCATTCAATGGAGAATCACAGATACAGTCCCCAAGAACAAATACAGGATTAGGTGCTGGGTCCAGTCCTCAGGGAGCAGGGCTCTGCCCGGTAATGAGGGGCTGCCTGCCTCTTACGCTGTGTGTGTGGGTGTGCGAGCGTTGCCCCCTCCTCCGAGAAGCTAACGGATTATACAGCGACAGCCTGCTTCAAAAAGCAGTCAAGGTCTTTGGTTCTGCCCTGAGAGCTTTTTAGTGTGCTGTGGCTTCGACAGAAAGTGTCCACACTAACACTGGTTTTTCCAGACCCATTCAGTGAGACTAAAGAAGGACGGGGGCAAGAGAGACAGACAGCGAGAGATAAAGAGATGGAAGGGAGAAGGTCAAAGTTTGAGAAGAAGGCAAAATGAAGTGAAGAGCTCAGTTCTAAAACTTTCCATGCAATAGTAATTCACCATGTCATATTCCACAAGTTGTGCTAACAATAGAATCCATGCGCAACATACACACAAAGTGCATATATACATTAAGGTGTCTTTTTTTGTTCATCGTCTATTTATTTATTATAAGCTTCCTTACCAGCTGCTCTAATAAAATTTTATAATCAAAGCTTCATCTGACAATCTATATAATGACCACCTACAAAAAAAGTTAGAAGCCTCAGAGTGACTTAAACATTTTCTGATTTTCAACAAAAGGGAGACGGTTGACACGATTTCAATTCCAAACAATTAACAAAAGATAGCTATAAATGTACGTTTTCAAGCCATGAACTTTTCCAACAGCTTGTGCTTCATGAACCTCTACATCCAGACGTCACCATACTCACATGAACTTGTACCAAAAGCTCTTAAGGATCTGTGCTTGGTTGAAAAAAACCTGGAACCGTCGGGGTTCTCTACAGCTGCTGCCAATCTGAGCCCTATAGATTTAGCCAGTGCTTCCACCCACATTATTACTCTTTACCTGAGCAGCTGGACACACTGAAGCTAACAACAGAAATTTCCACGCCACATTCTGGCCGTTTGCATCTTTAAAAAGACCCACAGATTGACATTTTAGCATTTCTTTAGACTAAAATGCACTTTGGATTTTTTTCAATAAATCCAAAAAGTGTATTTCTTTTTGATGGAACGAATCCTTTTGCTTATGCTCTACCGTACAGACAACATTATGCAAAAAACATAGTTGCTCGTGCGGAACATGTAATGCAATTTGTTTCTGACACCAGCCTTAAACACTCAATTTCCCCTCCACTAGGTCTTTCTTTCCAAACTTAGTCCTTTCTTTCCATTTCCCTGCTTCATTTTCATCACAGTTTTTAATTACTTATTCCATTTTCCCTCCATTCCCCTCCTGCTGTCCTTTGGGTTGATACCACCCCACACCACCGCATTTATCCTGTTACTTCATTGCTGTTTTGGCCTTTCTGTCTCTTGTCCCATGTGCTGAAAAAGTTAGCAATTACCCACGCTCTGCTTTTCCCTGTGTTGACAAACGCGGGTGTCAGGCCTGGTACACGGAAACTGTGCCACAAACAGGTAGGTGGCTTAGGAAGAGAAAGAAAGGGCACGCAGGACAATGCAGGCAACGGCTAACACTCGGCCTCCCACACAGGCACACACAATGCTGACTCTCGTCATGGAGACAGAAGGCATAAGGTACAAACACCTGTGCAGAAAAACTCACACAACCGCCCACCGCATGCACACGCTATACACTTCTGCACATCCACGGAACTGGGCAGAAATAAGTTTATCGAGGACAATAAGGAGAAGGGATTAAGAGAGGGGATGGAGGGGGAGGACGTCCTGATGTTCGGCAGTTGCCTAACAACAGGGAAACACATTAGGACTCCCAAGAAGAAGCAGAGTCAGTCGGGCCGAGGAGTGAGTGAGAGACAGATGGACAGAAAATAATATGTCACTGAAAAGGAATTACTAAGAGAGAGACGAGAGAAGTCAGGGAAAGAGAGGAGAGGAACAACAGAGGAAAAGGCTGGAAACAGAGAGACAGCTGGCACTCTGGGGCATGGTGGATGTATAGCCCTTGTTAGCATAGGCCTGACAGCCTGATGAGAGGGCTGCTGTCAGTCGGTGCTGCGGCCGGGCTGTGCGAGCACGGGCAATAGGCAGGGCTGAGGCAGGGCTGGAGAGCTGGGGGGCCTCAACAGATGAAGGACACGAGGGGGTGGCGGGGGTCCTCCCAACTGACTAGTTAGAGGAAGGGCCAATGCAACCCCATTATACGGGCCTATGACAAGGCTCCACGCACGGCTGACTTCCGCCCCTGCGCCACAGCCGACCAGCATTTTTAAAAACACTGTTCCCATGCACCTCCAGTCACGAAACAGTAATAAGTCAACTGCTGCATTGTTGTAAGATCATGATTTATTCCTTTGCTTTTGACTGCTTGCAAGACGTGGCTGCCATGTACTGACAGACTGACACGCTGGGTTCACGGGGGGCTTTAACACAGCCAGCACCTGGAGCAGGCAGGATAAATGCTGCACACATATTATATATCCTGTACATACATACATACATACATATATATATATATATATATATATATATAGACACACACACAAGGAGAGCATTTGTGTGTGTCTTTCTCAGCTTCATCGTTCTGCTCCCCGTTTCTGTTCCTCTCCATTTGGCTGTGGTGGAGGTAGTGAAAAGCAGCTGGATAGTACTAACGATGTTACTAACAATACAGCCTCCCATACATCTTCTATCTGTGGGTAGCGGGCTATAGAAGTGATACCAGTCCATCAAGTGACAGGTAGCAGTCACTGTAAAAAAAAAAAAAAACGCCGAGACAAACTTTGACTTCAGTGAGACATCTCTCATGCTTTAAGGCGTTTGATCACATGACAACGGTTTTGATTATGAGCGGAGATGTTTTTCAGTTAAGTATGTACACACTAACTAAGTTTAAAGAAGCATGGGAGCCATTTTCGCTTGAACTCGAAGGTCAATCTACCCCAGCGGAAAGAAAACGAATGCATCACAGGAACGGTAATAACACTAGCCTGCAGGTAATCCCAGTGGGGACGTTAAAATACCTTTGTACTACAGCGCCTGACATATATCGCAACCAAACCGAAACACCTCTCCCTGAGGAAGATGGATAGATAGACGACCGGATGAAGAAATGCGGAGGATGAAAGGCTTACAGAAATAAAGGTCTGAAGATGAGGCTCTTAAAATATCCTGTCGGCGTGTATTTGTTATAAAAACAAGCCGAGATTTCGTCTTTAAGCTGCGGAGCACTGTAAATCACAGGCAAATCACCTCCACTCCTGTTCCTGCTAAAAAGAAAAACACTCTCACCCCTGAGCCTGATAATTTACATCATGTACCGCTTGTGTCACAGCTCAGTGTGCTGCCTGAGCCCTCAGCAGAGGTGCTGCTGGTCTGAGAAGCTGAGGGGAGACAGGTGAAAGTCTCTGAGGGGATGGGTAATCTTTACAGCTCCTCTTGATTATTGCTCCTACGGGAGACCTTGGAAACTGTTCCCCCAAGCACCCACCACCAGTACAGTACTATTCCTGTTAAGTCTTCTGCAGACTTGCCTGATCGGATGGCAGGAGTGGCTAGACTGCAGATACAGATAGAACTTGAATGACATCACTTCCCTCTCCCTTTGCATCTGTCATAAACACTTGGCTCTGCCTCATCAGCTATGAAGATAACAGAGGAGGGGATGGATTGGGAAAGGGAGAAAGAGGGGGAGAAAGACACACAGAGAGTTCCTCCCTCATAAACACAGACAGACAAAAGTGAATTTGAATTATGTGCGAGAGTTAAGACATGTAATAACAGATAATTTAAGGCTTTTTGGAGATGAATATGCTGGCTTTATATGGGACAAACAGTCCCATACAATTCAGCTGTGGAGGAAATTTCACAGCTCGTCATATTGGGCGCTGGCGGGAGGGACATTTCAACTCTCTCTAAAACTACCCTCGCTGTGTCAGATAAATATTCTCATCATGCTGTTTAGGGTTTGATAACCCAATGAAATATTGATGAAGGGATTCATGTTCAATCTATTAAACAGTTCTATACAGAAGTGATATACAGTTTTGGCTGGTTAATTCCTAGTCTGAACTTAATTTAAAGCCAAAATATAACTAAGTTGACTGCCGTGCGAGTGAGTTATCATTTTCACATTTATTATGCCAAACATGTTCAATCATACAATGATTTAACTGTACTTTGTGGGTAGGTTAGATATGATGTTGAAGGTTATTACCCTGAAAAAAATCCTCTATTATGTAACACATGAACCTTTTACGACTAAAATCTTAACCCCAACCCAAACCAAATGTTTATTCAGGCTGATTTATTTTATTTGAGAGTTTCCCCTCTTTTATCCCCCCCCATCCCAACTGTTATAGTACAGCTCCTCATACACATCAGTACTAAAAAACATCCAAGTCTACACAAAAGGGTTCTACTCAGTCCCCACAGCAAAGACAACACTTTTAGAGCAACCTTTGAGCTCTTTGCTCCTAAACGTTTGGCAAATCATTGAACATGGAGCATGCATGACAAAAAAAAAAAAAAAAAAAAAATCCATAGGCTGGGCTTTCTTGGAGGAGAGTTTTTTAAATAAATGGGGAGCCAAAACAGAGTTTCAAACAGCAGGTGAGATGCATGTCTCTGCACACCTAAAAATACATTGATAAACCTGTAAACCTGTGCCTGATAGGAGATCTTTCAAACCTGTATGGCAGCACAGACACACAAATGTCTTGATGTGTATCTATTTCCAGTGTGTGCAGCATTTGAGCTGTGGTTCGTATTTTAAGCCTGTGTATGGCAGGCCGCCATAACTGTCTGTTTGCTGAGAGAAAGAGTTGGAGGGAAACGGACTCACAGTGCTAAGCTTGCTTGAGGTAATGATGATGCGCCGTTCGTGCAGCATGCTGGCGTAGAGTTGGAGCATGTTGTTGATGTCCACAGCCACAAAGTACTCTGTCAGGTTCCGCTGGAAATAGACAGGAACAGAGGGATACTCAGGTATATAACAAACTGTCCAAGCACAGCTTGCTTACAGAAAAGTGTCAACATTGCAGATTAAGAGAGAGCCGCTGTCTGCCAAAGAGAGACATAAAGTACTGGTAGAAAAAGACCTCCAGCTCGACTGAGATTAGTCTGCCTTAAAAGAAAATCAATGGATAAGCAGTATAATTTCCACCTACAGTCATACCTTTGATCTCCTTCATAGTCAAGATGAAGAAATAAATCACATTTCAGTCAAACTGATAATTGTTGTCGTCTACTGTCCCTTGCCATTGTGATTAGAGCTCAAATTTGAAAACAAAAACCTACAAAGAACATGATCTCAGTTTTAATCTTTTATGCCAATCATTATACTTCAACATTAAAAGCAAAGCACTGCAGGAGATAAAGCTGAAACAAGAAGATGATGCAATAATTTCAAACGGTGACATGTGTATTAGATTAAATACGATTAGAGTCAGAGATGTTTCCATAAGGGAGGGATTTTTCTTTATCTCCTTCAGTGTCTTTTTCTTTTCTTCTCCGCGAACACTTACACTCTCAGGGATAGTTGGCAGTCCATTGATATCCGGGGCGATGAAGTAGGAGTGCTGCAAAAACACAAACATGGAGGAGAAAGAAGAGGGAAGGTCACAAGTGAAGCATACCACTCACGCAGAAGAGAATGAGGGGAAGAGGGGAGAAAGAGGCCGTTCACTTTGTTCCATGATTTATGGCTCATCTTCAGCTTCTGTCTATATGAATTGCTGAGCTGGTGTCTGAACTGTGGCAATGCTTTTATCAGGCCTACAGAACAGAGAGAGCTCAATAGCAGCTCAGCTCCCCATAGACACACACTGGGGTGATGTCTCCGGTGGAAAAAACTGAGTCTTTATTTAAGCATTAAAAAGGTTTGCGGAGCACTGTCTCACACACACACACACACACACACACGCGCGCGCACACACGCTAAAGTAGATGTGCGCGCGTGCACATCCACACAGACGTGCACTCAAACACACAGACACACAGGTTGTTTAGAGGATCACAGGGCTGCCTGTCTCACTTTGGGAGAGCAGGGCAGGTTCAGTGTTCAGATCAAAGGGGCCTGAGAGAGGTGCTGTTTGGAGGTAGACAAACCACCAGGAGAAACACACTGTTGTGTCTCCAATGCACACACTCACACATCCTAGGTACGTCTGTGTTCATCTAGGCCTTTACTCAACCATCTGTTGAAGTTTGAGTTAAGATCCACAGCGTTGTTCACAATAAGGTTCTCTATCACTGGAGAGACATTAAGCCAAACAAAACATCTAAGAGCTCAGCACTGTGACTAACATTCAAATCATTGAGTAAATCCAGTTAAATTAACTTAACATCATGTTAGATATAATTTTAAGCTAATACATAAGCTGTTTTCTTCCATATTCTAGAATTTTGTTGAATTACATTTCACCCTTGAGAGTTTTCAGATTGATTAGGAGACAAACTGCACTTTGTGAATTTTAAAGGATTAAATACTGAACAAAGGAACACTGAAAAGCAAAATGAATGAATATAAAGAACATTGCATTGTACAACATGATTCAGTGTGAACAAATCAGCATCCCAGCCAAGGCATCAACATAAGAAAATATGAATACCCCCAATAAAAAAAGGCAAAAAGACCCCACACAAAAACCCCAGATAGATTGCCACAACATGCAGAGAAAATATGACAAGAAATCAAACACATGCTAAGTGTTGTTAATCTGGTGCTATTAGGAACTAACTTTGTACAGGAGGACTTGATATTGCTTTCTGATTAGTCATTTTGTATGAAAAGGGATATTGTTCCATATTGTATCACAACCTGTGACTTTAAAAAATAGAATATCTAAGTAGTTGGATAAGATTTTCAGCTGCCAAACAGCACCAGGAGTAAAACAAAAATGCAGATGTTAATTATCATCATATGATAATGACTGAACTAGTAAAAGGCCAACAAATGAATGAAAATATAAATGCATGTTTGCTCAGTGTTTAAAACAGGAGAGCAATTATCATGAATAAACACTTCCATTCCCAAAGGGTGGTCATTTGTTGTAGCAAAGCAAATCTAACTGGAGACAAAGAGGCACAAACAAACATGTAGCTGGAACCAAGATTCAGGGCTTTGCCCCAGAGTTTCGTTTTCATCCAGTAAAAGACACTCGTAAATGTAATTTGCCAACTCCTACGCATACTTATTTAAGGGAAGTTAGTGCATTAGTGGTTTAGTTTTCTATAGTCATATTTTAATGTATAACTTAGACAACCAATATCACAATAGATAGTGGATATACCAAGAAGTTTTTTTTTTTTCACATGGCTGTTAATTATTCCCAGTTTATTTGACTTTATCTACAGAGCCGGAAAGCTGAAATAAATTGAAATTACGAGTTACAATTGACTTGCTATTCTTTTTCCGTCGCTCAATAAACAACAGGTTTAGAATATAACTTCCTATTCTTTTGGAATATAATGTCTTTATTCAAGTACTTTAAAAGGAAATAGAAAGTCTGTTATCCACTGGTTGCTTTTGCAAGTCATAGAATAAAACATTCAGGTTTTCTGCCTAGAAAGTAAAGCAAGGAAAGACTCTTTAAACTTATTTGAATGAAAGTTTCTACATTTTGCATTTGGTGGAGACTTGCACTATGCTTGTTTGTTTACAGAAAAACTATTGTTTGTTTTATGATGACAGCGTTTCTGACACGCAGTGACAGTACTGCAAGCTGCACAAGTTCAGCTTTAAAAAATGTAGAACTATACATGCAGAGTACATGCAAAGATGTAGAAGTGCACAAACACTGTTAACAATCCAGAAGGAAATCTTCAAAAACTTTCACCATCCAGTCTTAATGAGTTCTTCTAATCAGGCCTTTCACAGAAACCTCCTTTTCTGTGACTAAATATTTATAGTAAAACCAAACTGCCAGCATTAGGATGAGCTGTTTTCACCTTACATGTAAATCTTTGCTCTGAGTAATCTTTGATGAACTATTCTGTATGTGGGGTGGAAAACTTACTCAGAGTAAACACAAAAAAAGATTAGCTTTACCGTAATTTCAATTAAACATTCAGTGGATACCTAAACAAACTGTTTTCTAAAAGAGCAGAGACTTGGGCCATACCTCTGAGACCAAGACCGAACCAACCCCCCCAAAAAAACAAATAAAACAATCGCAGTCAAGTGCATTCCTGTTTTTTTTGTGCTTTGTGCGCTAAGAAATGCTCCCCTGTTGGTCCACAAAATCGCGGCATTGTAATAATCACACGCCACGCTCCTCAATGCAACCCAGTCTTTCATTAGCTGTTTGCTTGCTTATCTGCCTTTTTTCTTGTTCTTTCGAAGACTTGTTTATTCAAAAACATGGAAAGTGGGTTAACTGGAAAGGCATCAAGGAGATTTTTTGAGCACAATTGCCTTTGCTTTAAACATAAAGAGGAGGAAAAAAACTTTTGATATTCATAGAATATAGAGAATATAGCAGAGTGGAAGGGCATTAATCATTTACAAAGTTTGATTGTTTTCCAGAGGAGAAGAAACGCACACCAAGGCCCAGGATAGTTTGTTTTTGTTATATTTTAAAAGTTAGTGCAGCTTATTTGGCCAAATTGGAAATCCGTGGCTCCCATGCGATTAGTGTAGAAGCAGTTTCATGTTTCACAGCAGCCTCCTTCCCTCCACCCTTCACTGCCGTTCACTCATTCCCCTCCACACTCACCGGCTCCTTGCTTCGCCGATCTCTCAGTACTTGCCCAGTGGCAATATACAACTGCTCATTCTTGCACAATAAGACAGAGAGAGAGCAAAACAGAGTTCACACATAAAAGGGGACAATGATTCTTCTTGGTTGCCACGATAAAACAGAAAAAAAAAACACACACACACTTTAAGGGAATAATTCTGCTTCATCAATTAAATATCAAACACGTGGCTTCTCTAGAAAAGAGATGGAGCTATCACCTCTGTTCTCTGGGGCTGCTTTTTCAATGAAGCTCCGACATTGGAATAAAAAAGTGTTTACTCACATACAGTACACAGATGGTACAAAAATCTGGCACAAAGAAAAATAAATCACAAAGAATCCTAATTTACCTCGTTAACCTACATAGGAATACATCGATGACCTCAGATTTATCTTATCTTGTTTTCTGTAAATTCGTCTGTGTAATTAGACGCGTATCCTTCTGAGACCTTTCGAACAGAGTAGACAGAGAGCTGCTTGTTTAATTGGTCCAAAAAAAGGAGTGGTGGTCCTCAAGGACAAAGGCTAACAGTGAAACTCTTTTGATCCCACTACGATGTGGAGTCTTACGAGCTTAAAAACTGAGATTGTGAGCTTAGGAGACTCGCTGAAAACCTTTACGTCCTACTCAAATAGGCCAGGTTTAGGGAAGTGACAGTGTTTTATGTCTGAGCTGGAAGCGCTCAAGAGCAGATTGTGTCAGAGTTAACTCAAACACAAGCTGACTTTGAGGGACCTGGGCTCATTAAGCTATTTCGAGGGGTTTTGATAAGCCGGAGACGTGACGGGTTTTGAAAGGACCCTTCAAGTTTGAACAAGTCCAGCTTAAGCTTATCGCACGAAAACCTGTTACTGCTACTTCTTGTTTCCAAACACGGTGTCAGTCCTGGGCCCTGTGAGTCTTTCAGTTTTTTTCCCCCGTGCATCTAACCTTCGTCCTGCTCTGGACTCAGCATTTCCTCTGCTGTTCCCTCATTTATTCTCCCCTTCCTAAACTCTGCACTCTGCCAGCCTCTCCCGATTCCTGCCTGTCTGCCCTATTTTCTCCCCTTTTTTCCGGCCACTTTTGTCTTGTCATTCAATTTGTTATCGTGCCCCCCTATTTGTCCCCCCTTTTTCTATTTCATACTATGTCTTTGCTCTCTCTACTTCTACTTTTAACTGCTTCAATCAGCTGTTGCCACATCCTCTGATGCGGCACCAGTCCCTTTTCACTTTCCCTACTTTCTCCAAGCTGCCTTGCCTTCCAATAAAGGGGATATGAAATGTATACGTACCACACTCAGGTTGACTGGCGTGTAGGGCTTTGGCACAGGCAGGTCGTAGAGCGAATTCAGCATGTCGTTCAAGTCATTTTCCAAAAAAAAAAAAAAAGTTAAAAAGGAAAAACAAACAGACGACAAAAGAAAAAACACCTTCATTTCATTGACGTGTTTTGCTGTTGTCAAAAGTTATGTGTCAACCGGACAACAGTGCTGGGACGCGCGCTTCTGCAGACCAGAGGGCCATCCTGCAGCGAGGCCTGAAGGGCTCAACAACATCCGACTGACATGTGTTTAACGAGAAATAGTGGGGTTAAAAGACGGCTGAGTGTGGAGCAGCAGATGCTTATTATCCTGCCGCGCTGATTTACGGCCGAGAGCGGCCTGTCATTAATTAACCAGGGGTCCCCACTCCAAAGAAAGGGCTTTTTGAAAGCCGTCAGAGAGCTGGTCTGACCACAGAACAGGCCTTAAGATTATTCTTCCAGCATTTATGAGTTCTTCAACATGGCTCCTATTTCACACCTTTCATTTCTTGCGAAATGCCTTTCGGAAGACATCCGAGAGGGGCAACGCAGACCGGATAACTTCCAGTCCGCATAGCTAACGCGAACACCCGGGTTGGATGTTACTGCTTTAGCTTCTTTCTCCGACGCCCTCTCCAAGAACTTTGTTTTGGTTTTGGCTACACGCTGATGCTTCTCTGAGGAAATAAATGACTGTGTGTGTGTGTGTGTGTGTGTGTGTGTGTGTGTGTGTGTGTGTGTCAGCCACAGGGAAATAGAAGCAATAGGCGGCACTATACACTAAAGAGAGGAAGAGAGGGAGGGAGGGGTGTGTGCAATCGAACAGCCTCCTGTCATGAGAGGCTCAATGCTCACACGCATGGTCAGCAACACGGCCTGGGGAAACAGTTCATTTACCCCTCGCCTTAAACCCTCATCGCTCTTCTGTCTTCCCTCGTCTGTCAACATCTCCCTCTCGCCTGGAACGGACAGCGGGGTAAATAGAAACCAAATCATGCACACTCGCATTTCAGTGGCCCGGGATTTTTCGGCAGTCTTTCTGCAACTGCTCCTCACTCACAAACTGTCCCATTCGGTTCGTTTTTTTTTTATCCCGCGTTAGATTTCTCCGCTGAACTCCCTCTCAGCTAAAGAATCGTCCGCGTGTATGCTGATTGTTTATCTGATGTGACTGTGATTTTCACAAGACACTTGGTCCTGATCACGGTTCCCTGAGGATCCTGGGAGACGAGGTGACTACGTGACAATTGAAAAGTGGTCCCAGAGCTGGGTGCCCCCCTCCCCCCCGTCTCTTCTCCTATCTTCAGTCTAAACAGGGGAACATCACCTTCAACCAATCCACTATATGCTGCACATCTCCCCTGTTTGTTGCATATTTTACATTTCCCCTCCCTTTTGCTAGTACAATGCAGTGAATAGTCAGGGGAGAAGACTTTTGTGAGGTGCAAACATTTGTGTGTACGTGTGTGTGTGTGTGTGTGAGTGTGAGTGTGTGTGTGCTTTTCCTAACGATTTGTTTTCCAGTAAATCATCGGGAATAACTTCCAGTGTCAGATCAGCGTTTGGTCTGTGAAATGTCAACATCGTTGCTGCTAACAAGAGGAACCAAGTCAGACCCAGAACAGTGAACAAAACCCGCGCACAAAAGACAACATGCGGCGGAACGCAGCGGAGGAAAATCTCCCACCACAACACAGATTTAAAAGCAATAAATTGTGCGCTTGTTTCTGAGTCACACCATCCAGAAAAGATCATACATTCAGAGCATAGGATTACCTGTTGTTTAGTTAGGTAGTCTGCCAGGGTATTAAGCAGCTTGTAGTAGATTTCAAACCATGGAAGATAGCTGTAACAGTAAGAGAAAAATGTATTAATCCACCACACACGGAGAAGCCCTCATTCATTTCATCATCCTCTCGAATAAACAGGATGAAACGAATCAAAGCAGACCTTTGGGCTATTTATTTGAAATACAAAAGCAGAGATACGAATGTGTTTGGATCTGTGCCACAAAATGTCTAGAAATATATTTTGACCTATTACTTAAAGATCAAATACATACAGGGCATCAATAATGGATTCTGTTTCCTGCTACACCTACTCCGAAGCACCGAGTCATTGTTACACTGAGAAAAAGCAAAAGCTATCTTGCCCTTATTATGACATTCTTTCGTATCCTGGGATCTTTGCATGCTAAGAATTCCTGTCATGTCTGCTCTTTAAGCCAACAGTAAAGGACGGTAGAATAAAGAAAACAATAGATCTCAGACTCCTTAATAAACACACACACACGCCATTGCTTTCATGTGATGCACAGGGATGCTATAGTTTACAAGCATGCTGCTCCCAGATGCACAGGCTTAACAAAAATGCAGCTTCCCCCCCTTTCCTTCACCCCTCCTTCGGCCCCTTTCTCTTGTGATTCTCATGCCCTTCACATATTCAAATTTAAAAAAAGAAGCCTTATGTAATTAATGTAAAATAAATAAACTAATTAACAAGCTTAAAATAACTCACACTGCAGTGTTTGTGTTAAAGCTAATCGGTAAGCACACCCACCATAAGCTAAAAGCATCTGCAGCATGGCTTTCTTTACATAGCTGACATTTTCTTGGCCAAGTCGGCTTGTTTTCTAGGTGGAAGATGGCCAACATTTTCCTTTGGCATTAAAGCTGTGAGGGCCCAGTTCATTTAATGTTATGCAATCAAATAATAAAAAAACATGGTATCCTATCATGTTATTGAATTTTTATTTAGTTTGGGGTTTTAACATGCAGTTATGAACACTGCACGTGTAATGATTCTGGATAAGGACTTCTTAGCATTGCAATTAAATAAACAGGGAATACCATTAATGCTTCATTAACTTGCCTGAATGCAAGGGTCAGAAAATAAATTAGTGGCCAAATGAGGCAGCCGATCAAGTGTTTTTTTTTTACTGATTACGAAATTGAGTGCTTCTTCATGTCAGTGAGTGAACAATAATGAATGTAAATGATGAAGAAAATCGCACTGTCCGGGTTTTTTTTCTTTGGTTACGTGACAATAAATTCAAGCGTGAAGGTTTGATCGAGAGACTTAACAGTCCAGCTCAGGCAGCAGGCTGAAAACACAGGAGTTTGCAGGGCATGGGTCACTGGCTGCTCTGCAGACTGGAATTAACAGACAACCAAAAAAAAAAAAACAATAAAGTGAACCCAATGCAAATTTTCATATTGCTAGATCCGGAAGGAGCCAATGACAGATCGGGTTCCCAGAGATGTGCAGTGAAGCGAACCAATCAGAGAAGCTGAGTGACCATTAGTCTGAAACAATCAGCCTCTTAGCATGCCGATATTTTGACATCTGCATGAAGATTTACCGCAATCAGGTCACACTTGCAGGGGAGACTAAATCAAACGCGCTTATGTTAATTTACATGCTGACCGGATGTCGACCTGAAGACCTATTTCTGCCACGTCAAACAACATCCCACACGTATATCTGCATTCTGGGTCAGTTTACATTGAGGCGCTTGCACAAAAAGTTCAGTCTTATACGATGATTAAGGGAGAATGAGGCTTGTTTATAATCTGAATCCTCTGTGCCTTCAAAAAGTAAGCTTTGTGGAAATTAATCCTCCATTTTTCGCTGTTAAGGGGGATGTAAATAAGACTCTCGCTGTCGGAGCAGCAGTCAAGCCTCACAGTCATTAAGCTCCTGCACCGAGCTGCTGGAAAGCCCTGTTTTTAGAGGAACACACATGCTTAACGGCGAAGGCAACTAACCACAAATTATCAATATTCCTTGAACACAATGCTACGATAGGTGCTCCTTTCTGTATTCAAATGCAATCAAATGAATAAATCTGCAAGACGCATTGTTGTGTTCCTTTGTCTCCCCTCCCCTGCTGAGCTCTGCTCTCTGTACACACAAAGTTAAAGTTTGGAAAGCTTAGAGACATACTCCTACTCGTCACGGTTCATTGCTCAGATCTGTTTGTGCGTGGCAAATCCTCCGATAGAGAGAGAGGCATCCATCACGGGAGTGCTCAGTGTGCGGGGGCCCCCACAATCTCTGCTGGCGTTTTAAACACGCGTCTCCTCAAAGTGCCATGTACTCGGAGGGAAAAAAATGAACTAGTTAATCTGCGACCCACTCGCAGCCTGTCGTGCTCCCCGTCCCGGCCTCAGACCAGCAAACAGCATGAATGTATTCAACAGACTCGGAAAAGTCACCTTGGAACTCACGATTATTCTATTAATGACGGAAGAACACACAAATGTAACGTTGTTGAAATAAGCTTTCCTAAACTTGTTTTGTGGAGCACTGGAAATACCCAAACTGGCGTAAAATAAAAACCAACCGTTAACAAAATGTCCCGTTTAGCCACCATAAAGTACTTGTTGGGTGTTAAGCACAATGGTTATTCCTGTTCCTCCGATGAGTCTTAAATCTTTTTTAAGCACAGACATCAGCAATGTCATCTGAATGTCAGCGTACACTTTGTAGATGGCTTAGTGGAAGATTGCATTTCACGTTTACTTTCTCGGGTCAAAGGTTAAGTACGAGGGAGGAAGTGTCTTCCAGTGCCCGAATAAGTGACCACTAACCAGAGCAATGCTGCCCCTTGAAATGTATCCTTAAGCCTTAAAACTGTTTAAAAAAACTGATTTTTTCACCTCCAAATTGCAGTATAAAGAGGAAATATTTTAAATGGGAGGAGGAATGAGAAGAAGTAAGGATACAACACTGTAAAAGGCATTTGCGTGTGTGTGTGTGTGTTTTTTTCTTTTGGCGGTTGCGCCTGCAGTGAATGTGATACTTATGGCCATGACTTCAGCAATGGGACTACAAAGGGCTGTCCACATAAAACTGTCCCACTCATTAAGCCACTTCCTCCTGTAAGCAAAGGTGACAATTTTACAGTCCCAGCACTTCAACAATCACAGACACAAACTATTTTAAATACTTTTGCTAAATTATTTTTTATCATCACATGAATGCAAACGAGGGAGCCCGGGCCATCACCCTCTATACTTTAACTAGACACACGTTAAGCGATGATGACTTGTTTAAGATGTGTAACTTTAAAAATTTTGCCAGCGTTCCTGCGGTCTCAAATTTGAACACATCTGTTGTTGTGTCTTTAATGTCATCTCGTATAACTAAGAACAGCTTTCGAGACACTAAACAAAGATAATCAACTATTGGTCAACCATCTCAAAGGAAGAGAATTCATTGAAATAAATCTCAAATTACTTAATTAACCGAAATATCCCAAAAAGATTTTTTTTCTGCTTTTGAATTATTTCTGTTATTGTTTCTGAATGTAGTGGGGCTCTTCGACAAATCATGAAATGAAAAAAAATTTAGAAAACAAGAAAAAGATCAGGAGAAGAAATTATAACTATAAAGCAAAATAACAATTTGAAATGAACAAAAATAAATACTTTCCTGTACCTTTTTTTTCATTATGAATGAAGCAAGTCATGCAAACTACTCAGAATGCATAATGAATTTTATACATCATATGTCAAATGAATTAGCATGTCTAACTCAGCGAGAGGGACAGGGGAGCCTCTGCTAATTGGCAGTGAAGCTTCATGCATAATTATGGGCCAAGCGTCTTTGCTGTCGCACTGTGGCAGTAGCCGAATAACGAGGAGAGAAGAGAGGAAGAGACGGAGGGAGAGACAGAGAGCATGAGTCGGAGAGGGAGAGAAAAGAAAAACAAAGGCCAGGGAGCTGGCCGGGAAGGGTGGGTGGTATATGTATGCGAGTGTGTGTGTGTGTGTAAGTGTGTGTGTGTGGGGGGGGCACTGTTCTTCACAGCAGCTCATCAGGGCAGCGACAAACCCACGACTGTCCATCACCAGCCAACACACACGCACAAACACACACACACACACACATGCACGCAGAGGAGAAATCAGCCCCTACAGGAGCGCTTCCTCACAAACAGAAAACAGGGAAAGCCTTTGTGCTCCTTTTCCAATTTGTTGTTTGTTAAACTGCTAATCACATTCATTAAAAATTGATTTATTTCGTTCTTTTTCCTCAGTTTATATTAAAGTGCACGAGCCCGTCCGCTGAGACTTTCACTGGAGCTCTCATTCTTTGTAATGGTAAAGTAATTACATCTGTAAAAATATTGCATCTACGGGCAATTACATGGGAATTAACTGATAATAGTTCTGTTGGAGAATAATTATGTGAAGAAAGGAGACTCATTCTACATTGGGTGTCCTCATTTATCTACAGTGAAAAGAGAAATACACATTTGAATGAAATATCAATAACTGTTAAACTTTTGGATAATTGTAGGCCCCTAACTGACATATTTGTGAAGGCAAATAAAAATACAAAGGAGGTATTTTTCCATAGGGCAAATATATGTGCCCACTCAAACATTTTGATGAATAATTTATACACTAAATTCTCTCTCTCTCTTCTATATATATAAATAAACATCATATACAAACATCATGTATGTATATACACATGTATATATCATATGTGTGTGAATAATTCAACAAATGTTAGTACAGGCTAGCTCTTGGTTATCTGATATGATAAATGAAAGAGGTACTTTGGTGTGTGAACACTACTGCAGTTTTTTGTGAAAACATAGCGAGCCCACATTATCCCCACTTTCACCAGGTTTGTACATAAAACGTGTAATTTTTTAAAAATATCTTTTTGCATAATAGCCCTACCGAGGATGACATTTGTTAATTATAATTCCAATCTGTGGGATCTATATACAATAACTCTTTTCAAAATGACAAAATGTGGCTCAGTGTTAAAGACATTTTATAAAGGTTGACAACCCCTGATGATGAAAAAAAGGTAACCTTTGAGGTGAAATTTCCCATAAAAAGTACAGCAAAAGGAGAAATAGTTGTTGTGTGTGTTACCTGAGGAGACATATGCAGACCCGGCAGCCTTGGGTGAGTCGACAGAAACCAAACCTCTGTTTACTGTCGATGTCTGTGAGCACAAAGGTGAAATTCTGCCCCACCTGGCTCTGGGAAATCCTGGTAAGGACATGAGGAAAAAAAGGCAGCAGAAACTAAACAAATACCTAACGGCTTATCAGAGTCTAAAGTATGATTAATTAAATCTGTGGAATTATTCAAATTAATTAAACCAGATCAGAATAGTACAGTTTGGTTGAGCTGAATGCAAAAAAATTTGACTTCCCTCTGAAGCAGAATCTTATCATAAACTAAATCGCCATTCATGGTTCGAAATCGATATTCTATGTGTTGTGTTTGAGAGTTACAAAATCTGTGGAAATCTTTTCCTTCTTGTGACAGTCCTGCATACGTCAGTGCACTTTTCTACCACTAGATGGCAGCAGCTCAGCTTCAGTTGGCACTTTGCAGCCTCCCATCCCACCACGCTCTCTCTCTCTACTCTGTCTTTACAATGAGAATTTAAAAATGTAATTTTCCATGCTCAAGTGAGACAAGTAAATTGGAGCTGAGCCAGAACATGTATAGAAATCTGGCCTCATCAATACCACTATAATAAAAATAAAAAAAGGTTTCCACACGCAACACATCAGCCTTATGAGCTTTGGTAATAATGAAACCTGTTGGTGGTATTATCATTGAAATGTCATCCCCAACACTGTGAACATTTGTTTTTTGTATAGTTTAAAAAAAACAGCATAATGGAAAATATCAGTTTGACTAATTACATCAGGATTACAAGGACAAACACACATCATTCTGCTTTGACAGTCAGTAACCTGGGATGTGACTATGTAAATGACTGATGACAATTTAGAGTTCCTCCTTACAATAGTGGGAAACGTAAAAATACATAACTCATTTGCTTTTATTTTTTTAATAAACACGTGTCTTTTAATGTGCAACGTGTGTGTTAATGCGTGTGTGTGGGGGTGAGGGAGTGGGGGTTGGGGGGTCCTATACAAACTAGGTGAAAGTGAGTTGCATTTCTAAAAAAAAAAAAAAAAAAAGGAAGCAGTGAGGGGACATGAATCATACCTTTCCACGTCAAAGGGAAAGCAGAACTTTGGTATCGTCTGGAGAACCTCCTGGGAAACCAGAACAAATAAAAAGAAATCTTTTTAGACACACAAACACACATCACAGATAAAACCAATAAGTATGTGTACTCCATTATGAAAACCTCTAGGGCTTCTACCCTAGAGGTAGAAGGGGGTTAGGCTATAGACTGGCTGAACAAAATGGGGATTAATGCTAAATGCTACTGATAGCAATCTGACAAAGTCTTAACATCCCAAACGCCACAGCCTAAACGCACTTAATCCAAATGAGTGGGCATTATGGACCACTTGATTTGGCAGAACGGAGTGGAAATGCTCCCCCTTTTTTTTTTCTAAAGGTACAGAGGGATCCCCGATCTACGGCTCGAATAATTAGCAGTTAATAAGTTCATCGATTATCAGGTGCCAAGAGGAGATGAAAGGGTGAGGGAAGAGAAAGAAAGAAAGAGAAAAAGAGGGCAGGGGTGGGGTGGGGTGGGGAGAACACCCAACGCCGAGGCTACGGTGGCAGATTGCGGTGACAATGGGCTAAGCAGCTCTGTGGGGTTAAGAGGTAGAAGGAGGGGGACAAGCCTTTGGGGCTGCCTCCCAACACCTCCCTTGTGGGTTGAGGGGAGCGTGGGGATAGTGACGGTCTTGAAGCAAGGTGGTGGTGGGGGGCACCTTTCCACCAGTGGCATATGGATTTAGACAGGGAGCATGAACAGAGTGGGACACCATATGGGTGAGCCACTCCAGACCAGGCACACGGCTACCCAAGCGCCGGGTCCCCGCTCTGTCTGTCGCTCCGTCTCCTCATCTCCCTGGCCACTAACCTGGCCCAGAAAAGGCGCCAGGTCTTTTTTTTTTGCCGTCTGTCTTTCTGCTACCTCTCTCTCAATTCCAGCCAGACTCTGCCAAGCTCAGAGACTAATCCCGAGGACTGGGTGGCTCTCTGCTCCGCTCTGGCCTCCCTTTGCTGTCCGCCTCTCTTCCTGTTTCCGTCGGCTTGCCAAGCTTGGGCCCTCGGCCCAAGGTTTGTGTCCATTTTTTTCTGACTGGACGCGCGCGAGTTGCGACTGATGCCGCTCTTGCTCCCCCGCCTGCCCCCCCAGGGACTGGTCCGCTCGACATCTTGGGTGTCTGCTTCTTCTGCTGTGTGCTGTTGCTAAGACCTCACCGTGGTGGCAGCCACCGATCCCCCCCACCCCCACCCCCGCCACCCCACCCCTCCTTATCAAAACTTAAATCTCCTGCTCAAGCAAAACAGTACACTGCCAGACAAGCAACCCGCAAAAGCACTGAGCAATGACAGTATACGTGTGTGTGTGTGTGTCGTATGCATTTGTGCATCTGCATGCATGATGTAGGTGAGCGCCTCCCTGCTTAAAGGATTTCGTTTGTTCAGTCCAAGAGTTGTCGTACGG
Organism: Menidia menidia; assembly: GCA_907169785.1. Lineage (NCBI taxonomy): Eukaryota > Metazoa > Chordata > Actinopteri > Atheriniformes > Atherinopsidae > Menidia > Menidia menidia. Next base: position 13,744,936 of record CAJRST010000002.1, on the reverse strand, counting down.
TTGTTTTTGTGTGGGTGGCTGAGTTTGACCAAACTCTATATACTTTGTCTTTTCATGTAACCACATATGGAGCCGGAGGGAGGGGCGGGAAGCCAGGCAGGAAGGTGGCAAATGGCAGTTTTTCAGGATTCAATCTGTGATAAAATTGAGAGTTTCACAAAGACGCACAGTTCAGTGACAGAGGAGGTCTCTGTTTTGTGAGACGACACGTGCTTGCGTGTGAGCGTGCGTGTGTGTGTGTGTGTGTGGGACTGAGTCTTGGCGTTTGCGGCTGCAAAACTGTCACACACATCAGAGCTGCCATCGCTGTATGCGTTTGCTACTATTATTAACCACTATGTACGCACACCAATATGTTCCAGAGAGCCCTCCCAGGCACGCTGCATATGGCACACAAACCCAAACATACACACATACACACACGTGCGCACACGCTCGCTTTCCCTGCAAATAAAAACATTTGACTTGCCAGATTTCTAAGTAGTCATGGCCCCGCCCACATAGGGTATCTATGCTGGAGTGGCAGTCAGAAATATAGAGACCAGCATGGTTTAGCCTATTATAATACACCCACCAACAACACACACACACACACGTATCGTATATGTATATATGTATGTCTGTGAGTGTGTGGGCACACATATATCTAAAAACGATCCCACCTTTAACTGTTGTAATGGACCATTTCAAAATGGTCCATTAAGCTCTTCTTATAAGGAATGATACACAGTCAGAGCTAAAGAAAATGTTTCAATATTTCTGTGAACTGAAAACTTGTATGCTGTTTGGTTTGAACTCTTTGTCACAACTGTAAAAATAAAATAAAAACGTTCATTTTTAAGTAGATAACTGAGGTGTACTTTTTTTTCTGTACCAGTGAATCAAGCCTTTTTTTACTCATCCCAACAGTGGTGACACTCCAATACTCTTTTCTGTTTGAACCGAAGAAATGCACTGCAAGTATGTAGCACTGAACCAACAAATCTGCTCTCATCTTTTAGCCCGTTTACTATTTCCTACTTCCTACATCACACCTGTATTACTTAGTAACTCATGAGCATCTGCAACTCTCTTCCCATCACTGGGCTCTACGCCACTGGGATATCACAAGACAACTGGCACACAGGGGGTGTTCTCATACTGTTTCTTACTATGGTAAACACACACACACACACACGCACGCACACACGCACACGTACCCCCACACTTGCCATTTTCCCCAAGACAAAAGAAAAAGAAGCAGCTAATATATTTGCAGCTTTGCGCGGAGGTGGGAGGGTGAGGGAGGAATCTGCTGCTAGGCTGGGCTTGGCAGACACTGATGCGTGCGTGTTTGTGTGTGTGTGTGTGCGCGTGTGTCTCTGTGTGTGCTGTTTATCGTGAGCGGAGACAGGGGTATCACTCAGTGAGACAGAATGCTCTGGGTTCCCCCAGCGGACACTCCTGCCATCACTTCACCGCCATCCTGCAGCGGCGCTGTGCGGCTCTGCACCGTGCCCCTGCAGAATAACACGCTGCGGCGGGGAAAGAGGCAACAAACTTTGCTATTCTGCTCTTAAAAATAGGCCTAAACTTCACTTTTATTTCTGCTCCGCACTAATCCCTTCAGAGGCAATTGTGCTGGGATAGCCTATATATACGTTTTAAACTTGAGGAGGGGGGGGGGGTTCTTGGGAGATCTGACATGTGACGGATCGTGCTGTGTGGGCTTGGCTGGCTTTGTGCCTCCTCTTAGCTAGTCAGCTTCACCCAACAAAACTGGAACATCAGCTGTAAAGATTTCATAATGCAGGCAGGAGCCTTTTCAAAAGAGTAAGCCTTTGTAAACAGATTAAATGCACCGCTCAGCATCCGCCTTGGTGTTTCGTTTTGGGCGTGAACTTCATGAGCAATATTCACTTTTCATACGCTTGCAAATATAAAGAGGCAACACGGGGTTGGAGAAAATGCGGGGCAGGGAAAGAAAAAAAATTAGGAGGAAAACGTCGGAGAGAAAGAGACCGACTGACTAAAGAGAATGTCACAAGCAGGGGAGAGATGGAGAATGATGGACACAACAGCACCAGGAGGAGGAAGGAGGGGAAGGAATGAGAAGCAGCTCGGTTCATGCACCTCTCCCTTTGCAGCGAGGACTCCTCCCTTGGGGGGGTGGGGGGGGTGGGGAGGTGGGGGGCTCAAGACTTTAAGCCCCTGCACTGTTTTATATTCCCCTGGCTTCTGCAGCCAGATCAATGTTGCAAGCAACCCAGTGTAATTCAGCCTGGTTCGGTTCAGCCAGGCCCCTGGAGGCCTTTAGACAGGATGTAGCTTTAGGAGGAATGGGAGGCAGTGGCAGGCAAATTTGTACATGTAATGCCGGTGGACCCATATTAGAAGCAGACTTTAAAACAAACTCAATGGAAGTTTCTACATGTGTTAGCCCATTAATGCAATTCAGATACGCTTTACGTTACTAAAGGCTGTTTTCAAAGTATTCGGTGAAGTTTCAGATTACCAAGTGCGTTATTCACACTATAATCCATCACAGTGAGCACCGAGTCTGTTAAAGTCTGTCAGAGTTCATTTATTATTTCCTGCCAGCGTATTTGAAGAATCTGCTATATCGACACACAAAAAATAACTTAACTTTAAATCACATAGCAAAGACGCTGGTTTTGATGGATTCCCGAACCAGATGGGAATGAACAGCTATCAATTAAAGCTGGGCAGGTTGGAACACATATTCAAACAATCCCATCTTGCATCAACTACCACATATTTTTCCAGTGGGACATCTAAACTATCCCGCCCTGACAACAGTCCTCCTCCAGATTGATATGAGAAGCTTTAACCATTTTCCTGAACAGTGCTGCCATTATCAAAGAATGAAATATCTCACATTTTTAGTGAGACCTCCACAGATACAAAATAGTAGAAAACCCTTCGTAGATTTCCTCAAATGAAAACAACAACATTCAAATGACAATAAATTCACGTTTTTTTCTAATTAAATAAGCCTCATCTTCACCTCTACAAACAGAACAAACTTATTTTCCACGAGAAGATAAGTGGAACACCCAGTCAGAGAGAGGGGGGGGTTGTTTAAGCAGATAACTAAAGATTAATTAAGAAAAGCGATTCATTTGGAAGATGCTTCAGTGACTGACGGCTGACCTGTCCACTGTGGGCCCCACTACTTGGCCAGTGACAGCTGGGAAAGGCTCCACGCCCCCTCGTGATCCCGACTTGGATTAGGCGCATATAGACAATGAACGGATGGATGGAGGATGCTTTCATTTGCATGTTTCTGTACATTTGAAACTCAAAATGTGTCATATGCATCATCATACTACGCAAAAACAGCATCTTAGGGAAAGTTATGACTGATAGTTACATCTGAAAGGTCTCCTCCAAACTCAGCAGGAAGGTTTAATTTAAACTAGCCGTTGGTCACTATGACACCATTATTTTATGTAGTTCATTGATATTTGCATCTTTAATGTTTAACAATTTTATATTATATATGTAAGTATTTGAAAGTCTTTAAACTCATAATTAGGGAAGAAGATAAGAGATACCTGAGCACATACAGAAATGATTTTTTCTTTATTTTAAAAATGGCACAACAGACAGTGTTCTGACAATGTGATCCAGTCCTCTTTGGAATTTTCTGTACATGTCCACAATAGTGGGGGAGGGAGGGAAGCGGCATGCAGACCATCAGAAAAGACCAGGTCTCACCAGCATTCCAGGAAATATTCTGGAGCGTTTGCAGCTGGATATTTAGGAGGTGGTGAGACTTTGCTTTTTCTTTCCATTTCACTCAATCCTTGGCATTGTAGGAAAAAACAGACACATACAGGACCAACATAAACGTGATAGGAAGTCTCATCAGTTGTTATCAACATGCTGTAAAAGACAACACGCCGATTTCCGTGGCGTCTCACATCCCGTTATACATGTTACTCGCTCCCCTCCCTCACGTTTTCAGCTGGGATGGCACATCTCCAACAGGAAGCCTCCCACTGTGAGGCGCCTGTGTGAACAGCCACTGCAGAAAAAGATCGAACTGAAATATCCGAAAATACTTCCTGAACATTCCTGAACGGTACTGTTGGTCGACTCGCCGACGTGCCCATGATTTCACTTAAGCGGATGGGTTGGAAAATCTCATGAAAGGTCCTGAGCAACATGTAGATTCAGGGATGCCACCAGTCCTGAACATCTTTAGAAGGTTCCAGAGCTCCGGTGGGTGTGCGAGCACTGATCAGCCACAGTCGGGACCAGTGACAGGTGCGGTGAGTGAGACAGCTGAACTTGTTAGAGCGCCGTGTTGGCTGTGAAAATCTGCATCCTGGCATTCATGTGAACGTTAACACCTGAGCGTTTGCTTTCAGTCGTGATGGAATAGCTCAACCAGAAAAACAGCCCAACACAATCAGAACGAAAGCTGCTGTCGTTGAATCCCACATACATTCGTCCTTTGTATTTAAGGACAAATGAAAGACAGGGCAGAGCTAAAAATGCTACTAAATGTATCTGTGGACGCATGTTCAAAAGCTTGTTTCTGTAGTTAACTTTTCAAAAAATCTTCAGGCAATACTTGAACTAATATACATACACACATATCTAAATATACATCTATTTATCTCTCTCTCTATATATATATATATATATATGCATATTTCATATATATGTAAGACAACCTCTCTAAATGGAAGCCTGCTTTTATACATTCATTTCAGGAAAACGTTAGAGGGAGACCTTAATTATTAACAAATTCATGAAATCTAGATTCCAAAATGCTTTTCCTCATATGTCATGCATACAGTGAGACTACAGTGGTTTGAAGTTGGCAGGGACTGTGGTTATCCAGGCAGCTTCCAGCAGCATAATGACACAGTCAGCAGGGCTACTAACACATCAGCCCTGGAAACCACACTGTCTAAACTCACCCTTTCTTCACCTCTTCCTCCAGCGCACTTTTGTGCCCTCTTCATCACCTCCTCCCTGCCTTTCCTTGCTCTCTCGTTCTCTCCATCCCCCAGTCTTCATCCTTTTTCACCTCCCTCCTAAACCCCCTGTTGTCATCCTCGATCCCCCCCCCCCACCCCCTCTCCCGCACGCCCCACCTTTTCCTCACCCTTACCAACACCCCTCGTCCCCTCTTTCGCCCCCCTTTTCCCAATTAGTGTGTCTGTGTGCAGCTACCCAGCCAATCTCTGCCCATCCTGCCGGTGCTGGTTCGCTCACCCAGCCCCTCTGGCGAACATGACAAAGAGAGATCCTCGGTATTCAAACAGACACACTGCTTTCAAATGCCGAATGGCAGGGTCGACCTGGGTGCAGCTTTAAGCAAAATATTCAAATTCTCAGCCTTTCTTTTTTTTAAATTTGCATGGATATGCATTCATTTGCAATGTGTAAAGGCACAAGGACAGCTGAGCCTTGGTTTCAGAGAGAGGGGAAAAAATAAATAATGCAGAGTATAAATGTATGATGGTACGAAACCTTGATTGGGTCAACATGATGCCTTAAAAGTAAGCTTGAGTTTGATTTGAACTGTTGGGGAAACAAGTGACTGGAGCTGAGGAGTAGCAGATGGGCTGATGACGATTGTCACCACTGTAAGTGGAAAAGCAATTCACCTAATTTACCCTAATGGACAAACTTCCCGTTTCAACGGGGATCTAAAATGCACCGCATACAAAGGGCTGACTGCATGTGCTAGAATACTGAAACAGGAAGGAAGAGAGAACCAGACTGACACACAGTGAAAACACATTTAGGCAGGAAGAGAGAGGAAACTGAGAAAAGAGAGAAGGCAAAATTAGCTATACTTGAAACAATAAAATCATCTTAATCAGTATCGATATTTAGCATTTGTTCTTCTGGCAATAAAACCAGAGGCTAATTCGAATGAGATTTTTTTTCAAATTGCCTTCCACAACGACCACCTTTAGCGTTAGGATACACTATAAAATACAACATTACAATCACGAAAACTTTTTGAAACGTAAAACCATTAAATATGGGGAAGATATTCACTGCAATGTCCTCTGTTCTGAGTTATATATTTCGAGTGTGCTTGCCCATGAAACAAAATATTATGCAGATTATATTAAAAAAAACATTGTGTGTATGATGGAGATTAAGGAGCAGCATGCTCGTTTTATGTGACATCTTGCAAAAAAGTTGGAACACATCTTGAGTAATAACTACTGGTAACGATGGCAATACATACGGATCAGCAGCATCTCCTGCCTAATGTTTGGACATAATGTCTATATACTCTATAAACTATAAAGAACACCTCTACAGTAGGTGACCTTTAGGGGGGGAAAAAATCCCATCAGTTATATATATCTAGCATTTAATGAGATAGAAAGTTCATTCTACAATGATAATATAAGTCAAACTGTATTTATGATCCCATACATCTTACATGTGAGCAATGAGAGAGAGAACAGGGCGAACAAGCCCTAAACATCCACTCTGATTTATACAAAAAAGGACACTTAAGGTGCAGGAAAAGGAGGAAAAAAATGAGCGGCAGGAACAAAAAAAGTCAGTGACAGAAGAAGCGGATATGCAAGAGAGGCCGGATTTAGAGACAATTTCTTTTTTTCTTCCCAATCCTGGAGAACAGGGAGGAATGGAGCTGAAGAACAATGGGCAGAGGCAGAGCCTCCTCTGGCCGCTGCAGACCGCAGACCCTGCAGAGATTCCTTTCATTAGGCTTTAATAGTATGCTGCCGGCTTGCCATTCTGACCTGCGCTCTGTGCCGGTAATAAGAACGGCCTTCAGAGCCGGACCAAAGCAACACAGCTGCTTGAGCGTGGGGGGGGGGGGGGGGGGGATGGAGGGTGCACGGGCACATGAGCCGGCGAAGAGCACTTTCAAACTGACACAGGGGCGTTGCATTTTCACATTCCTGCTCGCTCCGCTTCTGCTGATTGGAGAGGGAGACTGGGGGAAAGAGGCAGTTTTGTCTTTCTGGATTATTTCGAATTCCCTATCCTAAGTTTCTGATCCCGATGACCCCTCTGTTGCAGAGCGTCTCCAGCGAATCGCTCGCTGTGATTAACAGCAGCCTGTGTTATCGGGGCCTTTAGTCAGGAGGTGTTGAAGGTGGCAGATTGATCCTAAGGCCTTCCAAGCACTTGCCAACACCTGACATGCACAATGCATGTGTTCTCGTATTAATATTGTGTGTGTATGTGCAATCACTGCATTAGAAAGGAAAGAAAAAAACACCCAGCTTTTTTTTTTATTTGAGTTTCGGGGACCCTTCAGGACAAAAACAGAGGACAAAAAAACGAAGACCTTCATTTGGGTCTCCTGTGAACCACTCAGTGCTTTAATGCCTTATGTTCACCCTCTGACTGCCCACGTCACAACAAAATTACCCAGAAGTCACTGGAATCACAAACAGATCTGTCCTTCATCCGGTTAAACAATGGGGGATCCCTGTCTCTGTAATTCTACACAAACAGGCAGAATTCATCGCCTGAACCGCCCATTATCGCGGCTCTAAACCGGCTCCCCAATGAACAGCTGTAAATGAGCCCCTTCCAATATAAATAACGTGGCAATGAGACAGTTTACAGGCCATTCACTGTACTGAGATCATTTATTTTCCACCCATCCTTCAAGGGATAGATTTGTGTTATAGGGTGAGAGGGCACATCGCTTGGAGACTAACTATGGACCATCAACAATAACAGTGCACATTATTTCAGTGCTAATACCCTGTCCTGCTGATGTCCTTTCTACATATCACAGATGGACTCAGACAGGGGAGAGCGGCAGTATTATGCCTCTACTGAGATCTTCCACTGAATACATTACCATGTGATAGGGGGAGATGTCTCTTTCCCTAACACACACACACACACACACATACACACACACACACATTTGCAGTCTTGGACCAAGAGAGCTGCATATGCCCCAAACATACAAGAACTGGTTTCATTAATGAAGTGCCAGGAGGAGAGGGAGAGGGATATAGAGACAGCACATGTGTTTATGTGTGTGTATGTGTGTGCGTGTGTGTGTGCGTGTGTGTACATGTGTGCATGGACCAACCAGCCGGGGGGGACCGGGGGGGGAGGGATTTCCTTCTTTAAGCTTTCAACTCCCACTGGGCTTAGCTCGACTGTATGAACCCTGATGTGGGCCTGCCTCTAACACATGGCGTCACACACTCGCGCAAACACACGCGCCCGCGCGCACAATGCCTGCATACGCCGCGGCCCAGCGGGAGAGCCGTAAAGCAACACTGGCTGCTAAACATTTGGCTGCGGACGGCTCATTGACAGATGTACATGGAACCTAGCGGAGAGGGTCAGGTCAACGCCGCGCCGTCCCCTTCCTCCTTCTCCTCCTTCTCCTCCTCCTTCTCTCCATCAGTCTATTCGTTTGCCATTTTCTTGTCTCTGACTGCGACTGGTGGCTGCTGCTGCTTGTGCCATTTATGGGGCAGTTAAGGGAAAATTCATGCTAATTAAGCCGAAATGTTCTCCGTAAAATTGCTCAGTTTGCGAAAGCAGAGCGCGGTTTGGGAAAGTCTGGCATCATATACCATAAATGGGACTTCCACGGTTAAAGCCACCAAGTTTGTGGACGGTTATAAAGCACTTCTTTTTCGTTTGCCAAAGCTGCCATCACGCTGGGAGTTTGGCAGGAGATTCAAATTCAGAATTTTGCTCAGCTGCATTTCACCTTTGGTCGAGTTCTACTGATATAAATTGCACCAAGATATATATATATATTTTTTTTTTTTAAATCAACGTTGAATTCAAGAAACTTATTGAGGTAATGTCACACACTTCCCTGTTCCCAATCTCCCTGTTCCCTATTCTTAAATATCTGTTCCTTCAATGTGGCTATGTGTCCAAACACAGTTTCAAAAAGACCAAAAGAGTAGCACAAACTAATTTCCATGATCAAATCCCAGGCAATAAAGGTGATTTTTCAGATTAATAGTACACAGAACACTTCATCCTGTTTCGCCTGATGTCCTACGCAATTTTCCCGCTCTCTAAATATACAGTTTTTTGTTCAAGCTTTTCAGAGCATATTTTCTAATAGATTATTAAACTTTTTACTCCTCAAATATGTCTTTGTCCACATGACATATAAATACCCGCTATTCATCTTCTACATAAAGTGGGGGGGAAAAATCTGCCAAACTTCTCTCTTGACTGCCAAACACACAAACACTTTCTTTTCGCCAGATACTAGCTGATGTTAGAGAGATGTGAGCAACGGGGCGTAAAAACGCTTCCCCTGCTCTGCTCTTCCTTCTCTACCAGCCCTCTTCTCCCAGGAAGCCAGCCCAGAGGTCAGCGCAATCAGGACCCATGAGCAACAAAGGGCACTAGTTAGGCATCCAGCTCAGTGCCAGAGCCAAAGGCCAGCTTAGTGGGGCGATACTGTCCATTAGGCAAGACCCTGGAACACCCGGGGGATCTTAGGTGAAAGGGGTTAGAAAGAAGAATAAAAACAGTATCAACCCAGACACATACACAGACATATTCTCAAAGACATACACAGATCATACGAGGCCTTGTTTGACACCGCTGTCAGGATGCAGTGAAGGGGAAAGACAAGACCCTGCGACACATTGACACATCATACACATACACAAATACACACCCGCGTTTAAACTGCTACATAAATGAAAGCACAAAAGGGCAGGAATTTCAGTTTTTTTTTTTTGCACTTTGCAGTCATAGCTTCATACGGCTGGCTGCAAGACTAAATCTTTGCTAAGGAAGTTAGCTTTTTACCTGTTGTGAAGCCAAGTGCTCCTACAACTCTTTTCCCTCCGCACAAGCTCACCGTGAGACATAATTACCGCTTAGCGCCTGTCTAATTGCTTATTAGTGATATTTAATAAATGAGCTTTTCTTAGAAACAGTAGGAACAGTTACATTACAGGGATGACAGGGTAAGTACAGTCTCCTTAATGCTTAAGGTAATCTATCAATCGGGCCCTTTGCTATTCGCTCTCCAAGCTCTTTTCCTCTCTGATTTTGTCTTTCAGCTTTCAATTCTAATACATTTTTACCCCCTAGAGACTTTTAATCCTTTGCACCCTTCAAATTAAATTTTTTATGAAGTCTCCACATCAACATTTTTTACCTCTTTTCTTATTAGCCCGTCTCCTTTTCATCACTTTTGGTTTTGATTGGTTCATACAGTACATCTAAGGCCCACATATCATTGTCTTTAGGTTGGCATCTCTAGCCCCCTTCTAACCAACCTCTCCACACCCAAAAGGAGCCCTCCGCCAACACCTCTCACCCTCCATCTTATTCTCTCCTCTGGGTCAACACTGAACTCCCAGAGGAGAGAAACCACCAATCAAGTCCAACGGCTCCTCGCTTTACCTCGTTTCTTCAGTCCACTGCTACCTCGCCAACCCAATCGACCTCTCCTCCTTTGCCTCCCCCCATCCAGGGCGAGTCCACAGAGCTGTGGCCACCAATCACAACATGTCAGCCAGTCAGTCCTGATGGAGCACGGTGTCAGAGTAGCACTCAAAGCTTCTGAGGATGAAGCCTCGAGAGACTGTCCGTCTCTCCTTCTCTTTTCTCTGTGTCTGTCCCTCAATCTTTCTTTCTGTCTGGCTGATGACACATTGAGCTTTTGAGATGGATATGCATGAGGGGAACAGAAAATAAGTTTTAAGTTACAGATTAAAAAAAGTTATAGTCGTTATAGGATTTGTAAATCTAACACAATTATTCCTTGGCTGAATGACTAGTGTTTCACCTGAACTGAAATTGATCAAATTTCTTACAAATTTCCAAAAGGAAATACAGTATGATTGCCTGTTCCAAATAAGTTATAGTTTGTTAACATTTTAAATTAGGATAATGCTAGAAAGGTCATTTGTTTTCAATATTTTCGAACGTTCAGCTGAAGAAAGCCTTGCCATCAATGGATCTGGGTGTCGTTTTAGTAGCCAGGCAACAACTTTGTTGATGATGATGAGTCTTAAAGGAAAAACAGACTACCAGTAGCTCAACATCTGAGGTGCGGAGATGCTTTTTATCAGTGGCAAGTCAAGGATTACACCATCTGTTGTTAAAACACCAGCGCCACTCTCCCCTCCTTTACAGTTACCCCTCTGTCTGCAGTCTCTTTTGGTCCATATGGCCTGACAACCGAGGAAAGAGGTGAAAGAGTCGTTTTTGTCATTTTTTGTCTCAGTGAAACAAACTTTATTGGTGCATCCTCTTCTCCAAGTTCAACCTTTGTATTTGCCACAGATGTCACCATTCCCAGGTTGATCAAAGGTAGACTGGATTTAAACTTCCACCTCGTTTTTCTCTTGTCTTTTTTCCGCTGTGCTTTGACAGCATCTCCTCTTTAACTCATCTGAGTTTGAGATCCTTTTTTAATCATCAGATCATTATGGTTGTGTTTATGTTTAAAAATGTGACATCAGCTGACATGTGATGATGAAATCATTTTCCTATGTATTGATGTCAAGTGAATTGAGTTTTCTAAGATTCCTCTGTATTTCTCATAATTATACATCGTCAACTCAGTGGTAAAAGCATAAGTAGCCGTTACCCCTTCTAAGATGATTAGTCCAAAGTCCAATGTAGGACCATAATAATCTGTCTTAAATAAATAACACAAGTCTGATTTCATCAGCTTTGGAAACATTTCTTTGGTATACCAACTCCTTCCTTCCGCACTTACATATTCAAAATGCCACAAGCTCATAAAATTGTTTGACAGGAAGTCACGAAAAATGCTCATAAACAAAACTGGGGAGTCTTGGAATGCTTTACATATGGCAAATTGATTATACATAGCAGTGTGTGTCCATATCAAAGCATGAGATATTTCCTTGAATCTCACATACACTGCAACCTTGGCATAAATGAAAAACAGCATGTCATACAGTCAACTCGAAGCAGTGTGCAGCAGGAAGATCAAAGGTTCCTTATTACAGTTAAATGTGTGGAATAGCCATGGAGAGTTAACATCAGCTTTGGTTTACAGTTAGTACAGGGCCTTGCAGTAAAATGCATTCATAATTCAATATTTCCTTTATTCCTCTCTTGATATTACTAGACATACGGGGAAATTTTATTTTTTCATTCTTTATTTTCACTTTCTCAGCTTTTCATGGGAGCAGTTTGCGATGAGAAATATAAAATAAGCTTTATGGGAGCAATATGGTGAATGAGGTAGAAAGGCAGAAAAGAACAAAGCCCCAAAAAGAGAAATAAGGGGAAATACTTTTTTTTTTTTTTTTAAAGGAGTGGTTGAAGATTTGGGGGAAAATACGGAAAGATCAAACGTCAAAATCAAACATTTTGAACAACCATCACACGTTTTTGTGAGATGGTTAGGAAGCACTCAAATTCTAAGAGGGAGGAGGGGATTTTCAACACAGGCTGAGAACGAGAGAATGATTGTTGCATCAAGAGAATAAACACTTGGAAAGTCAGCATATAGCCCCACTTTTACACAAACCTTCAGGTGGACATACATACGTGTATACACTTTCACATTGACACAAACACTCGATAACATTGGCATTAAATCCTAAGAATGATCTATGACAACATACAGAAGCCAAGACATAGGTCCAAGTTCATTTGGAGTTCTACCTGGAAGATAAGGGGGGGGTTTAGAATTATATCATCTTTTCTACACTTATTCCAGTCACATTTTCTGGTGTGCTTGCCGTATCTCTTTGTCTCAAACTGTGTCTTAGCGACTTCGATTAACATACTCAAGGATTTAAGTACAACACACGTAATATACAGAAATAAAACCAGGGGATAGTTTCCGGTCAAACCTAAAAATAACACTTTGGTGGTAGTTTTGGGAAAGGAGGTACAGTCGTTTGCAATAGATCCTGTTTGTGCGAGCGGCTTTTCAAAAACTATGGAGTTGCTGACAGTTTCGGCAAGTATTCAAATGGTCTGTTTGTAGAGCTTGCTGAGTAGTGATAATGTTATTCTCTGTTCTTTACAGAGGAAGCAGGCCATACACCCATGCTGTGGTGAGCAAGATTTAACTGCCAGCACCGTTTCTGTGTGTATGTGTGTGTTGTGTCTAATGCGGTTTTTAAAACAACACTGGGATGAGATCTGAGAAGGAATGGACAGATTTCCATCTGTCTGCTTCATTTGAAAAAAATAAATAGCCGTCTTACAATTCAAATGCGTGCTTTAGCCACCTCTTTCTTCCCCTCCCTGTCCGTTCCATGTCTTCATCTCCATCTAAGTGGCATCTGTGAATGACCAGGGCATCGAGAGTCTCAGGGGCTGATGGAGCAACAGAGGAAGCAGGAGGAAAAAGAAGAGAAGAGAGGGAGAGAAAGAGAAAAAAATGGGAGCGAGCGCCTCTCACTTCAAATTTCCCTAGCACCTCCCCGGCGTGCCAGCCAGCCTGCAGTCTGTTCTCCTTTGAGCTTTCTATTCTACCACTGAACAGAAAAAAAAAAAAAATCAATTCATATTTCCATAATCCACACTCCTGTCTGTCTGCATGTCTTTGCCTCTCCCCCCTCCCTCCATTCCTCTGTCTTTCTCCTTCTTTCCATCTCCGTCTCTCTCCCCTCTCCCCCAAGGGAGGACTAACCCCTCCACCCCGATCCTACGGCCTACAAATGTCATTACGCTGAGCAACAATAACGGCCTAAACAAAAGGGGGCCTTGCTCTGAGCCCTGAGCCCCTCAACGGAGGCTGTTGGCTGCTGCTGCCATATGCTGGCCAGCTCAGGCCGCCGAAGACAGAGGCCGTGGCTACAGAGGACTCCAGCCTGCCGCTCCACAAAGGAGGAGAGAAGCCCTAATCCTGGTAATGAAGCCTGTGAATACAGCCTTTATGTATACGGGGGAAAAGGGCCAATCCCTCTGTACACAGCACGCTAACTAACCATCTTAAGGGCCACGTTATCCACACAAACGATCTGGTCAACAACGGAATGAAAGAAACGGAAAAGGCAGCGGGTGCGGACAAGATCCGTGTAAACTCAGAAACTATTTTTACAACCTCTTGCTTTTTCTTTTTTTTTTTGTTGGCAGTTTTCTCCGCTTTCATTTCCTGTCCGTATCCCTGTAAGTCTGTTATTCCTCTCCCCACCTTTACCTCTTACTCTGCGAGCGTGCTCTGGTTCTTGTGGGGCAGGCAGACATAGCCTGAAGCGTCTTTCTACAAGTCTGTTTATTCCTCAAAGTGGATTGGAGAAGCGGGAGAGCTGTTTAAACTCAGTAGCTTGTCGGTTGTGTTGAATGGTGCCGGACTAATATTTCCAGTCACTTGCCACATGACTTGTGCACCGTGGCTGCTTTTTGCATTAGAGGCCATTAACGGTCCGCCTCGGTTTTCTTCTCCAGCTGAACTTTGACTGACTAAATGACAGAGTCAAACTCTTTTCTGAAACACACACACACACACACACGTAAAAGACACAGTGCCAGATCAGTTGGTCACATGCTGGCATAATTAAAGAAGAGTGACTCTGTCTCACAAACACACACACACACGCATCCAGTTGCATGTCTGCATATCCGTAGTCATAGCGAAAAGGGATGTGAGCACATTTTGATCAAGTGAGATCTAAACTGTTGTGCTTTGAGGTTAAAGCCAGAAGGGAAAAACAAAGAAGCCCTGCTGAGGCAGCGTATTTGTCTGAGGGGAAAAGAGCGGGCCTTCTAAACAAGATTCCTATCAAATCAAGCATGCACACTGTCCCCGTGAGACGGGAGGTGGAATTTGTGACTGGCATAAAGGATAATTCAGGTTTCTGGTCTTATTTTAGAGTTTGGGCAATCATTTTTATCAGTGATGATCATTTCGTGTTCACCAATTTAAGGGCAGTTCAAAGTGCGCCAGTTCACTTTAGTACCGAGCTGCAGCTCCCCTCGAATACATAAAGAAACACAACTACAGTTCAATCAAAGCATTTTGTCAAATGTAAATTAAGACAGAAAGTAATGATTTGCATTTTGTTTTCAACTTATATCATTTCATACACTGAACAAGAACATTGTATTGGATTTTTTTAACAGTATTTTTGTATTTATTTGATGCCTGTCAAATGTTCCAAAAATGCTGGGATAGGCAATGAGGGCAACAAATGACTGGGAACTGAGGAAGTCCAAAAAATACCCACTTGCTAGGAATCCTCCACAGGGGAACAGTGGCATTTGAAACAGATGAGTATAAAATGAGCCTCCACCTAAGTCTCAGTGGTTCACAAGCAGGGATGGAGCGAAGTTTGCAAACTACTGCATGAGTAAACAGTGCATCAATGTAAGAACAGCGTTCATCTGTGAACGGCCTCAAGAGCTTAAGCGATTTCATCATCTGCAGTTCGTGATATCATCCAAAGATACAAAGAATCTTCAGAAATGTTTGTGCATCAGCTGTAAGGTTAAAAAGAACATCGCATGCATGTGACCTGGGATCCATCAAGTGGCCCAGCATTCAAAATCAGGACAATTCAATAAAGGACATCACGGCGTGGCCTCGGGATCGCTTCAGAAACAGTTGACACAGTTTGTCGCTACAAAAGCCATAGATCAACAAGGCTTAGAAGCCCCACTGGTGCCTCTGGACCAGAGCTCATCTGCCATCACCGGCCGCCGTCTTAAAAAGTTGGTGATGATCTGACGATTCCAGTTTCAAATCATGGACATTGTGTTCTCCAGGCTAAAGTGGAAATGGGTCATCTACAGTGTTCCCAACAGACAGTCAGCTAGCATCTCTGATGGCGCGGGGATGTTGGTTCCCTCGGCACACGGCAACCTGCACATCTGTGAAGACCCCGTTAATACCGGAACAATGCTTCGTTTCGGCATTCAACAAACTTTTTCTTTTTTTCTTTTTTTTTGCGAGTTCCCCATTTCGCCGATGCCAAGCCTCATTTTGCAGGCGTTACAGCGGCATGGCCTCACATTTAAACCGACCTGCCTGCAGGCCAAAACTCCTCCTGAAAACGAAAATGCGCGGTGAGCTATCCAGTGCAAATAAGACAAAGGAGACCCCAGATTGCTGAGCAACTCAAGCCATACATCAAACGCGAGTGGGAAAGAGCTCCATCTGAAGGGCTTCGAAATTTCCCCTCACCGACTTAACACTTGTTGAGTGTTGTTAAAAGGAAAAGTGATGCAACGCAGTGGTAAACGTGCCACTGTCCCAGATTTACGGAAAACGTTGCAGGCACTGAAAATGAGTGAATATTAGTTAATGAATAGTTAATGAAGTTTATGAGATTGAACATCAAATTTTGTGTCGTTGCAGAGGATTGATTTGAATAAAGGTTGAAAAGGATGTGCAGATGACTGTGCTCTGTTTTTAATCTAACTTTTACACAATATTTTACATAGTTTTACACAAGTTTATAAAATATACACCAACCTTCCCAATTGTTCAACTTCTTGATTAATTATTGAATAATTACAGTAACTCAGTAGTTTCATTTTCAAATAAAATGATTAATGATTGCTTTTGTTACTTTGACTTCTTGGGCAAGTTCCCCATCAGATTTAATTGCAGAAATCTTTTCTCTGCTGTTCTGTTGTTCATTTGGCGAATATGAAACCATCAGATGGATATCACAAAATACTAAAGACAAAATGTAATTAATAACTTACAAGAAATAATCTTAAAAATACGATACACACATATATATATGTCTATATATAGACACACACGCTAACACACACTGAGACACTGTGCTACAGAGCACAAAACTGCTTTCAGACACTTTCAGACTGAAATTAAATATGGTATTATCCATAAATGTGATGCAAAAAGAAAAGGGTATGGTGGGACAACATGAGAGAGCAAAGACAGAGATACAGAAAGAAAAAAAAGGGGGGGGGGAACAGAAGTGTGCATTCCTGTCACGGTTGCATGATAATTACTGAATCGTCGGTTATTGAAGACCTGCTCACTGCTTTTCATTACCAACAACAGACGTACAGTGAGACAGAGCAAAGCAGAGAGGAGGAGGAGGAGGAGGAGAGAGAGAAAGGGAGGGAGAGGAAGCACCGAAGGAGAGCTGTGGTTGTGATAGGTGCAGGGGAGGTTACCACAGGAAGACAGGGTGAGCGAGGGTGTGAGGAGAGGAAGGGAAATTGGAGAGGAGGTGGTGGTAGAGGTTGTCTGTAACAGTGAACGAGTGAGAGATTCGGAGAGGGTGGAAGGAAAAAGCAGAGTGTGTTCCAACCTGGTCTGTGCGGTCCTGGGGGAAGCTCCACAGCACGGTTGGATCTAGAGGTAATTGACAGACAGCATTAATCAGCGGGTGAGAAACACACCGTCTTCGCTAGCTGCCTCAGAACACATACATATTAATGAGAGGGGTGGGGGCAAGGGTGGCTGCTGTGAGTCTGTGCACACGCGCACACATTTAAATGCCCGCGCGCACACAAAGCAGCGCACAGCGAAAGACAAGAGAGAGTGTCTGGGCTGTATATGCAGTAAATATGCAAATCCATATTCTCAGTGTAGATATGATAGCTTATATTACACACCGAATCATGCACATTTAGGAAAGTCACAGTTACACACCCTCCACTTTATTTGCCTAATTATTCATACCTTGATACAAGTCTTGAGGTTTTACTAAATCCTAAACCAAAAGGCTGATTATTACAACAGAACTGAGTTCTGTTTTTTTTTTTTGGGTAAACAATAAAATAAACATTAATGCTGACAGATTAGCATGGATGATCAATGGATATGCAGATCAAGGAGTCTTATTGTTTGTCAGTGGAGGCTAAACACATGAAATTTGCATGGCTCAGCTCGAAAACCGAAATCATAGCTATGCCTCAAGTGTACTTTGCTGATCAGACAACAAAATAAATCCTTTAATAGGATTTTGGGGTTATGTGATGAGATGTGTTTAAGTTGTTTTGGACATTTGGCCAGTATCTTTTGCTGTCCCACTAGACCTTTTCCTCAGGCTGTAAGACTACCAAACACATCCTCCACACATGAACATTTTTAAAACTTTTTTCAACTGATTTATTTAAGTAGCAAGTGAGACCAGATACAAACTTATTAATTATAAAAAAACAAAACAAAGAAATAAAAGATCAAAAACATCAAGCACCCGTCAGAACAATCATTTCTTGCAGAGGAAGACAACCAATATTGCTCATTCTCATTTAAATATTTTCATCCTATCACACAACCAGAATCCATGATAACATATCAATATTTTACACATGAGATGAGGACTATCTCTGTGCGTTGATATCATTTTCCCAACAATAACACTTTGATATTTTAGAACTGAAGATGGTTCAGGAGAGATGAACTGGCACATAAATTATTGCACAAAATAACCCCTTCATTTGGCTGAATAACAACCTTCGGGGTTAACTTTCGTAATAGATTTGCATCCGTTGTGCAAAACAGTGGCATCTAGGTTAAAGCCAGCTCCGCAACTTGCTCAGAGCGGACTCTATTGCGGACTCATGCCTCGAGTCTGAGAGCAGGTAGTCGCTCGGCCACAGGATGGACACAGGGGTCCTAGTAAACATGGCTTCCACAGTTCCAAGTTCATCCTGTGACCCTGGCAGGAACAGCGACGCTTTGAAGAGAGCGGCTCTCACGTGCCAAGTTCCTTTTCCCAGAATCTCTACACGCCTATCCCCTCTTCCTCAGCTCCATCAAAACCAAATGAGTAAAGAAATTAACATTTCAGTTTTTAAGGGGCACGGTCACTATCAAACGATGCGGCCGGTGAACTCCCCAGTTTGGCTCGATTGCGAGCACGTGGCCTAAATTATTCGGCGGACCGCCGCGAAACCGGAGGCGACGATCGCCACTTCAGGAAAAACGCGGCCACAAACAATGTGAAGGGTGGCTTAATGGCTTACAAACCAGGGTGTCTGTGAAAGGAAAGAACACAATGAGCACACGCATGACGGGGGCCAATAGAAGCCACGACGCCTTACGTAATCCTGTTGGAAAATTTCATGGGCCTCATTCTAAAAAGAGCAGCCCGGATAAAAAGACAGCGAGGCTCTGCACTCTCACTCTGACCACCACCCACCCTCTTTTTCTTC
Source organism: Menidia menidia (assembly GCA_907169785.1). Classification (NCBI taxonomy): domain Eukaryota; kingdom Metazoa; phylum Chordata; class Actinopteri; order Atheriniformes; family Atherinopsidae; genus Menidia; species Menidia menidia. Next base: position 13,725,883 of record CAJRST010000002.1, on the reverse strand, counting down.
CCCTATGATCTGCCACAGCTAAGGCCATTTTATGCTTATTTACTGGGTGAGAGGATGGGAACGGCTGCTGGACAACGATACATGACAAGGGGGACGAGGGGTGAGAGAGAGAGAAGAAAGAGAGACAAGAGGAAGGGAGGTTTGTTCTGTCCGGCCCCAATTTGTGAAGTGGCAGGTGTGTGTGTCTTGTGTGTGTGTGCGCGAGTATCACAACAAGGGGAGTCCCACCTTTTTCGGCACATTCCCCACATTCGTACAAGGTGCCAGCTGGTTCCCGACTGAACCGATGGGCCCTGTGCCAGCCGCGCTGCCATAATCAGAATCAGTGCCACTGCATCCCAGATCAAGATCCAGCATTTACTGCTTATACTCAGTACGTACTTGGATTATTTTTCAATTGGTTTGGAACACTTTGAAATGTCCTAGTTAACCACATTTACGGACCCAACATGAATGAATAAATAAACAGCCTTTTGAGTCTTTTGTCATCCACGTGTACGGAGGCTTAAAGAGATCATGACACTTAACCGCACGGACTTCAACCCAGCACTCATCTTCAAAATATTTAATCCCTGTTGACTAGGCACGTTCGGTTTATGGTGGAGTTACACAGCTGGAGACTGGTGGAGAGCTAGGCATGTGCACGGATAAAGAGAACACGGCAGGCAGAAAATAATGAGCCTAAACAACACGCTTTTCCCCCGCCGCCGCTGCGGAGGAGAACTTCTGAGCGCAAACCAACACCTTTCTTTATCAGTTAAATTTCCTCTTTCAACTTCGTTCTTTGCGCGGTACCGTCTCTTTCCGATATCTTCTCTCACTTATACTTTTCTGCCAATCATTTGTCCTCTAAATTCCTGCCTCTTTTTTCACGGTCTTCTCCTTCCAAGCCTCATCTCATTCCGACCCTCCATATCTGCCTCATTTCCAGTCTTTCTTATTTAATCACTGCTCTGTGCTTATTCTTTTTTTTCCCCTTCAGCCCTCCCCTGCAGTTTTCTGTCCTCTTCACTTCTGCACCCCACTCTGCATTTTTCTCACTTCTTTTTACGTTCGTACACCCCTCCCACTGGTCATGCTGGGTGTGTGGTGGATGCAAGATTGAGGGAGCCTGAAGGGGGTTAAGGCTGAAAGTTGAAGGTTAGAGAGGTGAAGGGAACCCCTGCTGCTCCGCCAGGGGACACAAATGTCACCACGACAGATCCTGCATTGGTTATTCCACCCTCCCCTCCCTCGAACACACACACACACACACACACCACACATTGCACACACAATGAAGAGCTCCATGAAACATTTAATTCAGAATTTTGCAATACAAAAGTCAACCGCAACCTCCTCAGTTCATTTAAAGGGCGAGTAGCACACCCACAAAACACGTTTCCTGCATGTAGACGGAAAGGAAAAAACAATTAAAGGGGCAATTGGAAACCCGCGTGGTCAGGCTAATCAACATTTGAAGTTATCTTTGAAAAAGGAAGAGCAATGTTGATCCCCACCAGACAGTCTGCTCAAGGAATGCCCTCCACATTTCAGCATTTCTTTTTACAAATTTAGAACAATTGACATTAAATTAAACACAAAGCAAACTAAAGAAAACCCAGATGGGTTGAGCTGCTAGAATCCCAGCCTTGCTGAGATAAACCAGTCCTACCAAATCCACATTAAACTAATATTTTTCATGAAATAGCTAAATGCCTCAACAGATATGTTCCTCTAATTTTCACGAGGAACAAAATATAACTCATGACATTTGCAAATCCTGCTTTTCAGTTTTTGTTTCTATTTTATTCAGCATGATAAACATTGCAACATTTTTGTAAATGGGTTTATGCCTAAAATTTGTTCACCATTTTCTGTTTCACCTGGGCCACCTAAAGCTAAAAGCGAGGCACTGACTGTGTGTTTTTTGCATTTGCGACAGCTGGCTAAATCTATAAAGAGCTGTCAGGAGCAGCACGTAAACAGTCCGTCTTCTGTGACACCGGTGTCGGCCGCACCGGCACAATCAAAACAACCTATGGCATATTTCATCCTGGTGGGGCGTTAACAGATCCAACGGGTGAGAATTGAATTGAAATCACCTATTGAGAGTTAGATTCCTCCATTCGCACCCGAGGAAATGAAGGTGGACGAACTGTGACGGCGAGCTGGAGCCGTGACCGCCGGTCTCCGTTTGCCTGGGTGCATGTATCCCTGTTAGTGGCTGTGTACCGCATGAGTAGATGTGTGTTTACAGAAAAGCTAGCGCGCCCGGGAGTGAATATTTACTGTACAGTAGCTTGTCCGTTGCTCCCCGAGGGCTTCAAGCATGGCTGACCTCCCACAGTCGCAATGAGGGCAACACGGGGGCAGGCCCTGAGCTGTGACACAGACACTGGTGAGAGGGGGCCGGTGATGGTTGACGTGGTCAAAAAAAAACAACATAAAAAACAACTAAAAGAAGAAAAAAAAAGAAATCAATGTTCTGGCAATTTTCAAGACACCTGTCTTTGAAAGTCAGGAAAAGGAGCATTAATGGGGTAAACCTGGTGAATACTGAGAGTGGACTAAAGAATGAGGTGTGAGAAGACAAGGATGGATTGCCTTAGAGTGGGAGGCAGACCTCAGACTGACAAACTCCTCTCTTGTATCAGCCCGGATCTTCAAACATGATGGGATTAAACAGAATAAACCAACCACATACATAGATATTCGCACGCACTAAAAAAAGATGAGAGAAGAAATAGGCCTACTGCTTTACCTGCCATTTCTTTAATTCTCGGCATAAATAAATCAGTGTCTATTGGCACATCCAAGTAGGCTAAAAATGAAAAATGCTGGCATGTTCGTCTTGGCACATATCTATGCTTCTTGGGATTTTTAAGTAGGCTAAAAAGAAGCTGTTGGCAGAAGATGTCATTCCTAATGCTGCTGGCTGGAGGAAAAAGTTGGCAAATTACTCCAGTGTGTCAGAAACCTCAAACTGCCCAAGCACAGCAACTTATTCAACTTGGAGTCATTTTGTCACTCAACTAAAAATGAAAACTCATCTGAAGATCTTTGACTGGCATGGTGTTGAACAAAAATAGCCTTGTCAAACTACTGGGGGGAAAAAAAGAAAGAAAAAAAAAACATACGATGGACATGAAAAATGCCCACGGAGAAAAAAAAAAGGCCTGTTTGTGCACAGCTTTTCTATAGGTTCACATTAGCAGCTCAATAACCCTGGCCTGGGTGCCTGGTTCTGGGACTCAAACTGAGACTTCAATAAAAACAGAAAAAGACCCAAAACTAAATCCAGTGTGAATACACATTTAGATGAAAGCTTCTGGTTTATAATTCTCTATACTATGTGAATCAAACGCAGACTTAGAGCCCTCATGGCCATCCAGTGTTCTAAAAGCATAAAAAATGCACTTTTTTCACCTTATTCCACCAACGACTGAATGTCTGCTGTGGGTGAATAGGAGGCCTGTTTGTTAAGGGAGGCCAAATCCCATATGGTGAACAGCAGCTCCTCTGGTGAGAAGAGAGGCTGTGAAAGCCACCGGCAGCCCCTCTCCTCCATCCGTGTTCCAGAGATGAAGGGATGTAGCGCCTGCCTCTCCTTGTTCCTCTTTCTCCATCTCCCATTGCCTCCTCGCCTCCCTCTTTCTTGGCCAGGGGTTAAACTGCTGCACTCTAACCTCCTTGGCAATGATTTTATTCACTCAGTTTTTCTCGCTCGCTCTCATCTCGGAGAGAGATTTATTTCACAGTATGTAGTGGATTAGGCTCGATCGTATGCCCCTGGACAAAGGCATTGTTTTAGCGTTAGCCTGCTTGCTATAACTGGAGGAAGCTAACACTACTAAGCGTCCACAATATGGCCATTGTGGACATAGGGCTCGGAGGACTCTGCCTTGGAGGCCGTCTAGACTTTGAGGCTGGGCCGACTGGAGAAACGGGAGGAGAAAATCCCATCAGGCAGTGGAGTGAAAGTTAACTAAGGTAACCTGCTGTGAACCTGATGAAGATGTCAAGCCAACATATGGCAAAAAATGTCTATTGTCAGAACAAGGAGCTTTCTTCCCTATGAAGGAGGGTATGCTGGAGGAGGAGGAGAAGAGGAGCAGCTAAAGAAAACTAAGGGGGGGGTTGAACATCCTAAAGAGAGGAATAAGTGCAGTGGTCATCGTTTTACTTCTGGATCAGTAGTCTTATTCTGGCCGGGAGGAGGCCCAGCCTCCCCGCTCACAATTAAAGGAGTAAGCAGATTAACTGGCATCTTTCAAAGGCCAGCAGAAAGAAAAACACACTCACAGACGTTTAAAACATCGCTTTGCCTTAGCTTATCGCGTCTCACACTGCACACCGCAAATGGCATTACATTTCATGCTGATTTACTGAGATTTTGTGAAAAAAGAAACTTCTTAAACAGTGATATGGTCCTTAACTTTACTGATCTTGATTGGTCACACCATTTTCTTTCTCTTTTTCTTTTTTTCTTAACAAATCACGATTGAAATTTGGAGAGCAAGCCAGGGTACTCACAAACGACTGGATTTAATAAGAATACATGAATATTTGATTAAATCAATTGTAATGGCAAACTAAATATTGTAAAACTGTTCAAAATAACACCCAAATGCTCGTCCTTTCTCCAAAAATCAAATGCATCGCAAACACAATCTGGATTGTGTCTATAAATAGGTGTACGTTTTCCAAAGGAGTAATGAAATTTGTTTCCAATGCTTGAAAATTTTAATAAACAAAAAGAAAAAACAACCTCCAAGGTAGAGCCCGGATTACCAGCCAAAAAAAAAAAAAAAGGAAAAGAAACTGGCAGGCTTCACATGTGAGAGATGCTGGCCTGAGGGATTTCGAAGCCATTTCTACAGCTACATCAGAAGAAGATAAACAACAGTCTCAGCTGGAAGGAGAAGAAAGAGAGAGCTGCATGGAGATGATGTGACCCTATTAATGCCACATTAGTTGTTCCGTCTTCCCAGCTATGTGAGAAAAATGCTTCAGTGGGACGAGCCGAGAGAAGGGAGGGGGAAAAGAGGTGGAGAGACAGCGAGAGACGGAAAGGGAGAAGTGAAAGCGATACTGTCTCCAGGCTAGTTGGGATGCAACCCAATTTCACAGCTTCACGAATGAGTGGCACAGCATATGGATGCAACCTTTGTGACAGCCTCTATGTATCACCACATATCAGCCTTGATATTCCCAGTCAGATTCCATACTGGTCCAACATTATGTCAAACACCAGCTCTGCATGACTGCATCTTCAACACAACACGCTCAGCATGTTTGTTGTTGAGGAGGAGGAGGAGGCCTACTTTGCACAAAAAAAAAAAACTCCGGCAGCATCCCCTGACAGAATCTTCTTTAGCTTTATTATGTTTAGCTGACTCTTAACAACAAAATCAAGCGCTTCTTTAAAGTTAGGAGTGTGCCCCAAAACCTCCATGACATCACCTGGAAAATTAAGACATAATCCAGAGTTAAATTCCCAGGATTCCATGTGCCATGAGACTAAATTGTTTTGTCCCATTTTCTTCGCTGGATGCAGGATTTTTGGCAGAAACATCTCCATGTCAACACGTTTCTCTCAATATGGTTGAACCATCTGCCTTATTCAAAGCATCTTTTTAAAGAGAGTCAAGTAATAACTCTATTACTGAGCTGTACCCTGTTACAAGAATGTAAATTAGATGGCAAAGTAGTTTTAGTTATATACATACCACAGTTCAGTGAGGTATATTCATAATTGTATCAATTCACGTGACTTGTTTGTGTTTTCATTGTGGCGTCTTGTTACAAACGCAGCACTGAAGTGTGACAAATTTTAGTTTCTGGGCAAGTTAGTGAAAGCTAGTGATCTGGTCATTGTCAGAGAGTTACAGATGCTTCGGAGGGTTCCCTCTCTTTGAGGTGGAGGAAACAACATCAAAGAAATCACTGTGTGCAGCACAGCAGCTCCTTGAGGTGTGGAGGGGATCGATCCCGGTTAATGTCATATGGCACAGCACCCAGAGGCAGCCGTGTGGTGCTGATGACAGTGCAAAGCCTTGCCTTTGGCGGCTACATGCTCGGTGCTGCTGAGCTGTGATTTGAAGTTCACATGCAAAGGCTGACAGACAGACAGCTCTCAGTCAGCCAGTCTGCGAGTGAGGCAGCCAATCCTTCCACTGGGATGGCAATATATCTGTACCAGTTAAAAGTGCACAATAGTGCCTAATCTTGAACAAGGGTGTCAATGCTCTGCAGGACTGATGGATGATATACTGACAGAAAAATATTGAGCAAACTCAGTTGTGTACACACATATACATACACGCACACACTTCTCAAAACTATAACTGCTTTTATTGGAAAGCATAAAAAAGTCCATTTAGAATTTTTGAGAAATACCCCTTCTAGAGTGTATGTCTGGGCTGGTTGCTTGAAAAGAGCCCTTTGGAGAGCAGAAAATTCAACAAATACCCTGTTTCTTCTTTACTCCAAACATACCTTTGTAAGTCTAATTTAACTTTATCCCAAAATCAAGCCAGGTTTGGGAGAAATAGACTAATATTCAATGATCAGTAAAAATTCATTATCTCATGGTAAACAATTGTCAACACGTCTTTGACCATGCTGATAAACCCTCACTTAATTGAACAACATTGAGAAAGTACTAGAAACAATGCATATGCTGCCAGTTAATAAAATATGTTATTTACATTTATAAAGATCACATTAATGGGCTGGACAAACCAAATGGGGATTAGATATTCCATGTCAAACAGAGCTGAATAGCATTTAATCAATCAAATTAACTTGGTAATTAAAATGTAAATTGAATTAAATGATTCAATTAATTATACATTATTCAACACCTCACTTCCTGTCTTTACAAGCTATTTCCGGATAACTTCCGGTTGCGTGACGTAGACGAGAAGCGCTCTCATTGATTAATGGAAGCGACGTACTGTATTATGGAGACGGCAGAGAAAGTAGAAAAGCGCAAAGAAGCGCAACAGAGAGGGGGAAGCGACAGAGCGGCGGAAATTGGAAGCAAAGCACCAGGGAAAACGTCAAGTGTTCATTTCAAACTCGTGGGAAAGAATGTCTAGCGCTCACACTTTCAGACCAAGCTAACATCGCAAAATATCACAACGTATGTGTCCAGCTACTTAAACACTTCAGGCACAAACAGCGCATCCATAAACATGTACTTTGTTTTAATTAAGAAATGTCAGCCTTGCTAACTGTATACATTTGGCTGAAGATTATATGCCTGCAACCGGACATATCCAGTCAGGAGTGTTGTCAGTAAAGGCGAACGCCATCTTTACTGTGCTACAATGGTAGAATATCTGTTAATTATCAGAATAATCGATCGCTGGAGCTCTAATGTCACCATTTTCAGTCACGTTGCAGAGTAAAAAGGTATTACAACAGGTATGAGTTGTAACGCCCCCCAAAAAAGGTTCAACTCTTTCTTTCCTAATAGTAAAATAATTCAACTATTGAACCATTCATTTTCTTGAACCCTCCATGAGCTGGTGTCTGCCATTACACATATAAAGACATCACATTTGTGGTTGTTCAGACATCTAAAAAGTTAATCTTTGTTAACAGCAACCTCTTTTTAAAAGTCTAAAAAATTTTGAAACACAAACACAATATTGGGTTGCAGTTTTATTGGCTCTTCCTAAACCAAAATAAATAGCAGAAAAATTCACATCTTTCAGTGCATCCAAGCCGAACGGCAGGGAGAAAATGGAATAAAAGAAAAGGCTGAGTTGGGCAGGAACGTAAGAGAGGGGTGTATTCATATATCTGTAAGCAGTTTATGGTTCAATCCAAAGTTGTGGCAATATCTCCTGGAAAAACAGCACTACAACACCACAAAACTCACCAAAACCTGCTCCCATCTGACATTGTTTTACAAGAGCAGAACTCCAACAAGATGTGTTTTTTCTAACCAATCTATTAAAAATAATTCATGGTAAATCTTTTAAATAAACAGCCCTGAAGTTTTCATTGACCAAATCCAATCAGCTTCTGATCTTGATCACTGGTGGTCCTGTTTAAGCTCTCTTTTCCATGGCTATGTTTAATGCTCTTGACATTTTCCGTTCACTACAAGTAAGTTTCACTTTGAAAAAAATGACTCATTTGAAATCTCTAATAATTCAGTGCAGAGCAGCTTTTTTTAGTCAGCTTGACTAAAATAAAATGGTTGAAGAAATATTGGATGTTGAACAGTTTTAGAATTGTCGGCAACTATAACCTGGATCCTTTACAAGATTGCAAATTACATTTTTAAACTTGAGAAGCGCTGACATGAAGTTGGACTCAATACATTAATTTCCTCCCAGGTTTAGTGCTCTGAATCTTGTAGGCCACCAATCAGGCAACACTTCATTATGGAATTAGAAATGAGCTGAAAACACATTTACGGTACTGAATAATAGGAGTTGAGATGCTATTTTCTTTTATTATTTCTTTCCTAATTTTCTGTCCTCTTGTTTGTAAATGGATAACAAGGTAACTGTTCCAAAATCTCTGCGTTTAATTTGCTAAAACTACAGAAGTGAAACCTGAAAAGGAAACTTGAACTTTTTCCCTCACAGCTGTGTAACACAGTTGTGCTGTGGGATAATAGGTTCCCTGCATCGAATTCTATGGAGTCTTTTTAAGTTAATTAGCTCCTTTTCCTTTTTATCTCTGTACAGTTTGTAGCTTTGTTAGTTATTCTCAAACACAATGTTTGAGAATCTAGTACTCACAACTCAAAAGTTCATTTCAAGAGTGTTGCAACTTTGTGAAAGCCATTTTACTTTTTTATATTATTATTTCTATTTCCTACATAAAAACATTACACACTACCAACCAGCATGCAATAAGCATGAAAGGCGTGTCAAATTTCTTTCAAAATTACAGCTGTCATATATGAGAAGAAACCTGTTCTGAACTGAAACTTGAGTAAGTCCTAAGTAGGTTTACTATGATGCTTGATAAAATTCAAACATTTAGTCATTTAGCATTTTTGCTGGGAGCCCCAGCTGGACAAAACATGTCAATCTCTTCCAGCTGACCACAAACAAAGGTTTAGCCCAGGGCGTCCTGCCAGTCCTAACAGAGGCTCACCACTTCCAGTCTTATCTTTTCAAGGAATTAAGATTCAGGAATATTTCACTTTTAATTCATAAAGCGTGTTGGCTAATATACTGCAAAGGCTGATGGAGCGCTGGAAGGTGGGGTGGGGCATAAATAGATATTGTGCACATCTACATGAAAACAAAGACCTTGCAAGTGATTTACTTGATTTGCAAAAATAAATGGTCTCAGACATCCACAGAGCCATCAAGATTGACCTATATTTTCCATCCTAAAAAAATAGGCCAGAGCCCAAATTAAGGGCCAGCAGGGCTCCTACACGCATGTAAACGCCATCATCTTTTCCGTAATTGTGTGTTGGTAGCAACCCTAGGAGGAGCCTTGAGAGGAGAGACATAGCCTGAGGACATGGCTGTTGACATGTAAATAGCAAGGGCAGAAACTGAAATGACAGCACAGACAGTAGGCCTGTACTTATAGTTCTGCTTGACTTGGATTTGGCCTTGGCCACAGAATTAAGGTCTAAAGGACAGGAAGGTCTGGATGTCAGGATAGCAGACCTCATATCATGTCAATAAGGAGGTTTATTTCCTTAATTGCCAGGGAAAACACATTTCTGTCTTTTACATCATTCATCTTTTAGAGGGTTTCACATCAATCTTTCTGGCAGCAGCCTAAATAGGCTACAAAGGAACTCCAAACTCTGTCTTTTGTGTTTTTTTCTGCCTGCATAATCTAAATGTTGGACTGTAGAAGAAAAAAGAATTATCTGGCAAATAGCAACTGAAATACGATGGTTCTATGTCAGCCAATACACAAACTATGTATGCATTTAGCCCCAAAAACTTAGAAATAGAGTTAAGCTCCAATTTTAGTCAGCTGGAAAACTTTACAAGTTCCTAGATTTGGCGTTTTTCCTTATAAACAACTGAAAAAACATTGCTCAGGTCGGTTTGATCTTGAAAAGTAAGGTTGAAATGATTTAAAATTCAGATTAAATCCAGTCATCCCAACATGTGCTTTACATAAATCAGAAAAGTCAACAGATTTTTTTAACACAGTGCTTTTATTAAATCCAATTTACCCAACAAGGGCAGATTACCATCACCGAAGCTACATGAAAGCACGGCCAGTGTTAATCCTGCTCATTTGTGGGCTAAAGTAGGCCACACTGGTATTACATGCATACGAACCAGCCAGTCATTGTATTCTGACTCCATATAACGTGTTTTTTTATGATGATTATATGGTTGTGGGGGTGCAGCTGTGAGTGTTTGGTTGCACACGCATGCTTGTTCCATCTGCTGTGCTAAACATGCACACTCGCAACCATCACTTGTCATATGTTGACAGGATCCGCGCGTGTAAAGGCTCAACATCAAGATAACACTTTCTTTCTGAGCTACAATCGGCAGGACGCCGTTGTCACCTTTGTTTTATTTTTATCTTTCAAAACACAGAGTAGCCACAGCTCTTTGGAGCTGGGGGAATTTAGATCTGTGATTTAAGGGTGGTTAAATGATAAATTCTGTTATCGCTTAAAGACATACACCACACGCAGGGAGAAAACGCGCAACTCTGAGGCTGTGAATCGTGATAATGTGATGAAATTTTTCTGCATTCATCAAGAATCGTCTCGTTTTAAATTATTGATCGGGTCCCTACTTTTCCCCACGTTTTTTGCCATGGAAAGGGGAAGTCTAAAAATAGCCTGCCAGCGTCAGTGCCTAGAAGTCTTTCCATGTTCCCCCAATCTGGCAGCTTTAGTGAATTCAGATGAGCCTCCTGCAGCTCTCTCAGCTTCTGTGTCTCCATCTCATGCACAGGCTCACACATCCACGCTGCTATGCATACCCATACACGCGCCTCATACACTTCAACATGTACCTGCTATCACAAAATCTAACAAAAACCTGTTTGCCCCTGGAGTTTCAGTGCGGTGTCAGTGAGCTGTAAAGCTCATGCTGCAGCTTCCTCTGTATCACCTCTCAGTTTACACTCCATCATCAGCAGATTTTTTTTTTTATGCCTCCATTGCCCTCTGCCCCAACCCGCTCTTCTCTGGCCACACTTCTTCTCTATTTGGCCAACACTTTCTTCTGCTGACACAAATAAGAGCCCAACTGCATAAGACGTGTGTGAGGACTGCAAATGCACCAAAGTGTAAGGTCATACGATGCCAACGAACAAGTTGGTTTCCTCTTTCTGCTCTCCTTGGGTGTCTTGTCACTTCCTACCAGTGACAATCAAATAGCAGGAGGAAAGGTCTTTGATACGTTTGTGAATGTGCAACCACTGGTCTGATCCCAAAGACAGGGACAAGAAATATCTCAAACAATGTGGGAAAATGATGAGTAGAATTACAGAATCCTTTTTTACGGTGGTCAATAAAACAGATCTCGCTGATCATGGAGAATGAAGAAGGTAAAGCTGTATAACTGAATGACATTTAACATAAATTCAAACAGTCAAACATCACCGAAGCGATTTTTATTACACAATTAAATGTATGAAAAATGACATTTAGCATGCACGTACAGCTCCGTGTCAGTTTGACTGTGAGTCTTAAAAGACCTTGTAATGTGTAAATTTGTGTTATTATTCATAATTGCCAGACATACATCTCTTGAGAAAAGGATGAGTAAGAGTGGTTAAGAATTTGTGTAAAATGCATCTACATAGGGAAAAGGAAGAACAACACAAAAGAAAGGAAAAAAGAAATGATCTGAATCAAAGGAGCCAGGGAGAAATGTGAGGACAACACTTGCTTCAGTCTGCTTTTAAAAGAAGAAAAGAGCAGAAAGAACAGCCTGGAGCTAGACTCAGTCAGCAGGGGAGTGCCACAAACGGCAGAAAACACTGGCTGGCCAAGTTTGTTGTATACAGATCAAAACTGAGTCATAAAGAACACCGCGTGTTATAGCTAACTGCGATGCGTAAACTTGAAAATAAATGTGACGAAACCACAATATCTTATCATGCCGCACAATCAAGTTGCTTATCTTTAGATTAAAAAAAAAAATACTAAGCTACTTGTGAAGCAACTTGTTTAATGTGTTTCAAATCTCCACTCGGTCTCACATGGTGAACATCCAGTGTTCACAACATGTCTGTCATGAAGATGTGTTCACCAAGGAAAAATCCATCAAACCTAAAAATTCCAAAGACTTTTACCATGCAGACAAATAAAAAGTTATTAAAAATAAAATAAGACCAGGATCTCAGACTTCTTAAAGTTAGGCAAGGGTAACCTTTACAGTGAAGTTGCAACACTTCCTCCATTCGCTTCTGAGGCAATTGATAAACTATACGATAAGAAGTTCTGTGCAAAAGAAGCCAATCTACAAAAGTCATGCGGGTGAGATAAAAGAGAAGAGCAGAGAGATTCTGAGATAAACAAAGTGTGAGACCCTGGGGTCCTCTCAGGAGTGTGAGTGGAGGAGGGAGGGCCTCTCTAATGACCAATCAACACCCTCCTTGCTGCCATGGCATCTGCTAGCACTCCAATGGCCCTCATGTCTGTGTGAGCCCACAGTGAACTCAACACACAACTGGTGTCCAATCTTCAGAGCCAACAATGCCTGGGTTAAGGAGCCATTCTGGTACTTTGCAGGATGTCAGTGCCTTTTTCCAACCTCTTTTAAAAGTTTTACTAGACTGGAGTTTTTGCTCCATGAATAAAAAGGGTGGAAAAGGGAAGAGGTGAAAGCCAAAGGAGAGAAGAGGAAAGAAAAAAAACGAACATCACAGTGCTACTTTAGGGGCCGACAGCTGAAAAGGGAGCAGACTGATAACAAACCAGAGAACTGAAGGTGGCACTGTGAAATCTCTGGGTTTCAGCAAAAATGTTCTCAGGATATATGTGGGAGAGGAACTTTCATAATTGGACAAAGTAAGGCTATGTCACAAGTGATTCTTTGGCTTTTTGCACAGGCACCTATATTTTAACTGTTAACCCTCCTGTTGCACGAAGCGAACGGAAAAGACGAGATATTGAAGCAAACAATCACGCTGCCACTCGTCTCAAACAAAAAGAAGACGTGCTCAAAGGCATACAACTGAGAGGCACAAACATGAGACAGAAGGAAGATAAAAAATGCACTTTCATCACCCCTCTGAGGGGAGACGAATCTTTTACTGTAAGGATTTTAAAGACCGTCTATCACAGGGCCAGGAAAAACGTCGCATTGATAAATTCATGCATTCAGACATCAGCATCAACAGAAAATTAAATGAAAACTGAATCAAAAAGAATCTGATCTGGCACCTTTTTTTTTTCTTTTCTTTTTTTTTTTTTAAAGCAAAACTTATGTCGACGAGACACCACTAGCCAAGCTGCCATTGCAGTTTTATTTTAAGAGCGAATCACACCCTGAATTGCAGCATTAACGTTGCCGTAAAGCTGATATGCTGATCTATTAAGTTTACTGCTTTGTTAGTGGGAGCAATCTGGCTGGAGGGAGCGGGCGAGGACAGGTAGCATCTGTCCCCACCTACTGCCTTGGCAGCATTAGCGTCATCTGCTAGCTTTGGCAGCATCTTGGAAGCACATCAATATGGCTTTATGTAGTCGGGGCTGCTAGTAGCTAGCATGCCAGTCACGCTCTCAGGCAACGCTCGCTCGCAGCCCTGAGCATCCACAGAGCGCCGAGCCAACACAGCTAAGCGAAGCTCAGCGAGGGCCGGACAGTGAGGCCAGGTCTCGGTGGACCTGCGCGGGGAAAAGGGGGCCAGTGTCTGTCATCTATCCACGCAGCCGTGGTTAGAAGAGCCGGGCCGAGGCTTGGTATGAGCGCTGCCACCATTGAGGCTCCAGTCCTCATTTCCTGCAAAGGTATTTACTTTGTATGTGTGCGAACACCACAAGAAGGGCATTTCTATTTGACTTGTGCACGGCAAATACCGCAATCAAATCTTTAGGGCAATGGACCAACTCCACCACTGATGTGACCGTGTCTTTGCCAAAAGACACAAAAAAAATGAACCGGCCCGTGGGAATAATGACTGGGAGCCGGTCCAACAGGAACACACTTCAGACCACTAGCACAGTTAGTCGGGCCAAATGTGCTCCGCATTTACAAATGAATAGGATCATCTTTTATCTGCAGTATATAAAATTGATCTGCATGCATCTCAGTCAAACAACAACAACAAGAGACGTTCTCCCTGAATGGTGTGTTGGTGGAACATCACAGACTGTGTAAGTCTACTCCAAGGTGAAAAATACACGGAAATCTCTTTAAAAAGCAACTTTGAAATGTAACTTCCCTGATTGGTGATGCAGCTTAAAGGCTAAAAATCCACTTCTAAATTGCATCATTTCACCTTTCTCTTTGTCAGTAGTTAAACTTTAGATTATTCATAGTTAAAATGACACTGTAAATAATTAATATTTTAAAATAGAAACGAGTCCACAATGTAAAGCACCAAACAGTCAGCTTGTCGCATGAAAAACCTGATTTAAACTCGAGAGCGAGCTATTCTGAAACCTACAGAGGTTCAACCAGGTCAACTTTAAGAAGTTCATTAGGTGTGGGTGTGCTGCATTGCTCTCTGGAAATGCGTCTGTGTTGTGTGCATATTAACGACAGAAGGTGTGAAATCTAGAGTAGACAGGAAGTTCAGCGGCAAGCGTAGTGACCATGTGCATAGGGCTGAGCTATTTATTTCTCGGCCTGCATTAGTTTAATTCTGCCTGATGCTGACAGAGAGCCGGTGTTTGTGCCACATCTGCACCGGCTCCTGATGCTGCGGATGGATCTGGTTTAGAAGGACCAGGATGTGGTGAGGGTGGCAAAACAGCGGTGCCGCACAAGCAAAACTGCACCCAGCAAGCTTTCTATTCACTCAAAGAAGACACCTCCTCAGTTATTCAAACGCTTTTTAGAGCAAACCCAACTGCTGGCACGGGGTGCACACGGCAACTAAGAGAGCCAAAAACTCAGGTCTAAATTTAAACTTGAAATCCCTGAACCGTATAGAGGAGATGTGAGAATTACAAGCAAGCTTCTATCACTTCTACAAATGCATAAATGTTCTACATCCCGTTTCTAAGACAATTTAATTATAGTCCATTTTGCTTGGCCTGTCATTTGTTTGCTTCTCTGAAGCAGTGGGAAGATAATGTGTGAATGTGAAGTGGCACTTTTTGGCAAAGAATCTAATGTTTGACTGCAGAAGAAACAGTTCTGGTGTGGTGAGTGACTGTGTGGAGGTTTCACAGCATGGCCAAAGCCTGTTGGTTATGACTCAAAACATTAACCCCTTCAGTTCACGGGGAAGGCTAAACACACCACTGCGGCAAATGCAGACAGACTTATGGGATCAATCATCTTTTAGGACTTGACATGTGGCTTTGGATTTATTATTCACATGCGACCTCTGTATTCGGACAATGCTTTGCACTCTGCGCCAACATTTGAGAGATATTTCTCTTCGTGTAAACTTAAACTGCTGCCAAGTCAAAGAAAAGGAAACGGATCAGATTCAAGGAGAAGTGATTCATTCCTCATTGGAGTAAATGAAACTGCTTCTTTTACAAAACACAATCCACCACAAGCTTAAACCCTCCCTAACAGGAACTGTCATGTCAAAATTAAAATACAGCAGTTCAATTTGAACCTTTTTATGACAAAAAAATATATATATTACATTTTATTGTCTGGTTGAAACTAGGTATTAAAAGGGGCTAAAAACTAAATCCAAAGCACTCAGGATAGTTGCTAATCTTCCCGGGAGTGGACAGCAAGGATTACAATTAGAAAAGCTTGTTAAAAGCGGTAACCAGGAAGAAAAAATCAAACTTTAAAACGAAACATGGCAGCCGAGACTCACTTTGTAAGGCTGAATCTGAACAGACCACAAGACTTTTGGAACAACGTCCTCGGACAAAGGAGACCAAAGTGGGGAGTTTATGACCACAAAGCACAGCGACATAGCTGCTTAACTAAACACGGCACAGAGGGGTGATGATTTGGGCTTGTTTAGCAACCACAGGACCCGTGCACCTTCCAGTCATTTAGTGAACCATGAACTTCTCGTGTGAGGCCCTCTGTTTGAGCCAAAGCTCGGCTGAAAGTGGGGCCTGCAACAGGACAATGACCTAAACGCAGTAGCAAATCTACAGCAGCATTACAAAAAAACAAGGTGTGCGGCGCCAGTCTAAGTCCAGACCTCGATCCAAATGTGACATGCGGCAGGAATGGAAGAAAGATGCACATTCACAAATGCTTTCTTAAAATAATACATCGACACTGGGAAGAAAAACGATGACATGAAGTTATTGCTGTTATACAGTGTAAAATGTCATGTGCTTTTTGTTCATAAGGGCAGGCATTTGTCCCGTTTTAAGACCCCGTAAGGGCCAGATGACTTATTATTCTATTCTGAGAGGTAAAGCCTAAGATTTCAAAGAGGATTTCCTTTGTTTTTCCACGGTATGTGATGGCAGGTTCCAGATCCAAACTCCGAGCAGACGAGCCGATTGTGTGTTCCACTTGACCTGAAGTGTTCGAATGTTACTCTGCGGCTTTGCTCTGGGGACCCTGGAGTCCGGATATGAGACTGACCCAGGATCATACATGAAGGAAGTTAGTTATTACTGTGCAAGCCGGCAGTTTATGAGTTTGGTTTCAAATCCAATATGAGAACTACCTCCAAGGGCAACTTTCAGCCTACTCCTGTCAGCTCAGCAGCTGCACTTGTGAACCATCCAATAGCACCTCTTTAAAGTCAGCACCGAGACATGCAAAATAAGACAGCTGGAGTAATATGCAATGAAAATATTTAGACATGATTTCTGACTTATGGGTGACACTGGATATCAATGTGAAATATAAGTTACTTTATTTCCCATATTCGTGAAAGCTATA
Source organism: Menidia menidia (assembly GCA_907169785.1). Lineage (NCBI taxonomy): Eukaryota > Metazoa > Chordata > Actinopteri > Atheriniformes > Atherinopsidae > Menidia > Menidia menidia. Next base: position 13,708,934 of record CAJRST010000002.1, on the reverse strand, counting down.
AAAACTGTGTTGTTCTTCACCGGCTGCGGTCATTTCCCAGAATCCCGTTGCACACCAGTGCTAGAATGTTTGGCCACTGCAAAGACCAAGACAACTAACGCAGCTTGCTGACCCAAGCGCGGTCTCTCTCAAATAGTCTTTATGGGGGAACGGCTGCAAGAGAAATTTATAGTCAGGCAAATCTATCAAATAAATGATGAGTGTATGTACAGTACAAAACTAAAGGCGAGCAGTTTAAGTAGCAAACTCCTCTGACATTGAAAATTTCCTGCTGAACTCAGTGTCAACCTTCCCTCAGCCCGGGGATCTTGGCAGGATAAACTCCGAATCACAAACACATAATAACACCAGAGCAATAATGACTACTCACATTGTCCGGGACCGGCCCGGCCATGCAGAGAAGTCCTGTGACGCTTTGAGTCTGAGTATCAATGACGCACAAGTGCATCCGGCAGCTAGCGACATAATACTGCACCTCGGCTACACAGTCTAACAATCACTATAATTACACAGCGGACAAAAACAATCATTTTTCCAGCCACAAAATACAAAGTACAAAGTACTCCCCGTACAAAGGCATAGGTAAGTGTGTTCATCACACTGGGTTTTGGGGGCCAGAAGAAGTGCTTGTTTTCAGCTTTTTATTAAGATACTTTCATAACTAACTTTTTACGCACTATGTGAAGTAAATTATTCAAAATTTTCTATAACCAAGAACGTGAGTTCCCGAAGTTTTAGTATGTTGCGTTTAATTATGTCAATAATCAGTGATTATTGGACTTTTCCAAACATGGACACAGATGACGTTTGGAATTTTTTGTAAGTAAAGTACTTTTATGAACGGTCAGCTATTAGGACTTCTGACCTTCCTCCCAGGGCTAGCAAAAATAAAATGAAGAGATTAAATATTATTTTACAAAATTACAAAAAGTGAATGCACTTAACCTAAATTATAACTTTGAGTTGTGGACTTTCTTACCAAGTAATCAGACAGACATTTATGTGAGTTTACAAAAACCCAGCAGCACACACACTTGCAACAAAATGTAAGCAAAGGATACCTCTGGCTCTGCTACTGACAACATTATTTATTTAACTAAGAAAGCTGCATGGTATTGAAACTAAATAAGATGACTGATTATCTGTTGAAATTGCAATATTTCTTACTGTAATTACATTGTTTCCGTCTTACACATTTCTTTAAAAAGTCTTATTGAAGAAGTATTTAAGTAGTAAAACTATTAAGGGGAAAAACAATTCACAGGTACTTCCTGTTGCTCAAATAATACACATAAACCACTGAGTGATCATGTTTTAGAAGCCTACTAAATATCAAGTCGGTGTGTTAGAGTGGGAATAACCCCATCACCTACCTTCATTTTCAGACGATGGGCAGGCCACCTGTACCACCAGATCAAAGGTTCTCTCTGGATTCTCCCTAAAAAGAGCGAGACAGTGTTTTACTGCGCTGTCTGTGAAAAGTCACAGACAGACCACAAGACCACAAGACTGCATTCAGACGAACATGGAACCCACGCAGACACCCTGCTCCCTTGTCCTACTTTAAGGGAGCCACACTCCCCCTGGCAGCCCTGGCCGTGTTGGCAGCGGCTCGGTTTGTGTGTGAGAAGCAGAAGTTCTCCTAACTTCAGTTTTACTGAATGAACTCAGGTGGCAGAACCCCAGGGGCCCCGTGTCCACTTTTCCCCTCCGGACGGTCGAGTGTCGGGAGCGGCTATCCGGTGGTCAGCTAGGAGGCAGCAACAGATTGATCCCAAAGGTCTGTCAAGCCAGCTGGCCCCGCTGTTAAATCCACCGCTCGGGAGGGCTCGAATTACGCCAAAACATTCCTCCGCATTTGCACATGCAGCGCCAACTTAAGGCTACGTGTCTGTGCCACCCGTTAGCCGTTAGCTTTGCGGGTTTACACACAGAGGGGCCAACGCAAATACAATTAAAAAAAAACTCGGGGTCTTACTTTATCCTGCTGTCCATGGTTTAGTTACAACATCGCGACAGGTCGGTGCTGTCGGCGGCTCTGGCTCTGCTCTGAGGTCTGCCCGAGAATTCTTTTTTTTTTTTTTTTTTTCTTCCTCCACCTCGTCCTTTCCCCAGCCCTGGCAGTCAGGTCTGCCGTCCTATCTGATGCCGGTCGAAAGCCGCCGCGACCGCATGCCCGGAGGTAGGAGAGCGTAGTAGTTTGCGCTGGATTTCCTGCCGTTTGAAGCGGCCCTAATTCCCCCCCAGGTCGGCAGCGCCGCGCGACTATTTCCCACAACAAACCCCACTCCAGGAAGTGCTGTCAAAGATTTGGTGACGTCAGCGCGTCCGACGGGCACCTTGCCGCTGCTCGCTTCAGCTGCCGAGCGGCGCGCGCCGCGGGCTTCCGGGGGGGGGGGGGGTGTCCGGCGGTGCCTGTCCGGAAAGGTGCTCCCCGGGGGGTCAGCTGTGGTCTTTAGCAGTCCCCAAAGAGCGTTTGTAGTCTGAAATGTAATTGAGCCGCACTTCATACTACTTCCTGATTGCAAATGAGAGAGTGGGGGGGGTACATTATTTTCTTATCACTATATTTATCAGACAGAAATAGTTGCTCAGATACTTTATATCTAAAGGAAACATATATATCTGTACCATATACACTCTTTTTATATTGTCTTTTGTACTCTTCATAAGCTAATGGAACCAGAATTTCCCTGAAGGAGTAATGCCAAGGGATAAATAAAGTTGAGTCAAAGTTTAAGTCCCAAATTTTGAAGTTAGCCAGATTTTTAAGGGGAATAAAGATTGTGACTGTATCAGTTCAACTATTTTTGTTTAAGGAATTCTAAATCCAAACAAAGGTTAATTGACCCATCTCTAAATGATATTTATTATTCAGATGTTCAGATGGTGATATTGGCATGTTTTGTTTTTATTTTCTTTTAAGGTCTCCTGCGAGTACTTTTATTGAACTATTAGTGTAGCTCCTCTGTCAAACAGGTGAGTGTAATATTAAGAGACCGCGTAAACTGAAATAAGTGCGAGTAAAACCAAAGAGGATGCGCGTTGTCAGGGTGCGTTCATAGGACTTCCAGAACAATGACAGCTTCTTTACTCCCCCCCCAAAATAAGAAAATCCCTTCAAAACCAAGACATCAAGGTATTTAAAACCCAACTCTGATGACAAGGTAACTTATCATCAGAGTCGGGCCCTTGAATAATAATCCCAATAGGGTATTTGAATAATGTGAGGAATTGGCCAGTTTTGCAGCCCTGTCTTCTCATTTTTCTTCATTACGTCAGGACCCATGTTGCCTCACGTTGACATCATGTTGCGCACTCTAAAATTGGCAGCAGCTTTAAAAATAGATGTCACCATAAACTGACCCACATAAAACCGGGGACTCTTGATGTCAGAACGGCAGAAAATCGGTTCTCTCAGGATGCAGCCAGCACACCGCATGCACACAGAGACCCCACCGTGCTCCACAGAGACGGTCCACAGAGGGCAGCTGCTGGGATTAGGGTCAAACGGATGATTTATGATGATAGCTAGTAAGTCAGTCTGAAATCAGCTTTTCTGTAATGTGCTCCAATATCTTAATTCGCCTCAAGCCCTGCTAAAAAAAAAATTAAAAATGGTGGATATCTTTGAGTGGTGAACAAGTTTAGTGGTTAATAGAGAAAAAAAAAAAAAAAAGAGGTTCACAGATCGTTCTAAATGGTGAAAAACACTGCACAGTGTGTGCCCCTCCCTTTTTACCACCTCTTAGCTGTTCTTAGGCAAAGACCTTTACCCTCAAAGGCAAAATCGCTCAGTGGGAAACACGTCCAACGCAGAAGAAGGGTGGTGAAAGCCGGCGTGTTTGCTCGACTTCTCACTGCACGACTGCAGTGTGTCGTGAGTGTGTGTAACCCATTCAGTGACCATTTTAAGCATTAGCAAAAACTACATCTGTACCCACACTGTACATTCCCAGTAACATGTGCGGTGCGACTCTTTATCAAATACATATGGCGTGACCTAGCCCAGTCACATGTTCCAAAACTGACAGCATTTTTCCCTTCAGGGACAAACCTGGACGTCATTTGTCTCTGCGTACCTGTTGACTTTAGCTATCAGCGTCCGGCACGGGTTTGTTGGAGCTTGACATCAGCGTTCTGTTTGCGTTGACTCTCATGCTAAAGCAATATTTGTCCCTTTTGTAAATTGAAACCAATGGCTTACTCCTCTCTCCTCTCTGGAGAGTCTTTCTGGATCGGAGCCAGATTTCTCCAGGCTCACTGGAAGGTAATTAAGTGGCAGCAGAGTGGGGCATGCTGTTTCAGGCATCCATATGAAATTGTAATGGCAGGGCTGTTTTCTTGACACGGGGGCAAGGAAACAATACGACACGCACACGCACGCGAGGAGACACATAAAGCTTTTATGAATTGTGGGAGCTGCGAACCACAAAGATTTCACATTTCGACCATAAACCACGGGGCCCAGGTATTATTCATTTAGGTGGAGAAGATAAACTGAGAAAAGGACAAAAGCGTATCCATCACAGGAAACAAAAAAAAAGAAAACAGAGGCTGCTTTCAAACATGTTGCCTACCTGAGGCACAAACGGTTTGTCTTGCTAAAGTGAGACGCCATTTAAAAGAGAATAAACCACAATGGCTTTTGTTGAGAAAATGCATCTGAGAGCAAATGCAGCCTGAGGCAGAGTCAGCGCAAACTCTTGCAGCGCCTCGGCAGCCTTTTGCAGTGCAAATCTGTAAATGGTCTGTTATCTTTCATTAATCGTGTTGTTTTTTTTGCAACATAAGAAGACAATGTGGGCTGAACGACTTCCCCACACAGGATGGTTAAGATGGTTGCCTCATCATCTGCCTCTTCGTTTGTTTTTCGAGCCGAGTACTGTTTTTCCTCACGAGTGATGTGTAATTTATCTGAGGGTGAATCGACCCCACAATGTCAGTCAAAAGACACTTGTCAGGTTTCATTACTCATAATTCCAGAGCGGACGCGTCATCAACAGTGGCTCCGAGCGCCCGATAACCTTGAGTTTACTCATTAATGTCCACTCATCAACCTTGCAGGGCCTCGGTTTAAGTCACCGGATTACTTTGATGTTACAAGGAGAGCATGCTTCTGTGTTCTCAGACGGGGGAAAATCTAACCTGCCCGCAGCACAGAGGGGAAGGGTGGACGCTAAAGGTCCCGTCTGTCAGCAGTTTTTGAAAAAGTAACTCCAGTGCTCCAGCTTCAGGCCACCATTTGCACACAAGGGGGGGGGGGCTTCTTTAAGATAACGTTGCTCTGTCTTTTTATTAATACGATTTCAACATTCTGAGCATCTTACAAAGTGCCCAGACAAAGACGTGTTACGGCCAACTCTCAGAGTGGAACATGAAGGCAGCGTTGACCAAAAAGTAAAGCTGTTTGTGTAATGTCTTTGAAGAAAGAAAAAAAATTATCTGAAACTTCACAGTACACATCATATATTTGATTTTTTTTTTGTGCAGTTCATTAATAATGAAAAGAAACGACAATAACTGATCTAGGTTGAATTGTATGAATTTTTCTGCCTCTGTCAGCAGAAGGCCTGCCCCCTCCTCCCACCGGTGGGTTAATAGTAGCAGCTTGGAAACAGCAGAGGCGCTGTGTGACGGGTTGAGTCAGAGTTATGAGACGGTCACATGTCACCGGTGTGGAGGGGGGGGTGCAGACGAGGAAGCAAAGCAAAACACTGGAGAAGGACGCTCACAAGTGAACATGGCAGTCTTCAAGTGATCGGGGGGCGTTTATTTAAAGTCTAAATTAGATGTTTATTGGTCAAACAGCAACACGTTTCATAAGAACTGCCAAGAGCAAAGCATTTATCCGAAGGCCGGTTCTCCTCATCCACGGCCAGTCCAGTAAACGATCCGTGACCATGTCCGAGCCGAAGCCCTCCTCGGACGGGAGGAGGCAGCAGATGGATGAGAGGGGTGGACACGCAGTGACCAGCGGCCACGCGGGGACCGAGCTCCCGGAAGAAGAGCTGCTCATCCACAGAGTCCACGCACAGGCGTGCGAGGTAGGCTCCCAGTGACGTCACCCAACGCGTGGGACCAGGGCACGCTCACAGGAATCAGGAGTTTGGGTTTTTTAATAAAACTGCAGTCAAAGACATCCCAGAATTCCTCTGATGATTAGGGTTTTCTAATATTGCTGTATAACACACGACTGGTTAAGTTAACTTTAAATCCTTCCATACCTATTTGGTTTGGTTTGTGTTATCTTTCTGTTTTTTATTTCATAGTTTGTGTTGTAATTGTTGTGATATTTTGTGACTAAAGCTTTCGTCTTCAATCTTTGCAGCGGACCAAAAGTGTGATGAAGAGCGTTTATTCCGTCAGCACTACAGCAGAGCTCCTGAGAGCAGGGTCTATTAGAGAGTTTAAGCCACATTCAAAGAATAGTAATACGTTATCCCTCCATCTTTTTGCCATTTCACTTATTCCTAGTAGGGTCGCGAGGGGGCTGGAGCCAATCCCAGCCGTCGTTGGGCAAGAGGTCAGAGTACGGCCTGGACAGGTCACCAGTCCATCACAGGGCCACAGAGACAAATATATATGAATATATGATAGTATACTATTATAGTAATGGAGAAAAGTGTCTAAAACAAAGGTAAATACACCTTTCAAAATTGAAGGCCCCTAGTTTTACCCATTAGGGTCCAAAACCTGTCACATGTGTAGTAACCTCACAGGTGTTGTATGTTTGTGATACGTTTATTTACCACTTGGGAACATATGTGTACCTTTCACGGCTTCTAAAGATACAAATATGAGCCATATAGGGTACATAAATCATAAATCAAGTAACTCAGGACGCATAAATGTACTCCTATTATGTCCGTTTTTTAGGTCTTAGCAGGCCACATGATCTGCAGTGTTAAATTATTTCTAAAGAAAATAAGCTTGTCTTGCATATGTACCAAACAGGCATTTATTTATTTTTTTTAGTCTTTTTCTAAGTGTTCTGTAGGTTTAATTACGTTAAATAGGGTCCCTTTACTGAACACTGCACCCAGCAACTTTGGGGCAGACTTTCTGGGAAGTCCAATCGTATGAAATTGGAAACTAGATGTTTCGGTCCGTTTTGTTTTCAGGAAAAATGAGGAACTCCAGTTTCGATTTGAAACACTTAGATCTAGAAGTGAGCTCAGAACCCTCTCCAGATTGATACCCAGAAACAACTTCCCCTGTAAGATCATCGCTCGGCATCACGTGAAAACCCTCTGCGTTCATAAGGGTGCCGGACGCATGCTGGCGAGTGTGTTTGTTTTAACACAGTCATTAAAGCAAACACATGCTAACGCGGTTGGCCGATGTCCATGCCGTGCCGTGCCGTGCCAGGTAATTTCTTTTGTCACATCGGGTGGACTCACCCGCTCCGGCGCGCCTGTGCATGGAGCAGAGCCGGTGAGCTGTCTGCCGGGGAGAGTGGTGGAGAGGTGTCGCCTGCATGCCTTGAGGCCTATCTGCTGTAAATATTGTGCTCCTGAGTGGAGGATGAAGTTGAGGCAAGTTGGCCGCGACCTGAGCAGAGCGGCAGGGCCGGGGCGGGAGAGACGCGCGGCACAGAGGGGGCACGGCCGTGCCAGGCTCACCGCGCGGCTTTGCAATGCCATGTGAAATGACAGGCCGTGTCAGGAAAAGGCCCGGGGCCTTTCTTCCCCTTTGTAGGCTGTCAAAGCTCCCCAACAGAGCTGACATTTTCCAACTCCCTAAAGGACGGCCGAGGAGTTCAGTGTTTTTCACCTACAGAAAGGTGTTTCTGCAAGCCTGCAAAACGGAAGATTGATCAGATAGAAATAAATCCGGCTCCAAAGGAAAGATGTTTACTCCAGACGTTGTGCAGCCACTTGACCATTCGGCGCCAATCCTGACCCGCTAAAGTGCACACAAAAGGGACCGGCCAAATTAATTAGCAACATCAGGAGAATTAGACTGTTTTACACGGTCTCCTATGCGGAGTTCACCCGTTTCTTCTTTACCTTGACCCAACGCAATCTGTTGCTGTGTGCGTGTTTGTAATCGGGCTTATGGCGGCCTACCGTTGACATTTAGGCGGGTAAATGTTCTGTACGTGCTTATGCGTGCAGAGGCAGCACACCAGCAGGTTTGTTTGTTTGTCATACTAATGAAATAATATCTCTCTTGCGTTCAGGCAAAGCAGCAGATGTACGTTGACCCTTCCAGCGGGTATAAGGTGTTCACGGAGTATGCCCACCTTCAGAGAGGCAAATGCTGCGGCACTGCGTGCAGACATGTGAGCACTTTGTCTTTTTTCTTTTTTTTTTACCAGCTTGCGTCCTTTCTGTGGCTGCATTTGCTTGCACGTTTTCTCCCTCTCATCACACCTCAGGTGTTTTTGCCTCACCATTAATGGTTCTGTTGCATTTCTGCTTGTTCATCATTGCAGTTGTTATCTTTTTAATTCCATCTGCTTGTTAATCTCATTTATAAACTGCATTTTGAAGGTTTTTTTCTGCATGAAAAAACTTTGCACTAACACCAGTTTAGGTGCGTGGCGGTTTGGTTTGTGCAATCCTCCATGTGTTGCAAAGGATAGTACATTTATCTAATGATAAATAAAATGATATATGTAAGAGAAGTATGATTGTTTGGCAAAGTTCAGTCTAAGATTCCAACGTTTTCCATTCTTTATAAACTTAGGTTTAAATAATGAACAATTTAGTTATTTTTTTATTTACCAAATATATCCAATTAGATTTTTTTTTAAATCAATCTTAAAATACACGTTCTCTGGCTTCATTCAGGAATGCTCATATCCAAACTTTTAGATAAGTTTACTTTTACCTCTTTAGTGTTGGCAGCCCTTGTTTTGAGCCGCTTAAATGTGATTAGACAGTTGACTCAAAAACTTTTCCAGGGACAGATGTGGGCTCTTCCTCTCTAATTGCATCATCAGTTAAAAAGTTTGAAGTTAAGTGCAGTTGCATTTTAAATTTCTCATCGTGTGAACACACAGCCCAGACTCACCAAAAATTAAAGGAAACTGAGGATATTTGAAGTAGTTTCTCCATCCACACTGAAAAAGTTGAGAGAAGCTTTTTTTTTTTTTAAGTGGCAGTTTTTTTATATATATATTTATTTATTTATTTTGTGACAGGTAGCATTGTGTGACTGACTGGTTCTTCTGCAATTAAAACAACCCGTCCTCGAATGCATGCAAATCCTTTGTAGAACTTCCAGGACCATTAGGTTCAATTAGAAAACCAGCACTGGTGAGCGAGGCGGCACAAAACGGCCTCAGCATCTGTGGGAAACGGCAGTGATGGGGGGACGATTCAGGGAGCCATTTCATGCTAAAATAAAACACTGTTCCAACATTTACCAAAAGTGAGAAGAACTTCCCAGCAGGTAGCCCGACCAGTATCCTAGCCCACACAGAGGAAGAGACTTCACAAGAACAAATCCAAAGAGTACGGGTGCCAAACATTAACAAAAGCCCTCCGAATAGAAATATATGCACTAGTTCTTTTTCAGATCGGGTAGGAATCTAAAATACCGACACACATGGTCAGACCATGATCCAAAACCTACCGTGACAGTGATCCACTTAGAACATCAGGAAAAAAATAGAATATTCTGCAACAGATGGGTCAGTTAACTCAGTTTAACACAACTGAGCTGCATTTTACATTTTTGAAGACAAAACTAGATCTAGAAAAGATCCACAAGCACCAGCCTAATAAACTCCAGCCCTTAAGGGCTGCTGGCCAACAGGTTTTTGAGTTCCCCTGCCTGAACACAACTGGACAGGATTACAAATTACATAATTTCTCCATTTTAAGGAATAGCCTGAAATATAATGGCTGAATGTTTGGAAGGATACATCATCATTAATTTTGGTTTACAAACTGATCAAAGTTTGACTTAAAAAAAAAAAATCAAAGTATTTGATCAAATCCACAAAAAAAACATTCTTTTCAAGCTTTCACCCTCATTTCCACGTTTTTTTTTCATTTAATATTTATTCTGTGACTTGTTGATAAGAACTGATCGGCATTTTGACTTTCAGCCGTTTTCCTCCTTGCGTTGTTCATTTTTGGTCACATTTCACCCAGCGTGGTTCTGGCCTGTTCTGTCCCGCTCCGGCTCATGGTCTGTCTGTCCTGATCTCGTCCCGCCTTTGCTCGCCCCGTCCGCTCCTGCGCTGCACCTCTCAGTCCTGATTTGACTCTCATCCGGCCTTATCTGCTCAGCTTTGCTCGCCCCATTACCCGCCGCCCGCTTCATCCTCAGCATGAGTAAAGAGCTGCTGTGTAAGTGCTTAAAAGGCGTTTTTTTTCCCCTCTCGTCTCCTCCTCCAGTGTCCGTACGGCCAGATCAACGTGAAAGACGCTGCCAAGAAGAAGCGCTTCAACTCTCTGTTTTATGTATAGACTGAGCAGACAGAGGTAAAAAAGAAGAAGAAAGATGCCTTTTTGGAATGGACTCCAACACACATGTCATTATTTTGACTACTTGAGAGTCAAATTTTAGCTGCGTAATAAATGATGAAATATGGGTAGTGTCTGTGCAATACCTAATTCTTAAGCATCACAACTATTCTTAGCATTGTTTTCACAGTCACAGAACTGGGAATGTGGAGATAGGATTTGTTCACTAAACCCTCATGTAACATAGTCTTTTACTACACTTTTGTTTGTTTTTTTTAACATACTTTTTCTCCAACGTCCAATGAAACGCCTGGAGCTTCATTTTTCATGTCTCTTCAAGAGTGTTAAATATTTCGTGGTGTTCGGGGGCTCCTCAGATGCATTTACCAGGGTTGTGGGAGTATGGAGATGAAAACTGAGAGTGCATTTTAGATCTTCGCCCTGCAGATAAAGGGCACATGAGCGAAAGCAACCGCAGATATTCACACGGAGTCTTCTGCTCTTTTGCTTTGCATGTCTTCTTCTTTTTTTTTTCTCTCTCTCCCAAATGGACAGGGCTGCATGAATATTAGCATCGTTTACGCTCCACAAGTGCTGGACTCAACTGTCTACCTTTGACTGATCCAGTGCGCCGGTTAAAAATAGAAGAGGGCAGAAGGGGTCAGCTGCTTTTTTTTTTTTTTACACCACTTGATCGAATCAGGCTGTTAGCAAACATGCCACGGACATCAACAGCAGCACCCCCCCAAACACACACACGCACACACACACACACACACCCTCCCCTAGGCTGCTCTCCTGAGCCACAGTCCTAATGAACTCCCGGGGCCTTCCAGTCCCAGGACGGCGGCGGGGGATCGGCCTGCGTTCACCGAGAACGCGCACACGCACAAAAAAAAAAAACACAATAAAAGGCGAGCCCTGTTGCTCCTAACGGGCCAATGCGGAAGAAAAGGTTTGCGCCTAACGCCGCTCACCTGTGCGCGCAGGGAGAGCCTGATTGGCCCTCCGGGCAGCTCCCTCTGAAGCTGCCACACGCACGCACACACACACACACACGCACGCCCTTCTCCGCCTGATTGGGCGAAAAAAAAAAAAACGGGCGTCGCCATGAGAGGATGCGTCTCCTCCTGTCGCAACACCGCCCGCCGGCGGGTGGCCCCCAAAAGGCAAAGCGCACAAGGAGATCCGTGATCCCAACAGTGCTGGGGAGGACAGGTTTTTTTTTTCCGGGAACGCCTCGTCAGAAAAAGGGGGGGATGAAAGGCGAATGCATTTTGGGTGTTGTTGGAGCGCGAGGCAGCGGAGCGTGCGGCAGCAAACGGAGAAGGTGTCACACTCATCACGTACCTGGTTGGGCCCCTGTCTCCGCCCGCCCGCCCGCCGCTGGCTGCGCGCGGATTCCGCCCCGGGACTTGTCTGTCACATTAAAGGAGACGCGTTGCCATTCAGGGCCCTCCGCGGTCCCGCAGCCTGACCACGAAATAGGCCAACTCTCATGTCTGCCTCATCTTCTCGCGTCTTCCTAATCCAGCGATGGCACAGTTTGATTTTTTTTTTTTTTTTTTTACCCCCCCACCACCCCAACCCATCATATTCTAACTTAGCAGTTGGTAACTGAGACACAGACAGCAAGAATTCACATTTACACGTTTCATTCACTCTTATCCTTAAGTGATTGTGGCCTATACTGCTCACAGCGAGTGTCCATTGTCCATTAAGTTGATCTGAGGAAAGGTTATTTTTCTGGAGATTGTTTATCTAAATCAATGTTTATGTCGTTTATATTTATGTTTATGCATTTAGCAGACACTTTTATCCAAAGTGACCTAAAAAGTAAGTAATGAAAGCTATACTAACACTCACCTTGGTGTTATTAGCTTACTCATTTCTGTAGTATATTGCACCCTATTGAATTGGCTCATATGTTAAGACATCTTATAAGCTGAATGAGAAAACTATTTCTAGTCTCGTGGCATTTTCTTAAGTTGTATCAGCAGGACCGGACACAGAGCCGTGCTTCAGCCAGACACGCAGAGTGTTTATTCCAGGCCTTTTTTCTGGACTGGACATCTCCGAGCCCTCGGCCGGAGCATATGCTGCGCTGGAAGGCCGATCGGCAGCCACTTTCCGTAGGACGGTGGCACCAGCCGTGGAGGGGGAAAAAAAGCCAGAGAGAGCTGTCCAGTTTGGATCGGCGACCAGACGAGCTCCAAGTCATCACCGGCTGACAGCCCCCCCCCCCCCCCCGGCCAAAAAGCCCCGACCGCCAGTCAGCTCCAGCGTCTCCGTCACCGTGAGGCCAGGGCGGCCAGGAACTGACACCGGCTTGACGGGGAGAGAAAAAAAACAAACTTGAGTGTCAGCCGTATGATAGCTGAAGGGAACATCAGTCTCAGCAATTGGCCGGGCACTTCTTGGTGAGTTTGTGTGTGTGTGTGTGTGTGTGTGCGTGTGAGGGGGGTCTGGCGTGCGCGCGGGCCTTGATATTCAAGCAGTATTTGAGCAGCCCCTACATCAACGTCTGGTCCTTCTACACAGACAATGTCAGCTCGCCTCGGGGCAGCAGCCTTCCACAGTGGTCATATGGACAACCACTTCCCTGTGGTAGAATTAGTGATAAAAAAACACACACACTCGCACACACACATGGCTGCTGAGTGACAGTCAGAGCTCCAGATTCCTTTGGACAGACGCGGCTGCAAATAGCACAACGAGGGGGCAGCTTCTCCCTCAGACCGCAACTGGTGGTCAGGCTCATGCCAGGCCCCAGCCGCGGCTGCCAGATGAGCCCAGATAAAAGTCAGGGCCGGTCAAAGGGGGCCTGAGTGCCCGAGGAGGGCTCTCGGCCTGTTCAGCCCCCCCTCCAGTTCTGCACCGGGACGCCGGCAACGTGTGATTTCTCCTCTTCAGCTAGCAGACAGTGTCGTTGCTTTCTTTAGCTCCTGCGACACCTAACCGCCCCCCCCTTTCTTAATATTGCCTCCACTTCTTTCTTTCTTCGACGGCCGCGGCAGATGGAAAGGGGGGCCCTGTTTGACAAACGTCGCATTTTCTAAGCGTCGGCTAAAGCGCGTCTTACACCGGCCGCCTTGTCCTGTACGGTCCCCATTATGATGGAGAACATCCATCTATCATGTTTCCGTGTCCTTTCTAGTGTGGCCAGATATGGACTAATACACGCGAAGCTCCCCCAGGAGGATACTTGGTCCTCAGAGGAGTCGGTGGAGAGCGCGCGTGCGTGCGTGTGCGCG
>CAJRST010000002.1:13504714-13695156 GCA_907169785.1 Menidia menidia | reverse complement strand
GTGTGTGTGTGTGTGTGTGTGTGTGTGTGTGTGTGTGTGTGCCGCTCCGGAGGCAGGGAGGGGAGGCAGGCAGCAGTTGGTGTGCAGGGAGCAGAGGCTCAGGCTGGCTAGTTAAGAGCTTCTCTCTCCTATCCTCCATCTGCCAGGGACCGAGGTTGTGATTTGAGCTCCAGCAGAGCGAGCAGGGAGGAGATCGAAGGAGGGGTGGGAGGCGGGGGGGAGGGAGGTGGGGGTTTGGGGAGTGGTGGTGGTGGTGGTGGGAGGCAGCGAGCGGGTGGTGGGTGGTGGGAGGGGTGGGCACTGCTTGCAGGAGACGGAGAGGAGAAGGTGAAGGAAGCGTGGAGCTAGAGAAGGGAAGAGCGAGAGGAGGAGTGAGAAATGACAAACGGGACCGGAGAGGTATATTCTCGCCTTTGTGCGGATTTCTTTCTTCTTTTTTTTCCCGTTCATTTTTTAACAATTTTTTTAAATGACCGACTATGTGCATCACTTCCTCCGAATCGTGATGTCTCCCTGTCTTCGGTAATTACGAAGCCACGTCCACTGAGTGTTTGTAAATATTTCCAGGATGTCTCACCATCTTCTCACCCCCCCCCCCCTCCCCCCCCACCCACCCAACCCGCCCCCCCACCCACCCGGGCTCATGTGACTGGAATACATGTGACCGTACAGCTTTACAGTGCTTCACTCCTCCCTCCATTCCTCCTCCTCGAAGCCCCCCTCTCCTTTCCTCTTCCCACCCCTTTTCCTTCACTCTGTCAGTGTTTAGCCTGTGGTTCCCCACACCACAGAGGATCCGAGGAGAGCCTCTCCTCCTCCTCCTCCTCTTCCTCCTCTTCCTCCTCCTCTCTTCAACTCCTTTGCCTCCACCTCTCCTTCTCTGACCACGCTTTTGGGAGTATAGCCGAGAGCTCCCCTCCGAGAGCGAGCGTCACTTGAAGTGACCCAGAAACGATAGCTCCAGATGAACCCTGGATCTGTGGTAATCTATACCGCTATAGCCACCGCCATGCCCCACAGCAGAGAGGAGCCCGCCATCCAGGAGGGCGGTCAGGCGGGCGGGTCACCGTCCCGCTCGGCGCCGTGGAAGCGAGCAGGCTGTCCGGGGTTATCCGTCCCGGAGAAGGCTGTGCACGTGCGCGCGCACGTCCTGTGTTGTGATAACACTGTGAAACGGATCTCAGCTTTGCTGCATTATTGATGAGATACACTGTGATGTCAACCCAGGCTGAAGGAGCAAAGCAAAATGACTGTTAGCGCCATGGCACATGATCATTTATACGGGCAGTCCAGAGGAGCCATTAATCGTCACCCTGTGCTCCCAGCAGCAACACTGTATTGCTTTCACTTGTTAATTAAAGTCTGCCCATCCATGCCTCAGAGTGTTGTTCTCCAATCACTGATCCTCTTTTCTAGATGACCCCTCCCATGTTCACAGTAAAGGTTTGTTCAGGTGGACACACCTTTCCCTTTAAACTGGATAGGTGTTTAGTCCGTCAGGTCAATTGTTATCTCATTTTAAATAATATGAATTTTGAAAATAAAATAAAAAAAAACAAGGTTGGGGGTGTTTTTTCATTTTTTCTTTAATTAAAGAATATTGTCTCATTAAGTCTGAGGCCCAATTCTGGCTTCCTCAGAAATTCCTGTTTTAAAAAAAAAAAGCAGCTGATATAATAAAGGGTTGGTGAATTTTTCATCACTATTTCTTGAGTCTTTGAATGTTGCTCCAGGAGGCCATGTGTGAGCAGAATGCTCCATGTCTGGGCACCTTTTATTGCTCTGAATCCAAATGAAGAATGTCAGTCAGTTCAGTTCTGAAGAAGATTCTGATGGACAAACAGATGAGGTTACGCAAGTTAATGAGTTTATGCTCTTATTATTATTCTAATTCCTGAAGGATGCATTCAATTTTTTTAAAATAACAATAAAAAAAGCAGAAAATTTGAACATGGGGAATTCATGGTTTCAAGCTCTTTCCTTCAGCTAATTCTAAATATGAGATTTGCATTTGAATAATTTGATAACTGATTATTTTTTCTTTTTGAGGAAATACAGAAAAGAACATTAATAACATTTAGTAATTACCTCACCATCTATTTCTTTAGGATCTGTTATTTCCATTGAATTTTTCCTGATCAGATTCTGAAACTGCTAACTTTTCTTTTAAGGCAGATTTGCCCTTTGAAGCCGTTTGTTTGCCTGCGTGTGGCTGTGCTTCATATCTTTGTCAGGCTGATTGATCGAGTTTGACTTGAAACCCGTTGTCATTTGACTTGAATCCCATCCTCTAAACAGGATATGTGATGATACATTTCGTGACTTTTGTTTGGTCTCAGGTGTGCGAGCAGAATTTCGATTGCAGAAATACGAGCCAGTGGGTCTTTTGGGACGAATGAAAAAAGAAAGAATAAGAAAAAAAAAACAAAGTAAGAGTAGAATATGTTTGCAATAGTTTTATCGTTCAAAATGAGACATGCATACGAATGAACACTTCCTTTTGTCTGCTCATACATGTTGGCTTTTATTTTTTTACCCCTCCTCTACATTGTGTATATCTCTCCCTCCGTATATTTAGCCACATATCACAGATTACACCCTTACATGCTGAGTGGGCCACTGCATGGCTCGTGGCTTTCCCCCATTTTTTTCCTGGTGCGTGGTGCGCTGAGTCGAGGGGCTGCGTGCCCTACGAGAGAGGAATATTTAAATGTCCTGCGTGTTTTAATTGAGGCTGGAACCAGGAGTGAGCGGGGAGAGGAGGAGCAGCCCCCCATCCACCGGCAGCGTCTCCGCACTCCGCAGCTCCACAGCCCGCACGCTGCACGCGGAGCCTCACACACCGCGCACAGCCTCAGGTAAGACCTTTTCTATTCCCACTTATAGTCTGGAGGCAATCGCACTACAGAGCAGGATGTGTTTTGACACGACAAAAAAAAAAAAAACGGGATGAAATCGACAGAGGGGCGCTTGTGAAGCAATGCGCGCCACGACTGATGAGAAATAAAGTGACGTGGATGATAATCAGCCGATCAAGGGGATGTGGAGGAAGGTGAGGCCACGTAAACTCGCGCGATTTTCGCTGGTTTATGTGGAATAGTTCAAACAAATTGCTCAGTCTCAGTGTCGATTTGCCATCGTGTCGTGGAAAACAGATTTTCTTTCTCCAAATTTTGCGTAAAATAGCCAAGTTGAAGTTTTAAAAGTCCAGTTTGCACCGGTGTGATTACGTCTCATAATTTATTTGATACAGGTCTGGCTCGTGTGCGTTCTCGTGCGATTTTAAGCAGCTTATTAACACTTCTGATTGACTTTTTTAGGCGTCAGGAGCGTAAATAGAGCATGCGTCAATTAGCTTTGATTAACGCGTGAAATGTAAGCTCCTATTTGGTCAAACAAGATTAAATTAGAGCAAATCATTCTAATGAGCCAAAGCAAAAATGACAGTCTTTATTCAACGTAAACAGCGAAACGTCATTTGTAAAAATGGGCTACACGATTAGGGCTGTTTCTTCATCAATTGAATTATAAATACTTCCAAATTAAATTGTTGTCCATTAAAGAATATATAATGGTTGTCAAAGGTTTGGGTTTGAGATTTTGGCTTTGGGAGTATATTATTTATAAAAACCAGAAACAAAAGGGTGCAGTGAGCTCCATTCAGTGGCAGTTGAAATATCCTAATTACACCGAGAGAAAAAGGAAAAGAAACTAAACAAAACGACCGCACAAAGACATTATTCCCTCATCCCCCTGGTGCTCACTGACACATTGTTAAACCCTCTTCAGTCAAATGAAATGTCACCGCTGGAGGCAACGGGTCAAAAACAGCATTTTTATCCACACTAACGGGATGAAAGATGTTTTCATCAAAATAATAAAATAAAAAACGTTTTCTTAATAATTACATTTACAGTCAACTACGTGGAGAAAAGAAATAGGTGCAAACCATAATTTTCCGGAGAATTAAAAAAAAGAAACTGTTCGAATGAATATCACGCAGAGCTCGTTTGATCTTTCTTCTCGGGGTGTCTTTGTCCAGGTGGAATGTGAAATTGTCCTTTTTGTGAGTCCCCTCCTTTTTTTTTTTTTTTATTTTTTGTCCCGTTTTGCGTTGGGGACGCAGACGGGGAGCCACTGGACGCTGGTGCTGTGGGAACAGCTGCAGGTCCAGCTCGTCCAGGAGGGCTCAGCCTCGACTTACTGCTCTGCTATCAAGGGGCCTCCAATTAAAGCCAACACACCAACACAACCCTAGTGTGTGTGGTAGGGAGGGGGGGGGGGGGGGGGGGGGGGGTGGTGGTGGTGGTGATGGTGGTGTTGGTGTTGGTGGTGGTGGGGGGGGACTCACATGATAATGTTACACATCTTGAGATGAAACATCCACACCTGCAACCCCCCCCCTGAGCCTGTGCAAATCTATTATTGGAACTAAAGTCACAGAGTTTCCATCATTTTCTGGCATAAATTCTCTCACTGATGTAGAGCACGAGTGATTCTCCCCCAAAATCTATGCCGTAAACGTGTGGCGTTTGCTTGATTATTATTGTCTTGAGTTAGTTGATGCTACATTTGTCCTTCACACTGGACGGCTAAAATAGTCCCCATCATACCTTCTCTCTCTCACTCTCTTTCTACCTTCTCTTTCTTTTTTTTCCAATTGTGTCCGCCTAACAGACTTTTCACACCGTTTAAAAGTGGCCCAGAACCCCGCATAACCTCCACGGTCTTTCCCGGGGATTAGACAGAGCCTTCATTTCTGCAGATATGCAAAAAATAAAAATAAATAAATAATAATAAATGAGATAAATAAATAAAATATTGGTCACGGTTCCCCCGTGGCGCCCACCAACTGGAGGTCTTCTTTTATCTCGTGTATACTTTCACATCCCAGCTTGCAGCGCAGCCTACAAGACAAATGAAATGTGTGTACAGTTTGGGTTGTCAGATCAACTCTCCTGCAGGCTAACAAGGTTTTTGGCCTCGTGCAAGAGACAGACAATATACAGGGGTCACGTTAATGGATCCTTGACAGCGAAAAACTGGATTTAGCTCTCCAAAAGATTTCTTTGCTTTATTGAGTTATATTTTTTAGACGGTCGTACGCATAGGGAAGTGATTTGTTTAGTTTTTTTTGTTTTGTTTTTAAATTAACTCTGTCATGCTTGTTTTTTTATTTATTTATTTTCATTCTCTTGTTTCATATTGTTTAATTCAACCTGTCCCCGCCTTCTATCCTGTCAGTGATCACTGCCCCGCCCAGCACAACACATTTATGCCACACGTAAACAAACACACAGTTATCACATTTTATCAAGGGACATCCAAACGCCTCATTCGGGCCAGCTTCAACTTGGACATTTTTTTTAATGTAATTTTGTAAACATCTAAACCAAATAAACTGTCCATAAATATTACATCATGTAGAATTTTAGATTTATTTGAGATTATTTTTCCTGCTTCAAACCATTTACCACCCCAAAGATTTTTTCTTGAAAAAAAAAAAAAAAACTTAATCTAAGATGCATCTAGTTTGTTTAAGAAAGAAAATAAACACCCACTGTGGAATAAGCCTGTTTTTCCTGCACCTTCCAGCTTTCCCTTCCTTTAATGGGAGAACAAAAGTAATGAAAATGTCTCTACCATAAAATCGTCGTCCTTTGGCGGAGGCAGAATGTGTAGTTTTTTTAGGGGAGAGTGACAGCTCTTTGTTGGTGAATAGAAAATCAGCGGCGATGCTGGGAGAGAGGGAGAGAGGCAGGCGCGGAGCGAGAGGAGAGGGAGAGGAACTCCTCCTACCAAATTATTCAGACTGGGCCGGCTCTTGCTCTCTTCACAAATAGGACACGGCTCTCAAATCCAGGCAGTCCCAACCTGACCTCCAAGCACCGAGGAACCCCCTGACTGGGAAAACCGGGAGAGAGAGAAAATCAGCAAAAAGAAAGCAACCCAAAAAACTTTGTGTCATTATTTTTCTGGCGAGTGTTCACAGTCCAGCCCCCCCTCCCTTCCTCCCTCCCCACCACCGCCATCACCTCCAAACACCGGTTTGTCGCATCATTTGGACTATATATTTTTCCCCTTTTTTTCTTTTTTTTTTTGGTTCCTGGAGGAGAGACATTCAAGGGACACAGGAAAAAACAAAACAAAACAAAAAAACCAAACTTGTGCAGCAGCAGCAGCAGCAGCCATCGCAGCTCCTCCTGACCCACCCAATGCTGTAGTTTTCTCCCCTTTTCTTCCAGTCTTCGGCCAGACCAGGAAGGCGCTCGGACTCTCCGGGGTTGGGTCTTTTGTTGCTGCATCCCTCCCCCCAGAGCCTCGGAGCCCAGCCCGGGTCGCGCTGCTGAGAGAGCGCGGTATATGGAAGTTGTGGGCTGCAAGGCAGAGGCAGGCAGTTGCACGTTGCGTCCAGGACCGGGAGCCATGCTTTTCCACGGGATCTCCGGGGATCACATCCAGGGGATCATGGAGGAGATGGAGAGGAGGTCCAAAACGGAGTCGCGCCTGGCGAAGGGCATGCAGCTGAACGGCAGAGAGTCGGTAAGAGCCACGCAGGTCCGGGTGTGCGAGCCCCGAATTGAAATAGAAAAAGAAAAGAAAAGAAAAAAAGAATCCTTCTTAATCGTCGTTTGCGCACCACGGAGGTGTGTCAGCAGCAGCGAGGAGCTTTTCCTTGCTTCCTAAAAAATAATAACCTGCTTGGAAATTCAAATGGATTTTTAAATATTAGATCATTTCAAGAGATACCTAAATATATAATTGTGAAAATATGATACAACTGGATTTAATACGACAGTCTGAATGCACACTGAAAAAGTAGGTTAATGAAATAATTAGCTAAACAATTTTTTAATGTTATACCTTTGCTGATAAAACTTTACAAAATCATTATTTTTTTCTGTTGTTTTTAAAAAAAAAAATCTATTATCATTATGTGCTTTGGATTACTTTATACAAATAACATGAGTTCTAAAATAACAACAAAACATATAATTATTATATTATTATATGGCAATTTGTAGTATATTCATTTAATTTTCAAACCACTTCTGTCATAATAATTCCCTCACTGGGGCCTAGGAGCACAAAAGGGCTTTTATATTGAACTATTCATTCAGAAGTGGGCTAATAACACCCTGAATTTAAACGGCTTTATTTACCTTTTCAAGGGTCTTGTGGTGAGCGGTGCTTTGAAACGAGCTGTTGCCCTGAGCTGCCTTTTCCCTCCCCTGTGTGTCCCAGACCATGCCCTCCATGAGCCCGGAGAAGCCCGCTCTGTGCGCCGGCTGCGGCGGGAAGATTTCGGATAGATACTACCTCCTGGCCGTGGACAAGCAGTGGCACCTGCGGTGTCTCAAATGCTGTGAATGTAAACTTGCGCTGGAGTCGGAGCTTACGTGTTTTGCCAAGGATGGCAGTATCTATTGCAAGGAGGATTACTACAGGTAAGAAAAAAAGCGAGCTAAACGAGCACAAACTCACTGTTTTTGTGTTCTTTTTTCGCTCGAACGAAATCTAATAACCTGCGTCATGCTGTATTTTATTTTTATTATTAGTTCTTTTCTGTTGGGATTATTTGAGAATCTTAAAGGTGAATTTGGGGAGTTAGGCTGACAGCCCTTATTCACCCACCCTGTGTAGGCCTCATTCCTGCCTCGGTGACCTCATGGGAGTCACACAGAGGGGCTCCATTGTGTTGCTGGAGATAAGTTATGATACAAAAAAGTGCAGTTTATTCGATAGAGGCTCAGGTGGAAGGTTGCGTACGGCTCTGAGTGTGTAATGCAAACCACATGAAGTAAAATGGGTGACTCACCCTCTCCCACTCCCCGAATTCTTTTGTTGCTCACGGTGGGAAAAGTCATCTTTTTTAGTCAGAAAGTAATCCGTCTGTGGCTTTTGTCAGCACGTTGGTCGAGGGGGCTTCGCCATATTTTTTTTTACAAACATTTACAGGCCACAGTAAACACGGGCTGCTCAGAATGAGCTCCCTGCCTGCTGTCAAACACAAACAGAGGACTTTAAAAAGGCATTGGAATAGTAAAAGGTGGCTAAATCTTTCGCCCACACGAGTCCTCCATCTTTGCCCATCCTGGGCGCGAGGCTAATTGACAGCTAATTGTGGCTAGTCTACGTACGCGACACGACTTGTTTATTATAATTCAACAAATAATATGTATATACACGCTCACGCGCACACGCACACGCTCCTCACAACGAGTGGACAGTGTGATTCGGTCAGACTTTGCCCCTCGTTTCAGTCCCTTCTGTGTTTATCGGTTTTTAGTTTTTAAATATGAGGAGTCTTGACGATGTGTCTGTTCCAGAAGGTTCTCCGTGCAGAGGTGCGCGCGCTGCCACCTCGGGATATCGGCCTCGGAGATGGTGATGCGAGCGCGCGACTCCGTGTACCACCTGAGCTGCTTCACGTGCACCACCTGCAACAAGACCCTGACCACGGGGGACCACTTCGGCATGAAGGACAGCCTGGTGTACTGCCGGCTCCACTTCGAGACGCTGGTGCAGGGCCCGGACTACCACCCCCAGCTCAACTTCGCCGAGCTGGCGGCCAAGGGCGGCGGCCTCGCGCTGCCCTACTTCAACGGGACCGGCACGGCCCAGAAGGGAAGGCCCCGCAAGAGGAAGAGCCCGGCCATGGGAATAGACATACCCAGCTACAACACAGGTGGGTCAGCGCGCCGAGCCACGGCCAGACGACCCACAGACCATGGGTCCGGTCAGTCTTCAGGTCGGAGTCTGGCTCCTGTTGTGGCTTTTGGTGGAAAACTTTTGTGAAGGCTGGCTGACCTTTGCAGGGCCCCGGACTGGCCCGAATGCAGAGCAAAGCCGAGCTAAGGGCACTGAGGGTCCACTGTATTGGTCATCTCCAAAAAAAAATCATGGTGACTAAACGTGTTTGGCCCACGGTGTTGTCCTCTGAACCACTTGAATAACAATGAGGCTGCATTTTGTTTAATGGATGCTTCAGTAAAACTGAACTGATTCTTTGGATTTCTCTGTTTCGAGAAACTCTGTTCAGATGGATTTAGTTTTAAAAAATAAATAAAAATCAGCTGCCTAAATAACCTGAATTAAACTATTAAACCTAAATAAATATATCAGTAGATATTCAATAACAATGAAATAAATACAAATTTAAATAAATGTTTTTTGGGGGTGACTTTACGCACGCCAATCCGTTTTCTTTCGATCCAGCTAATTTCTTCAGTGCTTCCTTACTGACGAACCAAATAATTCTCTACACATCCGTCAAAAAGAGAAACAAAAAATCCTCACCTTAATATTATTTTTTAGTCAGTTTACATTGCCATAGCCGCTTTCTAACTGTTTTGGGTCTTTTTGTCCATGCGTCTTTTACGCACTGTCACCATACTGTGTGTTGCTCACACAGTATGATCGAAGTTTGACCTCACCCTCCACGTAATCGTTGACTCTTGTAATTAGAATAAATTTAGCAAAAAAATATATATATATCAATTAGTCAATAACTCGGATAAATTCAGTTTGGCATTGGTGCGTAAAAATGTAAATGCGTTTCCATCGTCTTCGCTATTTCTTGCCAAAAGAACGAAAAGCACACAAAGCACGAGCTGATGTTAAACGTGGGTTTTTTTCGTCCATCATCTTGGACTGGGTCGCTTGGATTTTTTGCAAACCCACCCCCCAACCTTCCCCTGCAGCGTCCCCATTTTGTTGTCGCTTTCTGCGAATTAGTGCGCGGATGAGAAAGTTTGCCATTGTGTGCCAAGTTTCCTCTGTTCCCGCTGAATAGGGAGGAATAGGGGTAATCTGTGCGTTAATTGTTCTTTGTTAATTGAAGGTGACGTTGGAATCCCTGGCCTCCCGAGCGGGCGGCCAGCACAGTTCTCAGGGCCACAGCGGCCCGGCGCGGAGGGGCCTGCTGCAGGGAGAGCAGCCGGGGGCTGCACACTCTGCGCCACAACCGCGCCGCGCCGCTTGAAAGGGCTTTTTGCTTTGCTTTCGCAGACACAATTGCGAGGGATTATGCAAATCCTAAAGTTCTCATTGACGCCCTAATAGGAAAAGCATTGTAATCCTGCGATTTTCTGTTGTATAACAGTAGTGTGCTCTGACCGACAAAAGCGTTAAAAAAAAAAAAAAAAAGGAAATCACAACAGGTAAAAAAAACAAAACACAAACCGGAGTGTTTCCCCTCGAAAAGGGCGAAAGAAAACCGGTGAAATGTTGCCAACGTCAACTGATTATTAAGCACCACAGACACAGTAAAGGTTAAAGGCTGAATCTTATATTTATTAGTATCTATCATTTTAAAAGTATCGACAAAAATAATGGAATGAAGGTACAAAATGTAAAGCAAATGTTTTATACAACTAATCTAAAATGATTTGGGAGATTCAAATAAGATAATAAGCAAAAAGCGTGACTTGTAAATGGCAAATGGGAGTAATTCTGATTGGGGCAATTGAAACAGATTTTAAAAATAAAATCTAATTCAAAGTGCCCTCTTTTCCTCTGTCACTGACATCAGGTTTCCGTTTACACCATCAAGCTGCTGGTGTTAATTTAACACCCTGTCAGAGAGGGAGAATCACATTCCAGACAAATTGGAAGAAGTTTTTTCTTTTCGGTTTTGTTTCTGCTTTAATCAGAACATTCATGTTTGTTTTCATCAGGGAAAGGTGCGGGTCTACTGTGTATTCCCCACCACTCAGGAAAGTTTGGTCTTGCGTGGATATGGAGACCCCTAGTGGGAGATCCTATGTGAAACACAAACCAGAGAAGACTGGAACAAAAAAAAACCCTAAAAACAGACAGAAGATGTCAGTGGGTGTTGTGCTCATTTGACATTCTAAAGGAAGCTCTTTGCACCATTTTCACTCAGTAACAAAACATTTTAAAACCTAATATATTTCATATATAAACTCTATCCTCTCAGTCTGTTTATTAACTTGTTGGAGTTTTTGGACTCCATGCCTATAACAAAGTGTTTGTATATTTCATTTAAGATTTTACGAGCCGCTCAGAAGTTCTACTTGTCAGCAGCTCACTTACAAGGAGACAAGAAGATCAATAAAAATTTCATGTGACTTTGAGGTTCTGGATATTAATTGCTGGCTGGAACTTCAGTGCATTTGCACCAAAAATAAGAGGGGGACTCACACGTTGTGTGTTATGAAGTCAATTTCTATTTTCAAACCAACTAAGACTGGACAAGACTTGATTTTTGACTCGCATGAGGGATGTTTTTCCCCTTTTCATTTGGTGTGAAATCACCAAGCGAGCATTTCACATTAACCATAGAAGTTTATGAAAATATCCCAGTTAGAAAGAAGAAGAAAAAAACAAGTGACGTGAAATTGCGTTTTATAACTTCTCGTGATAAATGTCCTAACATCTCTGGCTGTTAGTCTTGTGCAGATTTACACCATTAAATCCATTTACTGTGTTTTGTATACAGAGCCGCTGATGAATGAGGCCCATTAGGCCTATTAGTCTTTGCAAACGGGCTAAAATAATCTCGCTTGGTCCCAGTGTATAGTTAGAAACCAGCGATTTGAGTTTGGTTTTACACATCTGAACACAGATTAAATTAAAAAACACAAGGCGCAAATGCAAATTCTAAATTTCCGGTAGTATTGGGATGTTTTTTTTTTTAAAATCTACTCGAGTTAAATGATTTCCTGTCACAGTAGCATTTCCGAACTTCCATGAAAGACAACACTGGCCTACAGCAGATGTGTTCATGTAGTCAGCCAAACTTACTTCTCTCAGGTTAAACAGCCCGTTCCTCCTCTTGAAGAGACTTTTTAAACATCATCAAAACGAACCTGAATGCAGAAAGCATGCAGATAAGTTCTTCTGGGACCTAAAACATTTTTTTTTTGTAACTCCTGGTGTTGTGCTCCTCGCTCTGTCCGCAGGTTGTAACGAAAATGACACCGACCACCTGGACCGCGACCAGCAGGCCTACCCTCCAACGCAGAAGACCAAACGCATGCGGACCTCCTTCAAGCACCATCAGCTGCGGACAATGAAATCCTACTTTGCCATCAACCACAACCCGGATGCCAAGGACTTAAAGCAGCTGGCCCAGAAAACAGGCCTCACTAAGAGAGTTCTACAGGTAAGCAGAGAACCACTCCTCTTTCCTTAAGTTATCTCTCCCACATATGTGCGTGCACCTCATGTCTCATCCATGTCCCCCACATTTCACACCATTAATGTCACCTTTTGAGTTCTGTTTTTTTTTTGTTGGTCCATTTAGTCAGTAGATGTATATCCAGGGGTCTTTACCTGAAATTTGTAGACTCTTAAATGCTATCTTTTAAGAAAAGAAAGGCGAAAAGTAGCTATGAAGCCTACAAATGTAAGTTTAAAACTTTTCCTCACATTCTTAATGAGAGTGCACATGTCCTTTAATTTTTAGGAAAGAGCGAGGTGTAATTCAGCTCTTGCATAAAAAAAAAACAATCAAAATGAAGAGACGATTTTGTTTTTCTTTGCTATTAAAATCCACATTATTTGTATTCAGTGTTCAGGAGCTAAATGGTTCTTTGTTACCTGGCCCTTAAGCTCAAAATAATGTATGAAAATGATCATCTTACTAAGATTTATTGATTCAAGATAGTGATGATAATCTCATTTGTAATCTACTGTAATGATATGGTACTTTCTTTTTTTAAAATTAATCCTACGTAAACACTAAAAGTAAAAGCCACACTGGGATTGGTTTGCAGGTTTGGTTCCAAAACGCAAGAGCCAAATTCAGAAGGAACGTTTTGCGACAGGAGAATGGAGGTGTTGATAAGGCTGATGGCACCTCACTCCCTCCGCCCTCATCCGACAGTGGGGCGCTGACCCCCCCCTCCAGCGCGGCCACACTAACAGACCTGACAAACCCCTCTATCACTGTAGTGACCTCCGTCACCTCTAGTTTGGACAGCCATGATTCGGGGAGCCCTTCGCAAACTACCTTGACAAACCTTTTCTAAACGAGCTATCTCTAGCAAGCTGATTGTTCTTTTACCTGGTTTTATTTTTTGATTATTTTTTTCAATTTCCTTTTAGTTTCTTTCCTCGATTTACATTTTTATTTTTTTAAGTGACACCCTTAAAACCAAGCAGAGACAGCTCCTTGGAACAGAAAGTGCTGTACTGTGTACGCAAAAAGGAACAACAAGAGCAGCAACAGCAGCGGCCGCTTTAAAACAGACGGAAATCATTCTAATGTGTAGCATTCGAAACTGCATGGCACATGCAGGGATTTTGATTCCTTGGACATTCTTGGAGTTAAAGGAATTAGAAATTTGTCTTGGATTCCACGATTCATTGGAGAAAAAAAAGAAAACACTAAACTTGAAGTTTGTCTGGAAAACTAGACTTTTTGCGTGATTTGACTTTATTTGTACATTTGTATTGAAACATGATCAGCTAAGCCCTTCCTAATCATGCTTAATTGGTAAAAAAAAATTAAACAATACCACAAACCTGTATATGAATGCACTGTGTTAGACTATCCAATTTAATTTTTTTTTTTGTTATGTTTTGGAATAATTTGGAAAAAATAAACTTGTAGAATGTTCTGTATATGGGTAAACCCAGAAAACAGGCTTTAATTATTTCCGAATGTTTCAGCCTAGCAGGCTGAGTTTGATGGAATTAGACACTGAAATATCTCACAGAGCTACATGTCAAACATCTAAAATTGCATTTCGAAGCACAGAGGAGCTGCAGCATTTGTCTGATTCACAAGCTAACTGTGATCCAGAGAACAAATCCAATCCCACAATCTGTACAGTGGTAACTGTTCAACATGTAATGCAGTCACATTGGTAGAAACTGTTTGCTAATTAGAAGTCAACAAGGGGAATTCAGATTGGAGAGCAGTTTATGGGCACTGTTGTAATCAATTGTCTTCATAACAAAGCACTTTTTTTTGGACTTGTAGGTCTCATAGATGAACCATAGTCAGAAGGACAGAGCCTAGTCAAACCTATCCATAGATCCACAGCTAAACTCAATTGCACAGTGACAACATACTGCCCAGAGAAAAGTGCATTATTGTTCTTATCATGTTGCTCAGGGTAATGATGTGATTTTAAAAAGGGAAAAGAAAAAAAAAAAGAGCAGGGGTGAAAAAAAAAAAATGAAGTGGTTGCGCCGCTTAAGACTTAAACGTGGGAGCTGACAAAAGTGAAATGAGCTCGGATGGGTGGAGTCGTGAGAGGCAGCCAGTGGGAAATCATTATCCATGTGTTCTCCTGTTTGGCCATATTTACACTTTCTTTGCTGACACTTGCCACTGAACAGACCAAAAAACATGTTTCTTCTGGCTGAAAGACAGAGAGAGAAAAGGAAGAGCGAGCAAATCTTCAATGGAGTTGATACATTTCATTGTGAGCGTCACAATTTGTTCTTTTGTAGAACAAAGTGGTACTCTTGATCTACTTAATGAAGTAGATGCCTAACTCAGTTCTACTATGTGCCTTATGCTATAACTTGGGAGAAAGTTTGTGAAATTCAGGATATATGTGTTCTTTGTTAACTGATTCACATCCTTTTGGCGCCTCACTAGTTTTGTACTGTTTTGCATCTTATTTCCGAAGATCTTTTTATGGTGTATCCTGTTTAAAAGGGGGCAGCGATGTCATAGAAAGCATTTGTGCACTCTTTCAGATATAGTTGGGTAATCCAAGAACCTTATATATTGATCTTCGTGTTAATAGTTGAGTACAGTAAGTGTTCTATCAAGATTGTCCATGTTTCCCTGTTTCTTGATAAAGATGGTGTATAGAAACTATTTCCCCTTAAATATTTATGGACCAAACGGTTGTTATATATCTTATTAAATTTGTGTGAATAAAAATAATTTGCTTTAAACGGGTTTTATTTTTCATTACACTTGCCATTTTTGTCTTCTTTCTTGAATACAATTTTTGTTTATCACATCAACAAATGAGCGCATTCAGTTATTAATAACCAGTTAAACGTCTTCATTTTTGCTTCCATTTTTAATTTCTATTTTCTAATTTATGATGTTTCTGGTTTTTAACGTAATGCCCCATGGATTTGCATCTAAACCCTGCAGTATAAAACTTGAATTTGCTTTTTAATGCATGAACGTGGCTTTAAATTTGAAATAAAAGGAATGCTTCAAAGCATATATTGATTTATATGCATATATAGTATATATTTTTGCGTAACATATTGGTAAACCTAAAATGAAGTAAAAGTAAATGTAGACCCCATAAAGCCAGGTTTCTCTGTAGTTAATATATTCTTACTCTATCATTTCTTTCAGGGAGAACAAATCTTGGGGCATTACAGCCATACATCCCGACGTTTGAAAATTCCCTAAAGTATTAAGAGAAGGGGAAAACTTTGATGGGAATTCCTCACCATTGAAGACAAAGACAATATTAGGAAATATTATTGAGAAACAAATGAACAACCAACATAAAACCTGTTTCATTTGCAGTTGTACACCAGACGATTTTTAAAGCTAAAATTTGTCCTCCAAGTGTTTAAATACATTAGTAGAAGAGTCCCACAATGTATAATATTCATGCTATCAATGTGAGTGAAAAAAAAAACTGTATTGGAGTAAAAAATATAATAAAATGTACTGTGACATAGCTTTAAAAAAAGAGAAAAACTTACAGAGAGGCAGGATGTGATTGAAAGCCATCAGCATCCAACATGAAACCGAGACGATATGGATGTTATTGGTATGAACACGTATACACACACATTCAACAACACGCATGTCATATAGCAGTCCTTCAGGCACAGCATACTGTACTACCCTGCTGACACAAATCCATACTGCCCCCCCCGCACCCTGTCCAAGAATCAGCTTGCTAAATAGAAGTTTTCTTTTGTCACGAGTGTCATTTCGTAAACACATGGCCTCCTTGAAACTCGGCAGCAGGATGCCCATCAAATATGATGAGTGTATGAAGAGGACTGCAGAGCTGGAGCTTTGCCATCTGGCTGTACCGAGGGAAGGAAGTGGAAAAGAAAGAAAGAAAAAAAAAAAAGACAAAGTGGAAAGCGAAGAGATTCTCGTTTTGCATGCGCTTCATCATCTTGTTAACATTTTCCTTGAGATGTATATTAATTCCTTTGATTCTCTGTATGATTTATTGTCAGCTGCACAATAAAGCACATGAATTAAGTCCCTCACGCAGACAGTGTCTCACATGGATAGAAAAAAAAAACAAATGTCACTGAAAGGACATAGATAGTACTGCTTCAAGCTTTTAAAAAAAAATATTATTCAGTTTATTGAAAAGGGCAAAGGAATATTGTTTCACAGCTCATTACTTCGGTTATTTGTGAGTTCCAATACATTTCACCACACTTAAGGTCCATATTCCTATATTTGGTGTATATAACAGGTGGTTTATTCTTATAAGTTACATCCTGACAGGGAATTCAAGACATGCAGTTGGTCTCACGGTAGTTTTTTAAAATCCTTTTTTAATAAAGGCATAAACCCTATTTAGCAATTTACTTTGAGCAGAAGATATGAGATACATCAGATGTTCTGATATTTGACATATGATCCATGGGAACAATGGTGTGCCAACTATAGTAGAAGCAACACAAATGCACTGGTGCCACATTACTAAATAAAGAATGTGTGAAGAGAAAGAAAAATGATTTAAAAAATGAGGTGGAGAAAAACAAAAAGGGGGAGGGGAGAGAGAGTCTGGGGCTACATGTGGACTGGTAAACAGGCTGGTGTTGAATTCCAAGGATGTGAGAAACAGCAAACACTTCAAGTCGGTGTAAGAGGTAACCTCAGTCTCTGGGGTGCCTCTGGCAGCAGGGCTGTGTTCCACGGGACTGACGGGAGGAAGGTGGGCAGGTTGACACCACAGAGCTACGGGAAGCCTGGCTGGAGCAGCAACACAAACAAACAAAGCCAACTCCGCTCGGTTTTTGGAGCTGCTGGATAAAAATTCTGGACAACATCATGGCCCTGTGTTGACAAGACGAGGCTAGAGACAGGCCAGAAGCTGGAATGCTTCTTATCTGTAATATTCTAGTGTGTGTGAGTGTGTGTCTGGTATCATAACTAATTTCTGATCAACATCCTTCGGGCTGTTTTAGCCATGTGTAGATATTTTGCATCAAAAGATCGTCGGTAAGTCCAGTAAAACTGCCGATGACTTTGTGGAATTTTTTTTTTTTGTGTTTTGGTCGACCGACTTCAGTTACTGCAGATGTTCGGACTGTCACAAACCGCATTGAATCTGAGACGAGCCCAACTTTATGGGAACACCAACAGGTAAGGAAGGGCCTCTGCCAGCTGACACCCTCCTCTGCCTCTCTCATCTCTCCCTCCTGCTACAGTAAATGACAGCTGTGTACTTTGACTAAAGCAATGCTGACAAGGCGTCGCATTGTCTGTCACATAAAGGAGTTTGTTCATAAAACTTGGGTGATCCCAACATATGTGAGCCTGAAACATTAAAAAAAAAACATACATACAATTCCAGCTTGTGTTAGTTCATAGTGAAAACAGAAGTTGGTTGGAAATTAAAATAAGATAAAACTCTCCTGCATGAACAGATTAAGCAATTGATAAACTATAGACACAAGCAATGTCAATATTTCAGTTATTTACTAAAATGAAAAGCTTCTCAGGTTATTAAAAGAATGGTTCACAAGGTTGAACAGTATTTGGAGCCACAAAGTGCAGACTGTGAAGACTGGCCGTTTTCTTTATTTCATCACAGACCTGTTTAGTCAGTGACTCAGATTTATGCTTATTCAACGGGATGAGGTTGTTCATCTTCCTTGACCTGTGACATTTGTAGTCTGATGTTCGATAAAGACTACCCAAGATGAACATGTTACTCATCAAGGAGGAATAAAAGCCTGCCCCTCTCACAGGAAAAAGCCTCTTGTTTGAAATTCATCTAAAGCCGTTGTGCTTGGCGTTTGCATTTTCTCCAGGTGTGTGCCAAGAGATCTGTCTGGATGCAGTCCAAAAACAGGCATATTAGGTTAATTATTTAATCTGTGACTGGAGAAAAAAATGCATGGTTGCTTGCATTGTTTGTCTGTGTGATGGACTGGCACCCTGACTATGTAGTCTGCCTCTTGCCCCCCCGCCCGTTTACCAGAGAATGAATGTCCAACCACTCCAGCTGGTATCATGTAACATAACGAGGTTGTCAGTGGTCACGTTTACACAATCAGAGAAAAAAAAAGTCTATACCATGAGACTTAAGTCCTTTAGAAAACCTCTAAATGACAACTCTTTAAACCAGAATAACTTTCATAATGCTACTGTCATTCATATAATCATATTACAATATTCATATAATCTCTTTCTTTTGTCAGAAACCTAAGCACTTTACAAGCCGTGACAACAAATTAACCCACATCAAAGAGCATTTCCTCAAAGCATTTCCAGACGTTTATCCTGCTCATCAGGGCTGGCCTTACACCATCTGACAGTATCACCGTTCGAATAACTTAAAGACAAGGTTCTCCAAAGGACAGTGGCACGAATAAATGATCTGATCGAACTCCAGCTGTGTGACTCATCTGTGCGTGCTGGCTGTTCGGAGGCATTTCAGTCATTTCCAACATCTCGAAGGTAGTCATCTCGAATAGTGAAATGAACACAGGACAACAAGTGTGCAGGAAGACTACACCTGAGCTCCAACTATGTCAACAGTTTCACATTGAATTCACAAAATGAGTATTATCATCAATAGATTATTACTAAAATAAGAATAGAAACCACCGTTAAGTTTGTTCACTGAACAGATACAGCTTAAATTTCTCAATTTCTTAATATTTCGCATATGTTCAAATGTTAGTGTCCACTTTCTACATTGTCTAATTGACTGGTTGTAGGGGCCTGGTAGGAAAAAGAATTGTATGGAATAAAAGTGGAATCCATGGACCCTCATGCGTAACATTTTATGCCTCTAAAGGGTTGGGGCGAGGGAAAATAAAGTTCATGGTCACACAGAGGAAATTGAAATAAACATGCAAATTAAAAAAGATTAGTAACACAGTTACAAACTTTACATGCTAACATATTACGCAAACCACCAGACCTGGATTGCGATCCCAGTCCTGCCACAAGAGCAGTGTCTGGCAGAAATAAACAGCCAACAGACACGCCGACACCTCACGATCTACGATCACGGCCCGCGACAGCGTTTCAGATATTAGGATAAATGCACCTATGACAGCTTTTCTGGAGACACTGGCTTTGTGTTTCACACCACTTTTGTCAGCAAACAGGAAACGAGTTCCACCGTGAATGATCAGTGAACGCCGGGGAAAGTGTTTTCCAGGAAGCACGCACACACACACGAGGTCACACATACATTACCACGCATTATTCACACACAGACAGTGACAAGCGACAGGGTCAAAACAAAGTATGGAATAATCACTAAGGCACAGGGCACATCTGCAGTTTACATGTTGCTCTGATAGTGCTGTTTCCATTGTCACTGGTTTTGTGTGTGAGTGTGAGTGTGTGTGAGTGTGTGTGTGTGAGAGATATTCTGCCAGTTCCGCCTCAGTTCCCTCTTCTCATTGCTAGGCGCCTATTTAACCTCAACTCGCACACCAACCAAGCCGCTAACTGAAACACACACCGGCACAGGGACTCACACACACACACTCACACACAGACACACACACACACAGATAGATGTCACAGAGGAGACGATGTGAATGAGACAGCTCCAGCGCTCGGTGCATGCGTGTGGGCGTGCGAGGGAGAGTGAGGCCTGACTCTCTGGCTGACGCAGAGCAGGTGTAGTAATCCGTTCTGCTGGGCTTTCGCCAAGAGACGCCACACGCAGGCACACATGACAAACGCCGACACAAAAGCCGCAATCGAAAAGTGGACTTCACAAAGCGATCCAGACAGAAATAATATGCCAGTTTTGTCCTTCGCATCACCACCGAGTATTTCTCCTGTGCTTCATTTGTGCCGTGCTCACCGCATGCCATAAATCCTTTATTTCTCTGTTGTGCTGTTATTCTATATTTATATCCATTTGTTATTTGACGGCTCACATCTAGACAACCTTGGAAATGCTGCGATCAAGGCTGATAACTACAGGTTGCCATTGCACTTTGAAGACAAAACAACATTAATTAGTGAGTAAAATGGAAATGCAGTCATCATGCATGCTCCCTCTGAGTTGGGCTGGGTGTATGGGAAGAGAGACAACACTTCATACATATTTCCATCTGTAATCCTCCTCTCTATTCCTGTGATAGCTGTGCTCTGTGGGGTACATAAACAGGAAGCTCGTCTGCATTGATACGGCATGTTTCACTATGTGACAGGTCATCTTTGTACTGGCGGAGTGTAACCTCTCAGTTACTGCTGAACCTTCAGGATGCACGCAGCCTCTCTCCCCTCCATCTGCTGGTCTCTGTGAAGTCTGCACCTGATCACAGGAGCTTTGACTGCAGCTTCTGTCTCTACCACATAGCAG
This sequence comes from Menidia menidia, assembly GCA_907169785.1. Taxonomy (NCBI): domain Eukaryota; kingdom Metazoa; phylum Chordata; class Actinopteri; order Atheriniformes; family Atherinopsidae; genus Menidia; species Menidia menidia. The sequence goes on along the minus strand of CAJRST010000002.1, from coordinate 13,674,658 downwards.
ACATCTTTAACCCCTGAGCCAGATCAACAGCGCAGGAAAATAAAGTGACGTGTGTGAAAATACCAACATCTTTTTGCTTTTTTAAATGCCTAAAATGTGCTCTTACCCTCTGGGTGCAATATTTCTGTATATTTCACGCTGAAAAGCCCAACTAGAATTTCTCTAAAATTTGATCGTGCTGAACTGGAACAAATATCTTTTAAAATAAATCTACTTTTGTCTTGTCAGGAGGAAAATGATTTGTGATTCTTAAATTCTTAATTCTTATTTTAAATACCATAAATTAAAACTATTCCTTGAAGTTTATACTTATTTTTTTTCCTACTCATACTAAAAATCTCCTCATATTTTTGTAATTTTGCTGTTAATGGTTATCATTAATTGCTATCTCTCACTGGGTTTGATTTCTCGCAATCTTTGTTCAATAAAAAGACTCAAGATATGAAGCAGTCAGGTGCAACACATCATTCAAATGTCACATTTACAGTAAAATGTCTAAACTCACTCATTCAGCTCCCTTCTTTTACCCTGGAGGTAGACCCTTTTTCCATCCTGGTTACCTGCAAGCGACACCTGAAACTCTGAAAAGGAACCAAGTGAGAGAGATCATACTACTTTTCATAGTAAAGAATATCCCCGAATCAAACGGAAACCCTCTTTGTTAAACAAACAATATCTGCGAAAAGAACACAAAAAGTTTGCCATTGGCTTAAAGCGCCAGATCAGTGCAGAAAGCCACTTTTAGAACAATGAAAATCCAACACAATTATTAAACACTTTTTCACCAACAGGAGTGGAGGCATGCATGTTGAACTGGAGAATTTCTGGGTGCAGCTCCCCTTGCAGGCTGATGCATTACTTTTCATCCATCCATCTAATTATTCCCTTAGAAACCTGAAATTTGAAGATACAAAAGACCGTCCCTATCTGTCACTGAGCGGCATTGATCTTATTGAAAGAAAATGTGGGTGTAGAGGAAACTCAATATAACTCATGCCATTAAATTCCACACAGCATTATTCACATACAGAATTGACAGATTTCTGTGAGACGTTTCTTTTAATCTTCAACTGTTGTTGAAGAAAAAGGGGGGCGAAAATCCCACACTCCAGGCATCTCTCCTCTTCCATATTTGCAGTGAGGTTAACAAAAACGGCTATTGAAGTATGGAGAAGAAACACAACCCCACGTAACTTGTTGATTATTAACAATGGAGAACGGAAAGAAGACAGATGTGCTTCCAGTGTTTGAATTGTCAGTCTGAAATCAGCGCTGAAGCTTTTATCAAAGTAAAGTGAACTGATCAGCCCTGGTTACTCTCACTGTCCACCCAAGGCAACCTGCAATGATAAATCATTTTAATAAATTAACTCAATATTCACAATTAGACTGGATGTGAGGATACTCTCACACATTGCACTCAGTACTCATTCATGCACTCACAAATCCTCAACAGATGGAAAGTTCTCTACTTGCAAAGGAACACGGCTGTAATCTCCCTCCTGATCCACTGCGGTACTTCTGAAAACTGTTTCCAGCTAAAAAAGATTGTTCTTGGATCCACAAATTAATATTAAAATCCAATCACGGTAAAGAAAAAGAATTCATGAATTCACTCATAAGGAAAAGTCAAAAGAACAAAACAGGAACAAACACTTACAGGATTACTAGGATCATCTTAGGCAAAGAGGGGAAAATGGTCCTGTGGCATGAATAACAGTTATTCGTTTGTTTTAGAAGTTATACGCTTCATCCCCATGACTAAAAAGAAACATTTGTTGTTATCACAGGACTTTTTTTAAAGCCAGTGACAACGTCTTTGTTCCCATGGTAAGAGTGACTCGCACTTTGTGAATTCACTGCTGCAGAATGATACAAAGAGGTTTTGGAACAACATGTGCAACCATTCAGTGTCATGTTTTTCAGGCAAAGACTTGCTTTTATCATCAAAACTTCTCAAATCTATTTCCTTTCTAACTAAATAACCATGGCTTCTTATATACATTGCTGGTGCTATATTGATCTGCCTCTAGTCCAGGCTTTTTAAATAAGAACAAAAATAAGGAATTCTATAAAAGGTACTTTTTTTACTTCATTATTTGAGAATCTTTCAACAGTAGTAGGTTTGAATCATGTGAATTTCCTTTAGGCAGTTGAGGCAAATCCGATGGAAATGCAGAGAAAAAGTTTGGCCACTTGTTAAATCTCGCGGTATTTGACAGCCTCCCTCCCGTGCTGGGTTCTGTTGGGTTGTTTACATTACTGGCACACTGGTTAGCAGTGTGGTGATGAGGGGGCCTTCCAGTGGAGTGTCTGTCTGAAAACACGTACACGTATCGCCTGACTTCTCGGCACAGGCGCTCTCCGCCAGAAGAAAAAACTTTGTAGTGCACAGGCACAGTGCCACGCAAGAAGAGAGGCCCGCCGACAAGCTCTTTCGTTGCGACCTTGGAAGGAAAGGGAAAGTCAAAACAAAGACAACAGCCATAGCCATCAGTAGAAACTCTTAACGTGAAGGAGGAATAGCCTAGCAGCACAGTCCCACTTCCTGGTGAGTACTGACACGGCGCTAGCTGACAATGAATTTATGAAACTTAAATAGATCTAATTAACCTCTTCTATACTCTTGCCTGCTTTGTTTCTTCTCATTAGTTATTTTTCAGTCTGAAACCTGCCCACAGTTGTCACTGTCTTTGTTCAAACTTAAGTATGGCACTCAGTGGAAAAAGTTTCCATGAAGTTCGCTAGCTAGCTTAGCTTGCTAGCCAACTAGCTTGGCGCCTTGCTAACTTGAACTACTTTTAAATGACTAAGTTGTCGCTGTCAGTGAAAGGGAGCAGTGACATTGTTTATTGCTTTATTATAATGTGATTATGACCGCCTTTCACAGTTATTCACTCTTTGTACAGAACAATAAATCAATACAGTAAAATCTGTGATGGAAACAAGGTTGTGCTGCCTCTGATGTCCCGCATTGTGACAGCCGAGCAACTTAACACGTACTGAAACTTTTATGAAGTCATCAGAAGTTATTGGGAAACCGGTGTGATGGTTTTGAACATACGTCTCTGTGAATGCTTTCCCGATCCTGATGTTGCTGGATGCCGAAGTAATGTTATTTTGTGTCCATGCTCAAACTCAAGTCAAGTGATGTATCAATAAGCCAAGCTCAGCCCAAAATGCCTACTGAACATGGAGGACTGTGTCATTGCTGTCAAAAGTAACATTCCCTGAGAATTCCTGCGTAGAGTTAAGTAGAATGTCATGCCATCATAAAAACCTATGTCTAATCTTTAAATACATACCTGTAATATCTTAGAATCCGGTGGGATATCTGACATATTACATTGATGAATAATAAATAAACTCAAGTCAAATCGAGTTTAATCACAAAATACCTAAAACAAGTAAATTCACATAAATCAAAGCTAACACACCTAGTTTAACTTGTTAACTGTAGGTTTCAGTCATGTTCGGAAAACAATAACATGTGTTTCTACATAAATGTGCTATTCCTCGTTTTGAAGAGCTCCTCCAGCTTTTCTTTTCACATTTTGTGTTTTTGGAAAATGCTTGTGGTTGCAAACAGACTTCTTGAGTTAAAGAATTTGACATTTTCCACATGTCACTGAAAATGAGAATGCAAATGGGGGGGGGGGCAGACAGATACGTACGTTGGTGCACAGCCAGTCTCATCTTTATTAGTCTAAACAAAAAGGAGGTTTCATTTGGGTTGAAAGCTCTATCACACACTGTGTTGCTGACACTGCCCATCACAGCCAAATAATACAGGCGTCATACAATCACATTTGGCTACACTACAGAGGGATGATTCAAGCGAGCATTAGTTGGAGCTGACATACCTTGTTGACCCAATTATTACTCACTTCGGGGTTGCCACATACCATCATCGTCAGAGAAAACAGGCTGGGGTCTGGCAGCGTCATCAGGTGATTGAGATGAACACTGGCTGGCTCTGTGAAGTTGATAATCACAGAATGTGTCATGAACCGGATGATGAGAAAATGGCTGACAAATCTTTGCATCAGTCTCTGTGGTGGATCAGAATTTGAGTTTGAACTGATGGAGGGTAGATTGCTTCTGACAGGATTGACAGTACCAAATTGTTTAGGTCTGGTCTACCGTTTGCACTTAACAGTGTTAGACAAGTGGTGATTTAGTATGATTAAACGGATGTTCAGGTTATTTGGTATCAATTAATTAATAAATGATTTCAGAAAACTTTGTTTAGGCAGGGTCTGGTATGTGGGGCTGCACACATTTGTGATGTCAGTTCAGTTTTATGGCAATCAGTGTTTCTTATTATTAGACCTTTGGACTAGAGTGAGAGCTAAATGCTATTCATTGATGTGGAGACATGTGCTGCTCTCTCAGCAGTGATTTAGTACACTGGAATTTACCAAATCACTCATTCCTGTGAGAGTTTCCTGTTTTAGCCCTGAAGCCGGCCCCTCCGCTGGATTAAAGATCAGATGAGACATTTGTCATCTGACCACTTTAAAAGTCATTTTGCCGTCGGGTTTTCACAAAGAACAAAAAAAAATGTTTGCTCTCTTTTTTTATTTATTTATTTTATTTTCACAATGCCTATTTGAAGGAAGATGCTTCCTGGGGCCTTTTTGAGCTACATTAAACACTGTCTTTTGCATGATGTCAAAGACCTTGGCCGAACATCGGAGAGAAACAATGTTGGCAAAGATAATGGATCATTTCAAGCTACTTTAACATTCTGGCTTTGTGCATATTTGGTACTTCATAAGAGGAGAAAGGGAAGGAAATAAAAATTAAAGAGTCTATAGCTTTTTAGGAGATGGAAACTTAGCACTTTAGAGGAATTAGGATGTTCCTTACCAGACTGAGTTTGGTTAGAGTTTAGAATAAGGTCCTTTAGAAATGAGGAAAAGGTTGTCTAAACTCCTTCTCAGACTCTCAAGCAGCCGGCCTGTCAATATTTTTCATACCCATCTCCCCTCCATCACAGGAAGGGTCACTGGTGTTTCAAGCATTCACATTTTTGGACGATGCCTTGCAGCTCCTTATGTCCTGTGAAAGTTGTTAATTTCACCTTGGCACTGATGCTTTTTCTTTTTGGGCTTCATGTTTCTCTGGTGGGAAACTAACTACAAAAACATTCAAGCATGAAAATCCTGACCTAGGACCTGTTTTAAAGATGCTAAAATTCTTTCAGTGCCCCTGGGTCAGCTTATACCATGATCATAGAGTCTCAGCGATTCACTTAATAGCTCAGAGTATTAGAGTAAAAGGGTTTTATTTAGCCTGTTTTTACATCCTTGGCCTTGTTCTTCTGCTTTAAAATCCTGTTTTATACGAAAAACTTCTTTAAATGTGGAATTTAGTTATCAATCATTTAGGAAAAAAATAGGTTTGAAAATAAATAGTGTCACTGCAGCCGTCTTTTTTCCCTTCTCTCTGAGAGGGTTAAAATAAAGTCCCCTTTTCACACAAAAAATAACACACACGCACTTTCCTATAACATTTGGGGAATGGATGACTATGTTTTTCCATAGTCATGCATTATTTTGAGGTGAAAGGTACACTCGCAGTGCAAAAAAAAGTGCACTTTTTTACTATTGGAGCTAAACTGAAACTCTACTAACAATGACACTCATCAGGTGAATGGCAGTTGAAGCATTTTTGGAAATGTGTACATCTTGCATGTAAAGACTTGTGTTGAAGGGGCCATGTTTTTTTAAGTTTTTTTTTTTAAGGACAGGAGCCAACTGGAAAACTGTTGAAAACCGGTGAATTGCGTCTAGCGAGACAGTTGTTATTCCGGTGTTGCTTAACTTTTGCCTCTCCTCTCAGAGCAAACACAGGTGACACAACGGCCTTTCTGTGCGTTTCTTTCCATGCGATGCTAGCAGTTCAGAAACAGGGAAATAACTCCGGCATTGGAAGCGGCCTGTTCAGGCTCTCCAGCCATCAGTTACCTCCACTCAGAGGTGCATAAATGTCAATGTCCACTTTAAAAGTCAAATCAACGTAGGTGTGAGAAGGGCTTGTGTCTCTAAGCTCGGAGTTACAGCAACTTTAAGAACGAGCCGGACTCTGCATGTTCCCATTTTAATAAAACCACCAATACCATATTGTTGTGTTTTGAGCTTTGATGGAAAGCTGGCTCTCAAACCTCTTTTTTAATTGGCTATCAGTTTCCAGTTGTCTCCTCTCCCACTCTATCGCTTTTGATTATCCACATGCAAAAATACAAATGCCTCAGGATATGATTCACTTTCACAGAATAATCACAAGATGCTATATGCCACTGTAAACACCACATCAGTGACAGTGACAGTACACATTTGTGAGATGAGATGAGACAAAAGCAGAATGAATTTGCACTCGCGCAGAAAGAGAGGATTTCTTTTTTTGTGTGTGTTTGTGTGTGTGTTGCTTGCTGACTGTGCTATGGGCATTTGTTCCAGACTCACCACGAATAAGCCTTAATGTCTCACACAGGATTTGCTGCCGAATGGAGCAAATTTGTGTGAGAGCATCTTGTTTTGGCAGATTTTCTGTTTTGCCCTCCCCCCTTTTCATTATGGAATGCCAGCGATATTTGCTTCATTTTTTTTTATTTTTCTTCTGATTCTTCATGTTGAACGTAAGGCTAAAGATCAGAGATGGTTTAGTTATTTTTAAAGTTGACCAAAATTAGCAATATGTCTTTTCAAGGTGTCGGCAATCACTGTTGGCACACAAGCTGTTAGAAATCCCTCACTGTGCTCTGTTTGAAACGTTGGAAGCTCTTTCTAATGCAAGCCATTTCTAACACCTTTCAAACAGTACAAACAAATGAACGAGACACTCAGAATCAAGACTGTTTTTTTCTGCTGGGACTGTCAGCATGGACATTTTGAAATGGTGATTGAGTGTAGCTGAACTTGTCTTGAAACTGATGCACACACTGGAAATGGACACTCTCCCTGAATGGATATACTGCAAAAATACAAGTAGATGCAAAACACCTTTGGACGCAAGTCCACGTGACTTGATTGGAAAATTGTTTATGAATTGCAATAAAAATGTTCAATTTCTGTCATGGTGGGTGTCAAACAGCTCATATAGTAGCTTAAATTAGTTATGTTTATTGAATTTAAGAGAACTATATTGTGCCCCATGATGCTGAACAGAAACTAAAAGCTTATAGGCTAAATCTGGAAAATGATGTGATACAACTGCGATTTCTTAAGAGTTGAGAAGGTTTTCTAGGTCTGCTTTCATGTAAAATTCACAATTAGTGTTGCCCTTTAGAAATAGTAACAGGGACCAAATGTATCACTTGTAGCTCTATATGGGTACGGAGAATAAGTTGAGCTTTGGTGCACACTGCTGCAGAGATTTTGGACGGCTGCATGGGAAAAGGGGAAGCCGTCATTGTGAAATCCATGTCTCTTTGTGTCACAACGGCTCATTTGTGTGTGGCAGACGTCTTTCTCCTGCTGCCTCTGCTTCCCTCCATGACTCACAGCTGCTTTCCATGGTCTCCCCGGTCTCCGGGTTTGGCCTGGAGCTTTGAGGTTACAGTCAAAGCTTGGGGGCATATAGAAAGGAAGACGAGTCATAATAAGCAGCTCCCTTCAACTCCTGCCCTGCTTGCCCTCGAGGCCCCTTTGTCTCGCCCCTTCCTAATTCCACGCCCCCCCATCATTGCTTCTCATCTCAGACCCTCGTTGCTCACCAGCTTCCCCCTCTCTCTATGTAGATTCCCCATGTTGTCTTCTTCTTCTTCTTCTTCTTCTTCTCAGTCAAATCATTAGCTTTTTCTCAGACCCATCCTTAACTCCTCTCCCCTCGTGAGCGTCACGTCTACCTGGGGGTTCCTCTCAGCCTTCTCCTTTCCTTCCTGCCCGGCCTGGCCCGCTGTCAGGGAGGCAGGCAGCCCGACTCCCTCAGAGCAACAGGAAGCTGCAGCAGCAGGGGTGAGGCCTGTGTGGCGCTCCCGGCTGCCTCTGTCAGAAGTCCTGCCAAGCCAGCAATGGGAGACCTTTGCCAGTGTGGTATTGAGGCACCAAATAAAAATATTTTACAGATGTCTGATGGCAGGCATTAAAAGTCAGCGGAGACTCCTAGGCCCGGGGTAGAGGTGTCTTTTAAGCACAAATGACCTGTGTGTTGATGGGTTTTCGTGCAATATTTATGGAAAAAGAGAATGTTCTTTGCATTTGCATGACGGAGAGGTCCCTCAAAACAGTTTTTCGGGTTGGCACGGTTCTCAGGAAGTCAGCCTGTGGCTTGAGGAGGGAAGAGGGCCGTTCTGATTCTGCATTGGCCGGGAGAGGAGATTGATGTGGTGGGCTTGTGTTTACAGAAGAGGGGAATCCAATGCCGCAGTCCTGCGAATGCCTGGACGGCTTCCCAACCAGTTCTGGCTTGACAGTTTAACAGTGAATATTTAACATTGCGCTACACTGCGAGGCTTGGCTGTAAACAGCAGTCAGCAAGAAGCATAGCAGGAAAAGCTTCCACCATCCTGGGCTGTGGTGGCGAAGCCCACCTAAAAACAACACGCAAGCAGGAAGCACTTAAAGTAAAGTTTTGATTTTTAGAAAAAGCAGATGGCACTGGCTGGTGGTGTCACACTGTAAAAATAAATAAATAAAAAAATAAAAAAAGGGGGGGAAAAAAGAAGCACCAGGATCCCCTGATGAAAGCAGCTCCCGCCTGCTTTGAACAGGGAGTCTGTCATGGCTGGTGTCTGCTGTGTGGCTCCGGGTCAAACTGTGATACGCAACTCCTGGAATTTGCGCTTTTCAAGTTCTTCATGTTCAAATCGTCTGAGGGAAAAAAACAGAGTGGGGAAAACAGGAATTCTCATAAATATTAAAATTCTAATGTGTGAAAGTGGCAGGGAAGACCTCTCTGGTTAGCTGCTTTCAACCCCTGTTGGGGAGCCTCTGTCTCTTTGTGTGTCTCTTGTTCTCTTCATTTCTCTGCAATTCCAGTGACTGATGTTTTCATTTTCAGAATCCCATTCTCATATAAATACACCTATACTCATATTTCTGTATAATATAAAGAATTCAAAGAACACAAGTAAGATAAAAGGACCCTTTTGGAATATTTATGTTTCAAACAAGAGCAAACAATGACGGTTGTGGGTAAATACTAAGGAATAGCACGAGTAAAAAGATACTTTTTGCAAGTCTTTTAATGACGCAAAATATAAATGTTTTGAACAGAAATCTGTTGTGGCTATGTGAAGCTTTACTTTACTATTCTCATAAAAAATACAGTTGCTTCTTTGTTGAAGTTCTCATTTAACCGAGTTTACATTGAGTTATATTGAACTGGGACTCTGAATGAAGATTAGATGGCTTTCATCTGGAAGATTTTAATCTTGTGTCAGGTCTTCCCTAATTTCCTATGATTGGAAATTCCAAGTTTTTGACTAATAGTTGCAATGGTGCATCACATTAGGGACAGGCTACAATTTAAAACGGCGTCTTTGCTAAGTTGTTGGTTCTGTGTTTGCTCAACACTCATTTGTCCCTCAAATAATTGAGCCAATCTCCAAAGTAACACAGAGGAAGCACAACACAACTTGAAAACATTCAATTAAAGTTTGGTTCGAATGGTAAAGAACTTTCTGCTTTGTGTCTGTCATTTAACTTAAGGGCTAGAAATCAGGACCCAACGCTTCGCGCCTCTCCTCACTTGGCCCGGTTAAAAAATAATCGGATGCCAGTTAAGGACATATTTATCCAGTTGTTACCGTGTTAAGCCTCACTTCCTGAGATCTTGAAACGAGGTTGATTTGGTGAGTTTCACAGATGTTAAGAGAATTTAGGGCAGAGTCCAGCCTCTGTTAGGGATGGTGGAACAGGTCTGACATCTCTTCTGAACTGAAAAGGGAAATCCCTGCAGGCACAGAGTGGAGAGGAGTGAATAAGGGAGGAGGGCGAGAATGAAAAGAGGTGCGACCCCTTAGGGGTAACGTTATTCTCTGATCGTCAGCTCCACACACACACGCTCGCATACTGGGACGCTCTGTCGGTGTGCCGGGTAATGCACTCATGCAAAGAAAGATGAGTGCCTGAGGAATAAAAATAAACATTGAACTTTTTGTGTGTGCTTTTGTGCATCTGTCTGTGCATGTGTTGCTTTCATGTTAGTTTACGTTTTTCTATTTTAATTTGTGTCCAATGCTTATTTTGAGGGGATCTTGGTTTGGATTGTTGGCCCACTCACAGCTGTTTCAAGGGTGGCGTGGTAGGAGCCTCGCTATTTGCTTTCATACTACGGCACAAAAATTGGATTAAATTAGTTTTTTGCAACATTGAAAGATTTAAGACAAATAGACGCCAACTGTTTTGATTTATGTTATTTAGTTCTGTTTTTTCCCTGCGTGTTTTTTCTATTTTTTAACTTCTAAAATCATAAGTCAATTTTGACCCACTCATTTGGTTTGGCTTTGAACATTTACTCATGTAAACAAACTAAGATTTTTTTTTTTTATCTGGTGTGATCATAAGCCAGGATCAGCTGTCAATAAAAGGAAGGGAAAATGGTTTAATTGTTGTTGATTTCATTATAAAACGTTGTCCTCCTTTGGCAGGATGTCCTCACTGGTATAGAGCAGCGTTCCCCTCATGACCTGATGGAGTTGAATGGTTCTGGATTTGTTTAGAAGCTCTGTGTGCACGGCAGCCAGCTGGGCCCTCCACAGAAGCCACAGCAGACTGAAACCCAACCAGAGCCAGACCAAAGTTAAATTTTTTTAGGGGATCTATGTCCCATCGGCTCCACGTTACCGCATTAGCTTCGTATAGACTTTCATATATACGTTTATTTCTGTTTGCTTTTGAGCTCCGTGTGCTACGTGAAGGTGTGGGCCACGGTTTTAGTTTGGTATCTCTTTCTTTCCTTATAGAGTGCAAAGCTTAAGCTGAGGTTGTTTAGGGTTTAAGGTTTAAGATTTAAGGGTTTCCATTTCTAACTGTGCAGATGATGAGGCGTTGTGGTCCTCTTCCCATCTTTTACAGAGCATATTAGAAGACTCGGTTATAGAAAAGTCCCAATACGAGCCCTTAGACCCCCAGATCAGGAGTCAACTGTGTTGGAAGGCTTGCCTTGGAACTACTCCTCTCGCATTACTAATGATTTGGACATCTTGCGCTTGTCATTTTCTCTTAGACAAACGTCTGCGCTAACAGAGTCGAACAGCATCAGGTTATTCCAGAAGAAGGGAAAAGCTGCTTTTGAAGCAGCAGAAGATATTATGGGGTTGTTTTTGGGGAAAAATGGACTTTGTGCACCAGATGTTTTTTGTAAAGGGTTTTCATAGATGGGGAAACCTGAATTAAAAGGTTCACTGTCTCCAAACAGCATCTCCATGTAATTTCTGCTGTGGGATAAGGGCATTTTTAGACCACCTTCAACTAAAAGTGGCTTTTGTCTTATCCAACAACTCACTAGAAAGCCCTGTATTTTGAGGTTTAGGTACTCAAGGTCTTTTTTTTGTGAATTCATTAAATCCTAATAGATGGTAATAGATGGTATGACAAGATACATTTATGTGTATGTTAAAGTTACTTCACAAAAGATGATGGGGGGAGGGATTCCTATTCCTATTTGGAGATTCTCTGTTAGTGTGATTTTTAATTCAGATTTCTGGGGGGAAAAAAGCTGTTATAAATTAGACCAGAAATGCTCTAAACTGCTGTTTCAGCAACGTTCTTTTGTTTTATGTTACTGACAAACCTGAGTTTGGAATTCTATTGTGTATTCATTTATTTACTTGCATGAAATTCCCTCATTTGTCCCCATCTTATGTATTATTTTATTATTTGAAATATTAGCCTCCTAGCCATGCGGATAAACAGACCCCCAGCCCTGCGGTGCAGAATGTCACATCCAATATCTCGGTGCCAGAGGTGATGAAGCTAATTTGGTGGTCAGTCAGTGACATGGCTAACAAACAAAGCCCTCGTTGGTCCTGGAGGGCTGGATTCTCAGCACTACTGTGCAGCGCTCTGTTCTGCATTGCGAAAGACCACGAGTCGTTGCCACAGGGCACTAATGCAACCTAAAGCTTTGGACCTTCGTCATTCTGAGTTGTGCAGCTGTGGGTGGGGATCTGTTTGTTTCCTGTAAATACGTGTAGGTATTTCCTCTTACTCGACTTTTTTGAGAGAGAAAATGATAAATTCTATGTGAAACTCGTGCTTCAGTCAAACCCAGTCAGATTAATGTATAATATAATATAACATGATATAATATAACATCATATATAATGTAATATATGCTACATATTTACTGATAAATGAAGAGGAGAAGTGACCTTTAAAAATCTGTGCTAGTTACTGTAAGTGAGTGGTTACCGGGAACTTCAGCTTTGTGTAGTAGAGGACTGATGGGGGGGGGTGGAACCGTGAGTCATGTTCGTGTCCATGTGTTTGGGGCTCTTAATGCAACACTTCCACTAAGTTATGGTGTGTCCATGTTGCTATAGGTGGCGGATAGCGTAAGAGATTCCCAGAGAAAGCAGATGGCGTTGTTTTATGTTTTTTAATTTCATACCTTGTTTGAAAAATGACTGGTATGAATAAAAATGTTATTGTAAACCGCCCATTCCCAATTGTTCTGGGTCCAGCCTTTATCTCAGAAGTCGGTTTCGTTAAAAAAAAGCGACCTGACTGAGTTCCAGTATGATTCAATCATTTCATAACCCTTCATTTCTTCATTTTGTGGATTTAAAAGTGGTCTTGAGATCATCTTCCTGTCTATGGGTCCACTTTCAGAACAGCTTGAACTGTGTGACAGATTATCTCCCAATATTTTCACATCCTCTTTCAGCCCCATCATTGAATAGGAAGCCTTAGGCTTTATAGCACCCCTGAACCATAAGCTTCTTCCTGTATACTTCAGTTGGTGTCACAGACTTTCTATAAAAGATGGACTTTGCGTCCGAGCCTCAGACATGAAGTGTCAAAGAAGTGCCGTAAAATCCCACTAACGGCTGCTTTGCACTTCCTGGTTTTTACTATGAGCTCAGTGGCAAATAAACTATTCCCTGAATGCACCCCACAAACAAAAGCCTTTTCCACATGTTCAAGTTTGTACAAAACAACAAAATGTCATACATTCACACAGGTGGAAACGAAAGGGACCTGCAGACTTTGTTGTTTAAATTGGAGTTCAGAGATCTTTGTTTACATCTATAGCTTTCCCTCTTTAGGTGGGAATGGTGTGCTTGTAGTTAGTCGGACATTAGAAAAATAGTCAGACACATAAGCATCACAACATTTTTTGTGAAGCATTTAGGGCTATAAGTCTTAGCATCACCCATTTGCATTCACATTTCAGTGGAAAGACAATTCCCAGTCATCAATAAGCTGTGTGATGTTTCTGACTAAGCAGGTTTTGATTATTGCTACCTAAAATAGAACAACTGTTTCTAATATAATGATGAATGCACCAGTTTATTTACTGTCATTTTCTGACTGAATATAAGCCGCACCCACTAACTTTAAATAGAAAACAAATGTGTACTTATAAAGGCCGCACTTGTCTGTTGTAACACGAGATATTTACACAAAAAGATTTTACACAAGAAACACTTGTAATTTTATTCTTGTTTGAATCTCTATTTAAAAAAAATCCATTTAAGACGGCAAAAGTTCACACAAATACTAAAAATAATCATGATGGGCCATTAGGTAGTGCAAACATCCATGTTAACACCGTGAACTTGGGATCGGCCTGTTCAGTCGGGCTATTTAAACGAATGCATCCTGCCATGATAACGCATCAAAATAGAGCACAACGTTCAGCCCTAACAGGCAAAAACTTTTGCACAAAAGTTCTTAATTTTCAAATTACCCCCCCCCCCCCCCCCATGTATTATTCATTTAGTTTCTATTTTAACTGAGGTGTGATGGTGATATGGCATTTTGAAAGGTTGTAGATGTAGTGAAGGTGTGCAAGCACAGCCCAAACCCCCTGGGTCCCCTCTCCTGAACGCCTGGGGGCCCTCTCTCCTTCACACAGCCTGCTCATTGACGCACTAAGCTGGCTTCTCAGGGATCACACAGCTGTCTTAAACGCACCTCCATTTTTGCATATTTTGCCCACACGCTCTCTCTCTCTCATTCCTTACACAATCAACAGTTTGTCAATATACTTTGCTTATTGTGCGTGATTGACAGTGTGAATTGGTTTCACCGAGTAATAGAAGTGAGGAGGGGAAAAAGAAAAAACACGACAAAGGTAGTGTGGCTGGCGGTTTCCTTTTCAACCGGTACCTTCGCTGTCTGTCACTCTTCTTTTATCATTGAAATTGGAGTTTATCTTTTACAAGCTTAAGTGGAGTGTTTTTGTTTTTCAAGTGATTATTAGCAGCCTCCTTAGCTGCCTTCTCCGGCTGGTGAAATGAGCACATCAAAGGCCGCTCCGCGCTAACGAAGCGCCGCTGACTGCCCGGCTCCAGCCTTTCTACTGTAAAACACCTGCTGAAGTGACAGACCGGCAACAAAGAGGGGCCCTCGCCACGAGAGAGAGCCGCCCGTGCCCCCGCTGAAGTGGGTCGGACAATGGAGCGCAGAGGGGTGGGGGGGGGTGCCTGGGCTTTTAGCCACGTGCCAGATCATGTCAAAAACACACAGCACAGAGGAGCACGACGGAGAGGACATGGGAAGGACAAGAGCCAGGGAGGCGGAGAGGGGAGTGACTGACACCTGCTTGTGCTTGAGCTCTTTTCTCAACAGTGGACACCCTTAGTATAGACGTCGGATGCGGGAGAAATAAAAAAAAAACGAGATGAGGGGATACAAATGTGCAGGTGTGCACAGGCGTGCAGATGAAGACAGAGGACGGCTCAGTTTTGTTAATGGGACCATTTGCCCATGGAAGGTCAGGTTATGCTGATGCGCTTTATAGAGGCTTTAAAGGGCGAGATGTACTTGCACCGAAGCAGGGCACTGTACTAGCTCATTTGGACGGATGGTTAATAAATCATTTCAGGCCTCACATGAAGCCTTGGCTTATCGTGCTGTGCTGTTTACTTCTGCGCTGAAATAATCATGAGCCCATAAAAATGTGAAAGATAAAATCTAAAGGATGGCTATAAATAGTTAGCAAGCAGCGTTATGGATCACTGGCCTTGTTGAGTCCCAGTGGACCATTGTGAATTTCTTTATCTTCATTTCCTTTTTTTTCATGCTTTTTCCTGCGCTTTCTTTACAAGGGGGAAAAGTGAAGGTTGGAACATATCTCACACGCACACACACACTCCCAGACGGTGTGGAAGCACCAAGGTTGTTTTTTTTTCTTACTTTCTTTTAATTTATTGTTTTTATTTACAGCTGTCCACAAACTCGACATAGAACTGCACTAAAAGAGAGCTGGAAAAGGTAAAAAAAAAGACACCTAGTTTCATTTGGTCCCTTGAATCGTTCCTACTAGCGTCAATAAGCACAGACACACACAACCTTTATCGCTGTGACTGGTCCTCGATGGGGAATTCACTTTAATTGAACCATTGTTATTTGGATCATCTGACTGAGATTATCCTCATGCTGAGTTGTCCCTGAATAACTTTAGGTTTTTGCATCTGGGTTTGAGGGTATGGAGAAGCCTGAGTAGTTGGACTCTGGTGTTTGGCTTGGTTTGCAAAGCTTAATTCAAAGGTTTCTCTTATATTGCTGTTTTTTCCCCTTCTTTTTCTTGCAGATTGAGAGACAGTAAAACATCCTCTCCTCATTTTCTATTCTGTCAAGTCTTACCATCCTACTCAAAGACCTCAAAAACCGGCTTGCATGCTGAGGTGTAATTGGTCCGCTTCCCTTCTCAGTCTTTGGCTCTTTCAGCTCGTGGCCCAATGAACAAGAGTGCTTGCAAATTTGAGCTAATGATTTTGAAAAGTGATTAAAATGAATTGAAAAGTGTGCCGCTTCTGTAGTATCCGGACCTCTCGATCATTAGAGGCTTTCCTCCTCTCTCTTCCTCCTTTCCTCTTTCTGTATCATCAGCGTTTGGCGGGCAGGGGTTTGAGAGGAGGCCTGGGGTAGGCTTTCATGAGCACAGACTCAAAGGTTTCTCCATTTCTTGTAATCATGGACACCACTCTTCTAGCGTTTCACTGTCGTCTTCTGGCTCCTCAAAGGTGTCTTTGATTCTCTCACATCGTACATCCAGGCCGGATAGTGTCACATTACATTCTTCCTCTCTTTTTCATCCCCGTACTCGCCCATCGCACTTTCTTATCCTTAAACCCAAACTCATCAGTCTGTATTCATATTTATTGTCCTCAGACTGCGAGCTGATTTAGCACTCTTCTTTTTAGAACTGCTTAAGATTGCCCATCCCAGTTTGCCTTGATCCACCTTTTATGATCATCTCTCTCTCTTTGTTTTTCCTGTGCTCCTGGTTTAAATGAATTATGCAGAAGGCAGGAAATGGGGATTAAAGAGAAGCTAAAGCCAGTGCCAACTTCTGTGGTACACAGCTCCACACGCTCCCTCTCAGGACCACGAACACATCGGGGCTAACAAGCTTTTTTTCTTCGAGCCCTTTTCCTTTTTTTTTTTCTTTTCCCTCTCCTGGCATTTTTTTGGTTCTGCATCTGTTGCACTCTGTCCTGAACAATCCCTGCTGAGCCCTGCTAGTTTTTATTCCAGCTTTGCCCCAATTGAAAGAAAACATGCTTTTTTTTCATTTCAATGTAGGGAAGCTTGTTTTCCACTAAGCAAGACCAAACTATTGCACACTTTGGTATAATAAAATACAACCTATTTATGCTTTTTAAAATGTATTTAGACGTTTAAGTAACTTGAACTGAAATTCAGCAAGAATTTAGAAGACTGTAATGTAAAGTGACCAGATAATAGTCCCTAATGGAAAGATAGGAAATAAATTCAGCTTTTCCCACATATTATTAGCACATTCAGAGACCAAATATTTAAAACACATTACATTTCTGCGACACGCTAAATGATATTTTCATCTTTCCCAGAGCAAAGCTCCAAAACTAGGCTCTGACATGCATCTAAAAACGGTCAGGGACTTAACTTTTATCTCTCGCCAACCAGCCACCATTTCTGACCCAAATGACAAAAATTGAGACGGGCACAGATTTTCCACAGCACTTTGAGCCCGTAATGTGTTTTGGAAGTCAAAAATCCCTTCTGTGGTTGGGGCAAGAATTTTTTGGAAATCAGAAGGCAGTTGTGACAGATGCTGTGGAGTGATAATTGTTTGGGAAGGAGGTTTGTTAGTTTGATGCTAACATGATGCAAGTTTGTTTTTCCCCCCCTTTTTGTACAGACATTTCTACCAGATTTGATTTTTTTTTTTTTGCCTCCCCCTCCCCCCGTGGCATTTTGTTGTCGTTGTTTTTATTGTGGCCATGCCTCATTTGCTCCATTTTTGATTGAGTTAGTTTTGGTAATTGTGTTGTTTCTTGGTGTGTGTTAATCTAACATGGCAGTCTTAATTGATCTCGTTACCATGGGATGTAGGAGGTGAAAGAACATCAGGGACCTCAGTTGCCCGCTGGTTATTTTGACACTTAGACAGTCAGGAGCACAAGAGGGCCACGGAGAGGAGTAATGATGCTGGCCTCACTCTAACAAAACACAAGGCTGATGTGCAAAGAATCACAACAAGAGGCATTAGGGCCAGCCGGCCTGCAAACCCCCCCCCCTGTGAGGCAGGAAGTGGCTCAACACATGACACTGAGCATATCCAAATTGTTTTATCCTCTTTATCCAGTTTCAGATTTTCTAAATAGGATCTACATACAAGTTAAAGCAATAGAGGCACCACTGAATAACACCATGATAATGGTTATTTGATAGTAAATAACACATTTTTTTTGTTCACAAAATACAGTTGTCAAAGACAGTTTCTTATCCTCTCGGGGAGGAATACCAACTGTTTGCACAGTGGTGGAGGGATGATGATATGGGCTTGCTGGGCACCTTATAGTCACTGAGCCTCCATAAACTATTATCAGATGGACATATGATCAGATATTGCTGAGTATAGCTTTAAAATGAAGTCCTTACGTACTACAAATGACTGAAATGTCTAAAACAATTTACCTGTTCTTTCTTCTGTTATATAAGAGCCTTCAGACTAAAAAGAAAAATGCTGTGGTAAAGTAAGCATACATTCAGCTCTTTTGTTAAATGTAGTTCAGCAGGTAGGGCAGGGCTAAATGTTTCCAGCACAGGCTTTGTAAATTGAGTGTGTACAATGGTTACTCAAATGTACTAACCTTTAGTTTAGTGTTACACTTTAAAATATTTAAGGGCTTGGGCACATTTTACAAACTCAGACAATAGAGAATTGCGTATACGTGTAAAGGTATCCAGAGAGACTGTTGTCGTCCCAGCCGGACAAAACAACGTTTGACATCATCTTATCTTTGTTTTTGTGTGTTCATTTTCCTTCATGCTGTCTTTTACATGTTGTCTATTATAGCTTGTGCTCAGCTGTTTTTGGGAAATTTGTCATTGAAATGTGAAAACATCCAACAACTATGAAAAGTTATCTTAAATTTTTCACCTGAGCATTTGGGGTGAAGTCCTGAGGATTTTAATTAGCTTCTTATTCTTTTGACCCTTTATTTACCCTTGTTTATAGGCTAAACATGCAACTACTTTCTATCTTTTCAGCATTTTTACATAAGTTATTTCTCCCAGCAGCTGTGCAGTTCTGTACTAAGTTTGTGCACATATTTCCTTGGTTAAATGTGAAATGCAAAAAATACAATTCATATGCGTTTACTTGAGAGTGACAAATGGTTGATATGCGCACACTGCATCCTCTGTCGTGTTAATTGTTAGAATTTTTAACTATAGCATGTGCATTGCATTGTACAGTGAAAATAATCCTCCAGCAAATGTTTTTTTAAGGCTTTTTCCTCACAGAAGTGAATTTGATGCAAACTGGAATAATAATTCAATTGCATATGTTAAGTTAATTTTTGCATCATACCTTTTTAAAAAAGAAACATGTAAATTATTCATTCAGGTACCATTTCTCATTATGGCACCAACCACTTTAAGCATGGTGATAAGATAAGCAAGTAGTTGTAGTGTATCTTGTGCAATTAGCTTCCATCTAGGCTGCATGCCAAAACGTGCATTTAACTGGAACTATAGCGTACACACACACACAATCACACACACACCCGCGCACACACATTTACATGCAGCTCATTCACCTCTGTGTGACCTACATTTTCTCAGAAACATAAAACTAAGTGGTATTGTTCAAATAAATAACCAGTATGACTGGTAATTCCCAAGAAAGATTACCTGGAGGAGAGCCAGCAAAAAACAGATCTGCATGTTTCTCTCTGTGCTTTGTTGAGGTCCAGATTGCAGGGCTGCCATGCTGGAACTTGAGAAGGACTAAGACAAAGAGTGTCAAATCCACAGGCATGACGTTGGCTGCAGTTCTGCTGAAACTGAATACTGTGGAAGCAATCTTTTCCCAGCTTAGTGCAGAGCCACACTGGTTTTACTCCTTTATTTGTTTAGACGTTTTAGAATTTGGTAGCGCTTTTAAAGAAGTTAATATCGAAACCTTTTGTGTGTGTTTTCCAGGGGTGTACAGGATCAGGCTCCTAACACCATGGATATGGACACGCAGCCACAAGGACAGCAAGCAGCCGTGCTTGTATTCCAGCCTCAGGTAACTCACTGAAACAGGACACAAGCCGCTGAACACTGCTGTAAAGTACAGTGATCTATAAAATCAGATATTAAATACTTTGATATTTTTAGGCCATAAGCTTTTTAGTAGGTCTGCAACATGTCAGTTCAAGATTCACTCCTCAGTGTAAAGACAGGAGCCCCCATTTTTCTGCTAGGTAGCCGCTTAAAGCCCCATGTGGAGCAGCATTACTAATTATGGTTGTAACTTAATTTATAAATTGCTTATGTCTTTATAATCATTGTTTTGTTGTTAATAATTCTTTCTAGCTTTTCTATATCCCGTTCTGTTAGCAAGACTGCCAGTAGAGCAGCATTCACAGACCCTAACTTTAGTCTATAACCGCATTTACAAAGAAGACTAGCGATATTAATTCACCACTTTGCTGAAAATCTGAGTGTTTTTTTTTGCAGGTGAATAGCCTCCCTGCATTGGTCTTCTACAGAATTGTAGAATACATTAGAGTCAGCTTCAAACAAGTATTTGATAAGACATGTAAAGTGACATATTGATATGGCTCTGAGGAGGGAATCTTTGCTTCGCACAGCGCTTCAGTGATTGACACAAAGAGCTACGGCAGCCGATCGCACACAGGCCCCAGAAAAGCCGCATCGCTTCTCAATCTAAAAAGTTGAGTCGCACATGTCTTAGAAGAGCTGCAATAAGGTTCACGTAGTAAACACCCCTCGACCCTTATCATTTGAAATGTAAATGGCCGGTGTTAACCTTTCTCTTCCGGCGTCAGTGAAGATGCCCTTCAGTCCAGCTCTCCCACAGCCCGCTGGAGCCCCGGTGTGAGACAGACAGCAGTGAATGAATGTGGAGTTGATCGTATTGATCAGAGCTCAGGGGGCTGACAGAGGCTGGCCTCCCTGCATGCCTCCATTGTTCGATACACCTCAAGTTTGTTCTGTGCAAATCTGGTCATTGTTGGGTTTTAAATCCGCCCTCCAACATCAGGCACATTGATTTCTTTACAGGAGGATGTTTTTACCTCTATAAGTATTGAATAGACTTTAAACAAAGAGGATCATCCATATGCCCCAGAGTAAATGTGGATTCTTTCTGGGGGGGTGGGGGTGGTGGGGGGGGACACTAAAAATAGTTTTCGTTTTCTGCAAGGGCAAGGCAAGATTAACACTAGAATTGCCAAGGGGGTTAATTTATTTTAGGATTTGTAATCGCAAAATTAAGTATAATTGGGTTGCGCACATAAGAAAGTCAGATAAAAGCTCTAATAATTAATTTGACTTTGGCAACACTCCCCCATGCATGCATACACACACACCCACAGACGCACAGCAAGTTTTCTACTGATCTCCCAACTGTTTGCTTATGTGCTATTGTTCAGGCTTAATGATTTCTCTGCCTGGTTTTCAATCTATTTCTAGCAGTTTACATCAGTGTGGATTCCAAGTTCTTTTTTTCTTTGCTTAGGATACAGGAGGCACAGTGAACTTTCTGTGTTGCATCATGTTTTTTTTCCCCCCTCCACTCGCACAGAGCATTTTGAACCGATTTCACATTTAATGGGAGATGGAGAGACAGAGAGAGTAAGTTAGATTATGTAGATGACTGTCTAACCAGCATCCAGATGGGTGTCTTTCAACAAGTCCTGTCTCTGTTTCACACTTTCCAAAGGTTCAGTCTGCTTGGCAGCAGGGGAAAAAAAACCCCACCAACCTCCTCCTGGAGAAATCTGAATTGTATATGTGATGAAGGATACTCTGTATTGCTTGCGATAAATTTCTCTTGGTCCCGGAGGTATGATGCATATGCATTAGTTAAATGAGATGAGCTGGTAAGATGTGCATTTTTAATGGCGCATTTGCTCTTGAGTGAGTGGGAGGGTTAGTAAGAAGGCCCCTTCAGATCAGATTTTGATCGTCGCTGCAGACTTTGACAGACATAGATCTGTCTGGAAGCGCTGAGACAAGGCGATATGGTTGTGGAGCCGATTGAGAGGAGAAGAAGGAGACGCACCTTTGGGCTGAATCCTGCTGGTTTGACTGCCTGGCTCACTGGCTGACTGGCTGAGGATGAATATTGCATGGTGCCTGCTCAAGGGGGCTGGTGACTGGTGAGGATGGGAGTTATACCCCCACCCGTATCCCCTCTCCGCTGACAGTTGCTGTCTATGTCTCTCCTTGTACTCCTTTCTGTCTCTCTTGGATGGAATCCAAGTTAATTTGACAGATTTCTTACTTTGAACACCGAATGTAAAAATGTCCACGCTCGAAACTAAACTTGTTTTTGTTTGCGCAAAATTTGATTGTCTCTCATAAAAAGCGTGGAGAATCTGACAAATGACAACATCTTCTTCTTCATCACGTTTGGTCAACAAACGGAGCTTTTCAATGTCCAGATTGTAGCGAGACAGACAAAGCCCTGTCATGTTGTTACAGCTGATTAAAGTCATTCTCACATATCCAGCCGTCCAGTAACGAGCTGAAAACAATTTTTATTGCTGGATGTAAATCATTAGTTAACAAGATGATAATAACCTTTGAATGTGGCAAGGTGACCATTCTCAGCTTTCATCCAAATAAAATTTCATTTCATTAAGTGACAGTGTAATGAACACCTTGGTATCTTGTGGTCATTACATTAACTTTTAAAATCACCTCGGGGTTCATCTCTGTGGCTCTGCTGTGAACCTGTGTTCCATGTCCATTCCTATGTGTCATCATTTCCTTTTTCTTTTTCTTCTCTTACAGTTAACTATCAGATTCATCCCATGGTCACATTTTTAAGCCCAGTTTTTGCCGGGAGCCTAAAATCACTGTGGATAAATAGCTCTCGAACATGTCTTCCTGGTGGGGATGCTCACCCAGCCTCTCTCTGCCTCTCAGTCTTTGCATTCTTCTTGGTCTTTGGATAAGAGACGGCACCTTTCTGCTGCCGCTGGCCTTTGTGTGGCAGCCATTGGCACTACTGGGCTGTCACATCACACCCTCTCCCCTCTGCTGCATGTCCCCTCCACCCCCACCCTGTTCCAGCCCCCTTTCTCTGTCTTCTGCATCCCCTCTTCCACTCTCCATGTGTCTTGTCAGTTATGTTCGGCAATGGTGTCATTATTGGGCAGCCCGAATCACACTTCCTCCGATGAGCTGTCTATCCGCTCCCTCTCTGTCTCTATTGCCACTTTTCCCTTTCTCTTTATGTGCCCCTGCTTGTGACTTGCCCATGGTGTTTGTGTGTCACCTTTAAACCCAAGATACGCTGTCCCTCATAGATCTTTCCCATGATGCCTTGCACAACTGCCACTTTATCTTTATGCCCTATAGCCTGTACCCACCTCAAATCACAATAAAAGACTTGCATGGAACAGAAGAGGAATGTAACTCGAAAAAAAAAAAAAAAAAAAGATGTTTTGTGAAAACTCAGATTTCTGAAGAAATGGGATTTAACTACCTTTGTAATGGTTAGTTTTGTTATTATCCAATATTTGAGATTTAGCAGGGTGCATGATGGTCCAGGTCCATTTCACAACTCTACAGGCAGCAGCTTGTTTTTTTTTTTTAAGATTTGATAAAGATGTGAAATAGTAAAACACTGAGAACAGCACAACAAAGTAGTGTTTATACTCAGAGCAACAGATGAACCGCACATGTTTCACAGAGTCAAACTTTTCAGATCATAGGGCTCATAATGAAAGAAGTGTCTAACCCCATCAAGTCATGCTGGACGTAGAACTGGACACACGGCACCATTTAAGGTCACGAGACTAGCACACAAGGACCACATATAAAGCGCCTTTCATTCTGACCAGAGAAAAATCAGAGGATTATTAACAAGAAATCCCTCCTCCTCCGCTTTGATCGGCTAGTGTTTGTTATCTGGTTAAGGCTAAAGATGGTGTGTTAAACGGTTAAGATCAACCCATCTAGATCCTAGTGTACCTGCACATGTCAGCCAGTCAGAGGCAGAGTAGTTGTGAGTTTGGGTTAAATAAGGAAAACAATCAGCCTGGAAATGACAGCAACATGCAGAGGAAACTCAGCATCATCTCTTGTGTAGTGACCAGATACTCTTCTAGAATGCACCCGCCCAACAGGAAAAGGCTGCCACATTTATGTCTGGAATGGTGTTCATTTCAGACCTGCAAGCAATCTTTTTTTTTCTCTCTGAGCTCTGCCAGCATCTCTGACCAACAGATTAAGCTTAAATCCTTAAGAAGGACCACTCTTTATAATGACCCCCCCCCACCCCCAGTGCTAGCCTGACTGACCGCTGTCTCCTACAGGGTCATTGCTCTGTGGCTTCCTCATGCGTGCGTGTGTGTGTGGGTGTGTGTTTGCGGGGCCCCTGTCTTTCAGCTGGGAGCTTCTGATTGTGCGACACCAATGTGCGGCAGATGAGACGGCCTGTCAGTCAGCTCCGGCCTGGCTGCCCTTTGAAGGCCAGGCCAGGGGGCGAAGAGGTGCCGCAAATGGCCTGTGAAGTTTACATACACTGCCCACTGCTAAACAGATTATCTCTAATGAAGTGTCTAATGTCGGGGCCGCTGGCTGACATAATCCTGCCTGGCAGCCCGGCCCCTTGGCTGCCAGAAAAGCCGCCCTCCCTCCAGCCCTCTCTTCCGCCCTCGCATGGCCCCTGCCGCCACCCAGGGCGACTCCACACAGGGAGGTGCCCACTGTTAATCATGCCGGACAGTGTGCGATCTGACATGCAAATGTAGGTCATTGCATATGTAAATGTGTGATTACGAAGCTGGCATGCCAAGACACATTAGCAAGACTGTGCTCTCAGCAGGCGGTTGTCACAGCGCTTTAGAGGCTCATGCTAACATTTGTCAAGCTACCACGCAGCGAATGAAAGCAATGCCCTCTTGTCCTCTCTCTCGCTCTTTCTTTCTCTCCTCTGCTCTTTGAATGTAGAAACCTCGAACTTTCCATCCCGCAAACGTCCACTTCAAAAGTGGTCGCCCAACGAGCAGCAGCTCAGGTGCTCCACGCTTTCTAGATAGCCTGGCTTTAATTGTTCTCCTCACCAGTGCAGCTTTAATTCTCAGTTAAACCTTCAGAGGAAGACTCTCTCTGTCTCATTGACGTGGAAGTGAAGAATTACGGCTGTTTTGTAGATCTCATGTTCTGGTGAGCAGGGGGTGGTGGAGCAGCGTGACATGCTGGCTGTCAGTGTCTCTCACACAGCTTGGGATGATGGCGGTGTCATGCTGAAAAATGCGCACACCTCGGCGGTGTTAATTGGACAGGGCATCTGATTGGTTCACGCCTCTTCCTTTAACTGTCAGCTTAAAAAAAAAAATGAAATGCTCAAATGGGTGCCCCCCCCCCCACCTCCTCCAGTCTTCCAGCCCGATGCAAAGAATCCTTTTTGAAGCAGCACTTCCTCCCACTGTCAGTGTGTGAGTTAACGTAATTATGGATTTATTGTTTATTGTCTTAGATCTAGTTTTTTCAATAACAAAAATAAATTCTTTTTGTATGAAGCATGATCTCAAACTTGACCACTAATCACAAAAGTATCGTGACATAAGTAAATATTATGTGGATGGGATGTGCTGATGGCAGTTCCTTCTGATTTTCCAGTGCAATAACTCTTTAAAGATTTTTGTTTTTGTTTGTTTTTTGTCTTTAAAGTCAACACAACACTTCTTGTTTTCGGATAATCATTCATTTGGCAGTGAATTAAATCTGATATAGATATATTTTTAAAGTGCGTCAGCTGAAGCAATCTCTTGCCTCAGGTCTTCACTTATGGTAACTTTGTCAAAAATGCGAAATGCCAGTGAAGTGAACAAATGTGATGACACCCCTCTTGCATGTTTTAGCGCTTAGGAGATTAATTTTTTGACCTTCTTCCCTCTACATCCTCCTTCCTTCTTTGCTAAGTCGCTTGCCCCTCAGCTGCTCCCATGGCCACGCTGGCAGAAGTGCTGGTGACATGTGGCATTCTGATATCTGTCACCTTCTGTTTTCTTCTGCATATTACGAGTTAACCAAAAGGCTCGAAAGGTCACACAGTGTGCGTGCGTTTCATACATTATATCCTGGGGGGCTTATTTTGGCTTATTTTTGAGTTTTAGTCGCCCAAATTGTGGAAGCAAGTATCTCATTCTGCAGAACGGCTCATGTGGTGTGTCAAGGTGAGAAGTCTTTTAGTCTGTGGCCTCGTGCCAGACTGTCAGTGATACCACTTGGCAGACGAAGGATGAGGGCTTTGGATCCCTGGGAACTTGAAAACCTTAGATGGAAAGATTAGAAGCCTGCATTTATGTAAATGAGAATTTTTTATCTCTCCCTGTTGAAAAGAATCCCCTTCACCTTTGCCTCAGAGTTGTTTGGTCTCCAGAAGAGCGCCCATCTGTAGCTTTAAGCCATTTGTTTGCTTAAGAATATGGGAGCATTATCAATGAGCATTCAAAACTTTAAAGAAGCAAAAACTGTGTGTTGAATTAATTTGAACTTAATGGTTTCAGTGAAGTGGATGTAGTCCTCATGATCTTTCACAGTATGACTCATGGGACCAGTGCCAGTCAAATCAGCAGGCTGAAGCAGCTCCAGTCCAAAAAAA
Source organism: Menidia menidia (assembly GCA_907169785.1). Classification (NCBI taxonomy): domain Eukaryota; kingdom Metazoa; phylum Chordata; class Actinopteri; order Atheriniformes; family Atherinopsidae; genus Menidia; species Menidia menidia. The sequence goes on along the minus strand of CAJRST010000002.1, from coordinate 13,648,414 downwards.
AAAAAACTAGAGATGTGAGGCCCTACAGGCTTCTCCCATATTCTCCATCCTCAAATGTTGCACTTTCCGGTTCACAGTAACTTCACCTTAATGATGTACATACATTATTGCTGGAGAAGAATCATTTTATACTTTTGTGTGCTCATAATGATATGCATGGTCATATGTGTATGAAGTAAGTGTTGTTTCCTTCCTCTCAGAAACCCTTGCAGCCGGATATGGGCCATAACTCGTTGGCTAACTTCCAGATCGAGAAAAAGATTGGGCGGGGCCAGTTCAGTGAGGTGTACAGGGCAAGATACCTGTTAGACAACACGTCGGTGGCCCTGAAGAAAGTTCAGGTAAGACACAGTAGCTGTGCATTGCATGGGCGCAGCAGATGTATTTAATTGAAGTTTAATTTTGCAAACACACCCATGCTTGTACTCGGCAGTGTTAAGACCACTGTTACCACTGTTAAGACCAGTGTTATGTCCACAGTATATTCCCCGTCTTGATCTGTGCAGTGTTGTTACATAAGCATGGCAGAAAAAATACAGCTTATATGAACTAGTCTGTATGATTAAAAACAATTAGATCAAATGTAATAATTTTTCATCCACTGGTGTGAACCACTTCCATATCCAAACACTGAGTTGTCTGCGTGAACAGTAAAATATGACTGTGTAAGCAGAACTTTACAATATGAAGCTGCATTTTCTTGGTGAGTTTGCAGATAACCGAACATACCTGCAGTGTGCACTGATGTATGCACACATGCTCTCACTGACAAGAGGGAATGTTGCTCTGATTGAGCATGTATAGAGATACACAACCTCAAATACAACATACACAGGGATTTGTGCATGCTGCTCTGATGTGTAACACCTGTACACACTCCAGTGCCACCCTCCAGATAACAGCAACCGTGTACTGTTTTAGGTTTTTGTTTCCATTGTTTCTCTGCATCTATCCATCTTACAACTTTTTGAATATGGCATAACACCTCTCACTGTCCTCTCTATCTCTCTCCCCTTTTGATCTCTTGATAGATATTCGACTTGATGGATGCCAAAGCTCGGCAAGATTGCATCAAAGAGATAGATCTCCTTAAGGTAAAGAACCAGAGACGAGGGAGACGGCGCCATGCGCTGTGCTCTGTTCTCTTAAGGTGCCTCAGCTGAGACCCACCACCACAGAAAAACAATTGATCTGCACCAGACAGCATGGATTTGTGTGGTGTGTGTGTGTGTATGTGCATTTCCTTGGATTGTTACAAACACAGGGGGCTGGTGGAGTGTTTGTGCACACAAATGAGGATGTGGATGAGGGTAAATGTGTGACTGTACAGTAAATGTGTGTTACTTTCTCCTTGTATCTCTGTATGTGTGCACATATTCTGCAGTGTTGCATCCCTCCAGGCTTATATTGGCTTCTTTTTCAATGCCAGAAGAATTGTTTTATTTTTTATGTGTTCTTTTTTTTAATCCTCAGTTGTTTGTAAAGGAGGAATTGAGCATCAGCAAGGAAATTTAGCTGTGCCTCTTATGTGTGTCCCTCCCTTTTCTCATTCTTTCCCCCTGGTGAAGTAGTTTCATTTGTTAAACTACCTTTAACATGTGTCAGCTACGCTGCTGGCAGACACTAATGAACAAACTAATGACAGCTTCAATACTCCTGCCTGTCTTAAAGAGTCACGCTTCTGTGTTTGTCATGCTGCAAATGTGCATGCACGTTGTTCTGGTCATATTTGCCTCCATGCAGCCTTTCTGTGTGCGAACGCAGGCTCTTCTGAGAGTTACTTCTCATATGACTGTTTACATGTTCACATTATGCATAAATAGAAAAACACGACTAATTAGTTTGTGCCACTCAAACACTTCATCAAAGCTCTCAGCCAGACATAAAGATACTCAGATGCAGATGGTCCCCCCCCCCAAAGAGAACGGATTGTTACAATGACAGAGTGAGACAGCAGTGTTAGCCTGATCTGTATTTCTGACCTACTAAGAGGGGTCAGGGCAGGGTGAAACGTCACACCCTCCCATCTCCAACACTTCTTTTCCGTCACTCCTCTTCCTCCACTCTCTTACAGATTTCCTTTAAACCCTGTTTTTTTCGGATATCCTCTACCTTAGGCTTTTTGTTCTGCTACTATGTTTTTCTATCCATCTCTTTTGTCTCCTCCTTTTGCTCTTTTCCCCCCCAACTCGTTTTTTTTTATTCCCATCTTTTCAACCTCCAAGCTGATTACCAGTGAACATATAAGTTCTGCTTGGCCTTGTGCTGCCTAGCCAGATGGATAATAAAGAAGTGAATGTGAGAAAGACAGTCCTTCTGCCTTGCTCTCAAGTAGACAGTCCCAACAGGAGACACAACAAAATCAGGATAATGAGAGGCACACTGGCATGGGCCGCCTGGAATGACACACATAGTCACCCAAGATCACATACTCGCATTCTCGCTCACACGCGTACACTCAGTCATGGCCTTTCAACAACATGCCTTTTTGTTTGTTTGTCTGTCTGCATTTGTGTCTGCTCATTCATCTGTATTTTCTCTCTTTGGCATGAGGATTTCAACTTGAGAATCACTCTTCATTTTTTTAAATTCTGAATTTCTAATTGTAATTCACGCAGAAAAAGCCCCCCTCCCTTTCCCTCAGCTCACTTTACCATTTTAGAAATCTCACACTGCATGTTCCTCTCCAGTGTGTTACCAATCAAACCTGGATTGTTTTCTGGCTAACGATCTGCTTTAATCTGCCGAGAAAAAGAGCTCTGTTTCCTTTCCCGTGTGTTGTTATTTGTGTGGGAGATGTGTGTCGTGTTTGTGTGTGTGCGCGTGCATTTTTGGGTTCTCTATCTGATTAGATGACAGCATTGGTTTACAGAGAGGACAGATGTGACACAAAGCAGCTTAATTTATCCTGGTACAACAAAGTCAGAATGTACAGCTAAGAAAGTGGTTGTCTGATCTTTTTCCCATTCATGGTAGTGAAGGAAATCTAATGAAAAATGTTCCATGGAACACGGGGAGTTCATATCTGTAGGATGATGGAAATAGAATCTTAAAATATATCTGGATGCCTTCTCTATCATCATTGTTGTTTCCCATTGGTGCTAAAGCCCACAACTGCTCGGATGTGAATATTAATTTCCTGGCTTGTTTAATTTTGTGCCATCAGATCGGTCTGTTTATTTTTCTTCTTTGAAACACATCACCAGCTCAACGAATGTATCACATAGTCTTGCATGATTAAGTAATTACACACGCTGTTGGGTCTCAGCCAGCATGTGTAATTACATAATCATGCAAGACGCGATGCGATATTTCCCACTGAATGATTGTTGTATTGCAGTCGGGTCCTCTCCATCATTTACATAAACATCTGCAAGTTAACATCTTTTCATTCCTGTGTCTCTTTCGCCTGAGGTCCAACTTGTGGAAGAGCAGTGGGTTGTGGCGGGCAGAGGGGGTGGGTAGACTTGTCATCACTGCTCGGATGTCTTACAGTGTGGAGCTGTGCTGAACTGCCACTCTGAGCCAAAAATACATCTGGCGAGAAAGGACAAGGGAGGGAGAAGGAAAGATGGAGACACGAGGAAAGGAAAGAGAGGTCGAATGAGGAAGAGGATTGTGGAGGGATGCAGAGATGAAGTCGAGAGTGTAGTGCAGCGTAGTGTACTCTACTGTGCTCTCTTTCCCCTCTTCTTGGCATCATCCAGAGCATGAACATTTCTTTAATCACAGCAGAGAAGGCATAGCAGAGCCGAGCGGAGGACGCGTGTCACACCGCTCCGTCTGCTCACATCACGGCTCCAACTCTCCACACATCACCACCTCTCCATTTTCCCTCCCCCCTTCTCTAACTCAGCCTACCGTATCTCTTTCCGGTTCTCTTTTCAATCTTCGCCTTTGTTCTCTTTCCCTACCTCTTCATGTTGCCCTGTCTTCATTCCCTCTCCTTGACTGTGTCACTGTGTCATTTGTTTCTTTCCCGTCACCCCCCCCACCCCCACCCCCACCCCCCCACCCAAATCTCTGGCTCTGGATGGAAAGAAACTTTTTGTTTACCACAGGGAATGCTGTTCCTGCCTTATTGACCAACCAACAGGAAGGAAGCTCAGCTAGAGATGAGCCTGGGATGCTTGTTTTTTCTGACTGCCAGCCATGTCAGCCTGTCAGGCGTGTGCATCAGTGTGTGTGTGTGTCTGTATGTGTGTGTGTGTGTGCGCGTGCTCCTGCTTGTGTCTCACACACGGGCTGTTGTCATCATAGACAAGGGTTTGTTGTGACATGTCACCCAGCTTTGTCACACTTGAGGACAAAACCATCTCATTAGGTCCACACGTACCCAATATGTATTGTTTGTATGGTTTCAAGCATTTTATTTTAATTGGCAGTAAAAGTACAGGATACTGCACATGACATAAAACTAGTTATTTAGTTATAACCTTGTTTTGATAATTAAAAAAAAGAGTGTGATAGCCCTTGAGAAGCTGGGGAATGTGATCAAGGATGCCCATAATGTGACAAGTGTCAGCAACATTTGCTCTCTTTCCTTCTTTATCAATGACATGTCTCTTTTTTTTCCCTCTTTTCTCAACAGCAATTGAACCACCCCAACGTGATAAAGTATCATGCATCTTTTATTGAGGACAATGAGCTGAATATAGTCTTGGAGTTAGCAGATGCTGGGGACCTTTCTCGAATGATCAAGGTGAGGAACGGTAGTTTACCCAGTGGCTTTGGGTAAGACCTATTTAATAAACTGATTTTTGTGTTTCTTTGTTTTATCATGTTTATTTACCAGTCTAAGAAACACTAAGAAATCAGAGTATTTGGTACTGATTCAGACCCAAATGTCTTATGGATACATACGTGTTTTGAATGCACGTCGAGGCTTTTGGGGCTATTATGAGGCTACATCATAGCCAGCTGACGTAGTCTCATACAACTGTTGTACAAATGTTGCTGCAAACAACTATTAAACTGCTGAGGAGGTAAAACTGCAGGAGTCCTGTGGTTTGCGGTTGTTAGACGTTTGACTACCTGAACACTTAGTCAACCTGAATCATCCCTCCCATACAGCCGGCAAACGCCAGCCAATACAAGGCTTTAATAAGCATCCTTTCATCTACATCTGCCAAGACTGTGAAAGAGATGTGAAAAGGCAAGCAGCGCTGAATGGTCAGGAACTTGGTGCTGGTATTTTGCATAGGAGGGGAGAAAGGGGGACTAGTACTGAACCTAAATTAATTAGATTGAAAGCAGTGTAAGAGTGAATGCTGCTTTGTCATAGCATTTTATTTAGTGGAAAGCTGTTACTTTTTCATCTTTATTTTCTCTTTAAGGTTAATTTATAAAGACAACTTTGTATTTCATTAAACTTTACATTTCATTTTTTGGTCTCGTAATGATTCCAACTAGACAAATGAAAGTGCACTAGCATAAAACCAATGGTTAGAGTTAGTTAATATATTGTATGACTCTGACCCAAATGAGTGTGTTCAGTTCATTAGGAAATCTTAGTATGGTAGGTTTTAAGTTGGAAATTGTATTAAAATTGGACCAGAAGACAGAGTTATTCAACAGTGGTAGCAATTTTCTATCCTTGGCTCACCCTGTTTTTCATCTATGAGTTAAACCGAATCCCCAGTTATTATAAAAACCTGCCAGTATAGCAAATTAGGGGTGTGCATGTAGAAAGCCTGGTCTTCTCCCATGCATAAATGATGCTGCAGCGTTGTATCAGTACAGCTCGACAAGCTGTTTGCAGTCATACTCAGCAGCTCCACATCTGCACAGTTCAACACAGCAAATTAGGAGAGTCGAGGATTAGTTGTACAAGAGAGTGAACATGGCAGGCTGAACACACACATACTCGCTCAACACATGGACTACTTTGTAAGCAGAGAATGTGCAGACACAACCATAGAAAACGCACTTTGATGCAAATGTTCCGAGTTGCATTTTACAGAAATCTAGCATGGCAGCCCAGAAAGGTAAATTAGCAAACCAGTAAGCGTCACCACTATGTTAGCAAAGCCGGCAAGGATGCTAGAAGTGTTCCAGCTGTGTCACATCTCTACGCCTGCTCACAGCACGCTCCTCCTCTCTGCATAGTTTGTCTCATGCAGCTTTCTAATTGTCTTGTTTTTCCTGGTGGGGCCGGTTCAGAGGTTTGTGTCATGGATCAGCCACCCGTCCTTGGACAGCCGTGCGCAGCACACACATTCACTCCATACCACGCCATATGTAAAACGGAGCCTCAGCTGATAAATTCATTTAACATTTTTTATTCTTTTTGATTTCTCATCCTCCACATTTTTCCTTTTTCCCCACTTTTCCTCGTTTCTCTGTGACTGTCTCAGTCTGACCAGCTCAGAATGCAAATGATATCAAATGGTTCTTGATTTGCATGCACTTACAGAATATTGCATGTGCAGTGTTTGCTGTTAAAGGCATAGGAAAGAGGGCGTTGGTGGGTCTCTATGTGCTCCCCCATTGACATCAAACGGTCCTCTGATATGGAAATGGGAGGGCAAGGAAAGAATGGCTCTTCACTGAGGCTTTGTTTGGATGTAGGCCAAGGTCTGTTCCTGCCTTTCTTCATCTCTCTCTCTACCTCGCTTTCACACCCTTCTATATTTTTGTATCTCACACCCTCACCTTTGTAATATCCGCTACTGCTTCCAATGTTAAAACTGTTTACTGGCTCTCAGTCTGAAGCTGTCTAAAAGAGAAAATGCACTCTCTTTCAGTTCTAAGGTTTTGTAATTCAACACATAACAAAGATCATTTGCCCCATAGCTGGTCTTGGTGATAATAACAATGTATTGATATTATATAAATATATTGATGCAGATAAGTGGTAACAAACGGCTTCATTATGAACAGCATCATGTGACTCATTACATTATGCCATTATTTATTTAACAAAGCCAGAATATGACAGCATCCTTACTGCTTTAATAGGAGCGATAACAGTGTGCAGTTAGCATAGGCAGGTGTGCAACATCAGTCTGTGAACCAGCCTCAAAGAAGAAATGTTGGTAGTGTGCTAGGCTAGAGATTCAAAACAATGTTAACACAGTACCAAAGAAAGAAGACACAGTAATGACATTTGATGCATTTGTTTCTGCCAATCGATCCATTCTTTGCTTTTCGGTGGCCATTTTTAGACAATGACACAAGTGGACAGCATTCAGGTCAGGTGTTTATCTGCTCAGGCGTGGACCTCCCCGTTCATTTCTTTCTATGGCCAGAATGTGCAATTGTTAGAGAAATAGCAGAAACCCAGGAGCTACATCTCAAACTCTACAGGCTTCAGTTAACATTTTAAATGTTAAAGTGTATTATGGTACAATTAGGAAAAAAGGCTGAACGAGTATGGCTGTTTGGAAAGGTTGCAGCCTTTTCTTTGAAAAGAAAAAAACGTAATGCGTATATGGGTTGTTGAACTAGAACAAACTTATGGAGCAATGCATTTGGATGAGACCAAAAGAAGAGATGTATGGCTTTAACGGCTGATGGTAAGGACTTCAAACCCAGACACCTTGGTGTCATTTAGTTGACTATAGACTCCCCTGTATCCCAAAGTATTCTAGAGTCATCTCTGAGGCCATCTGTGTGACAGCTGCAGCTTGGCTGAATCTGGGTCACACAACAGGGCAATGATACCAGAGACGACAAGAAATCTACAGCAGAAAAAGGAAAGAATCAAGGTGTTGCAGCAGCCCGGTCAAACTGCTGTGTTGGGTTCTTAAAAGAGCTGGGCTTAAAAAAATGTCCCCAGACCTCAATTAATTGAAGCAGCACTGTGAAGACTTAGTCATAATTCCTCCACAGTGATGAAAGAGACTTTATTATTTAGACGTTTAAGCCAAATGCACAAACTACATTTACTAGATTTTGTCCTGTTTTTGTTTAATAAATAATGAAAAGATCAGGTTATTTGTTTGTTTGAGCTAAGGATCTAATGAGGACCTGTTTTTTTGGTCTTTTTATATGTGGATCATTAGAATTGAAAGAGAATGTACTTTTCCATAATTCCATGTTTCTTTATGTTTTGTTGTCACGCACACACCTGAGCAACAAGTAAAAACTGTCTTGTCTTTTTTTTCTTTTCTTAAAAAAAAAAAACTTGACCTCAGTGATACTGTGCTTCAATAGGAAGTTCTTCCTCACGAAGTTCATCTCGTGAAACATATGTTTGTTTTGTTCATGTCACAGGGCATGGTTTAATATAGCAGTAGTCAAGTTATGATTCTCAATGTGCAAGCATTCTTGTCCCAACTGTTCTTATCTGCATATGTGGGATTCCTGTTTGCGCCACATATGATGCCTCTGGGTATTTTTTTTACCATTGCCAGTGCTGGCCGTCCCTTTTTCAGTCCGTTCTGTGTCTGACACATATGTTATAACGGGTGTAATTCATGCATACGATTTATTTATGCAGTGAGAACATATCTTCGCATCTATCATAAATCACTTTAGGAATAAAATTTGCTTTAATGCCAAGAAAAAAAAAAACTTGCAGAAGCAACTTTTCTGCCAGTGATTGATTATGCCGTGATATATTGCACATGCATGCAGTCTGCTACATTTTATGGAGCCTTGATTTAGTGTACCATTCATCTCTACATTTCATTACAAATGCAAAGCGGTTCGCTCCTTGTTGCATTATTTATGACTTGCTGCGTCGGACATTGTTGACCAATCGTAGACAAAAGCCACAGTATATTTCTGTTTATATAGCAATACTTTGTAACCTTCCGTCCTAACTGTTCCATCCCCTGTCTCTGTTCTAAACAGAGAACTGATCCTAGACTGCTCTTAAAATACTTTTCCATGTACTGCAGATTTGATAAGATTTAGGGGAAAGCTGCATTACATATTAAGCACCTTGAAAGTACAATAACTTAATACAAGGTTCCAAGTAAGACACATTTAGATGGATGGATGGATGATACTTTATTGACCCTGAAGGAAATGATGGATGTTTGTGACATTTGTGTATGTCACTGAATTAAAGGGGCATCGTAGAAATCACATAAGGAACCTTCTTTTTATTGTCAGGTAACTGTGCCTCAATAGGCAAGACTGCTCCCCCAGCTCTCTTTTTATCTTGTTGATGGGACATCCTGGTGACAATCAAATAAAAATTAATTTAAAATTAGTAATGGATTAGATTATCTCAGGAATATTTCTCTACACAATTGTAGTTTTAGTAGCTGCAGTTTTGTTTTAAATACCATGATCTGTAGCTAATGAGATTTAGAGACCTTGAACATGCAGGTGTGCTACATTGTTGCTCTTTTGAGTTGTACTAGTTAATTTTATTTCACCAAATACCTAAATTGTAGCTCTCCCACGCAGCTGTGGTCCAACAAGAAGAATTGAGTCCAGGTTTTTCCCCCCATTTTTTCCCCTTCCATTTTCTTTCCTGGAACTGGAGCTTCAAGGACACCCCATAAAATCCCTATAACTGGGACATTAAAACATTTTCTGAGTCTACACTGCTGCCACCGTTGCTTGAGGAGTCGTTGCTATCATCAGTTGCTTTTATGTCAAAGCTGAAACTCTTGTCATCGCCATGGCTTTTCTGGAGATGGACCGCAGTTATGACGAACGCACAATCCCCTCTTAATGAGTAAATACTCGTACTTTGAAAACAAATGGAGCCGCTCTCTTGATGCCACTGTAAGTTGTACCTAACAAAGGTCCTGTGTGCCAGATGGGAGGGTTTTTAGAAGGTACCACACATTTCTTCTCTCTGTTCCTGAGAATGCATGTGCTTTCCATTGTCGGGTGCAGAGAAAATGAGACCGGGCTCAGTAAAGTGAGGAACAGACAGAAGGGTCTGGGTTGCATTAGGAGTGGAGTCAGAGTGTGTGATACTGTACAAACACATGCACACAGACACACACACACACACACACACAAGCATGTAAAACCTTGTTTTACCTTCTTAAAAATGTATCTTTTTGCCACAAAGTACTTTAACCCTTTAGTGATAAAACATTTGTCCATTCCTCATCCTGTGTTTTGATGCAGTGGTTTTGTGTGAGTCTGTGTGTGTATTCATATGTTTTGTCATTACAGCACTTTAAGAAGCAGAGGAGGCTTATCCCAGAGAGGACAGTGTGGAAGTACTTTGTCCAGCTCTGCAGTGCTCTTGAACATATGCACTCCCGGAGAGTCATGCATAGAGGTAGTGCTGCCGTACAAACAAACACAACCACACACACACACCATAAATATATAGTGCATTGTAAATGGTTTCATCTCTGGATGGGAAATTGGCATTTTATGTAATGAACCACGCACAATGTATAAAAAGACTTTCAGTCCTAAAAAGAAGGAAAAAGAGGAATTTCAAGCTTTAAAGTTTTCATTTGTGTGATGGACCTTGTTACATGTGACAAGAGGCTAAAAATGTAGGTGTTAAAAATACGTTGGCCAGGAATCAGTGTTTATGAGCCCATATGCTTTCGATGGGGCCCAATCTAATCAAGTCCTGGAGTCACGTGTGCAGACAGCTGTGAGTTTAAGGACACACTCTCAGCTACAGGTGATGCACATCCGCTTGGACTGACTTTGATTAGGGCACACGGACACTAATGAACCCTGAGCTCTGCGCTTTAACAAGCACTTAACAGAGACGGCCCATTCAAAAGCTGCAATACAATTATACGGGGGCTGTAAATTTTAAAAACTAATGCAGGTCACATTGACATCGCTCCAGAAAACAGATTGCCGACGCCCACATTCACTGAAAGGATATTTTAGACTCTGTAAACCATTTATGCATTTAGCGTGTCAACTGAAAACAGAATTCTTACTAAATTAAACCTTTTTCATGTTTCTCTTTTTCAGACATCAAGCCAGCCAACGTATTCATCACAGCTACTGGAGTAGTGAAACTAGGAGACTTGGGACTGGGGCGGTTCTTCAGCTCCAAAACAACTGCAGCTCACTCTCTTGGTAAATCAACAGTCTAAGTGAATATACACTCGGCGGTTTCCGTGAAATCCACCGTTGCTGGATGTGTTTCATTAGAGCCGCGTGTCATGCAGTCATTGTACCGGCTCAGCACTGAGCCCAGCCCCTTCACAGGCCACTTAGCCGCTTCCTGTTGCTTTGACCTTTAACCCTAACACAGATGAAGACTGAGGCTGGAGTCGCTCTGCTCTGACTATGACTGCGTAATAAAACACTCTGGCCTGCTTTACAATCAGGGTAATTGTTTATGTTGATGGGCGTGCTTGTCACTTTTTAGAAATTAAATCATGCAACACTTTAGCTTCGTTCTAACAAGTGAGAGTGGCACTAAACCTGCCAGAGTTCTTTAGATGTTTACAGTTGGCTCATTTTAAGAAACTAGAACCTGGGTATCCTGAACCAAAGATTGACGAAACACATATATAACATAGAGTCTTTAAAAAAAATTGTCAAATACTTCCTAATCTTATTTTAGTAAATGAATAAGTAGCAAATAGCCACAACAATTTATTTGTTTATTTTTTGAAAAGCATCTGCCCTTCATATTTACTAATTATTACCAGTTTGGGTATGGACGTGCATTTTCTTGGGTTATCTCGTGGTGTCTGATCCTTTGGCTGTTTTTCAGTTATGAGATGGCCCTTGAATTTGGCCTTTTTCTGAACGTGACTGATCTGACTCATGGATGCTCTCTCGGGATTTAGGGAGTTGATGCATCTCGGCAAACTTTTCTTGTGGTGCACAATGTTGTGCCGGGGGGAACTTCCATGGGCTTAGTTTTGAGTGTTGTTTAGGTGAGTTGTAAGAGCTAAAGATTTCCAACAGAATGTTGGACTGCCAACACAAAATCGCTTCTACGATATGGGATTTATACCACATTTGACCTGGACTTCTGGCAGACATTTTCCACCCAAAATCTCTCAGAGGTTCGGATGACACAATGTGCGAATGAAGCCGCTCATCATGTTCCTCTGGTGGTTGTTATTGTGTGGTCATGTTTCTTTCTTTTTCCAAACACAACATCAACATTGTGTTTTCTGCGTCATGTCCCACCTCCTGTGTGCTTTACACAGACGCTCCCCCACACTGTCTCCCTGGCATTTCCAGCTGTGAGAATGCATTTCCAGCAGAACATCTCCCGCTGTGAGGTACATGTATGAACAGAAACTGCTGAACAAAAGTCTGGACCAGATTGTCAACACATTTTGAGAAAATCTCTCATGTACATATGAAACAAATGCTTTACAAAGAGCAGCTTTCCCCATAACCGCCCGTTAGAAATTATATTATTGAAAAATGTAATATTGATATTGTGCATATAATATGCTTTAAGAGTATGACTATTTTAAATAATTTGATGGCCGATTAATTGTGAAAATATATTACCCAGCGATTTTAAAAGACTATCAGTCAGAAGCAAATTTAAGAACTGAAACTAGAGACTATCAAATAACAGAATCTGTTGGATCAAACACATTGTGGTGGGAAATTGTTAAACATTGATTTAAAAAAAAAAAAAGCCCATAGAATTTTAAAAAAATTGTTTTTACTGTAAATTATTTGTTTTAACTGGTAGAAGATCAGATAAAAAAGTGAGAAAGATTAATATAAAACATGAAGGCACACATTTTAACCCACCAGCATGCCTTGGGAGTATCATGGAGTTTCTTTGATAATAACATCACAATGGGGGAAAAACTAAATAAATTGATTTGATAAATAATTTATGAAGCCATCAAACAGATTTTTTTTGTATTTATGTTTTCTTCAATAACTCAGAAGTCTTCAGTGAAAAATAACCACGTGTCGGCACTATTAAACTAAAACACTGCGCACTGGATGTCCGGCTACAATCCTGAAATAATTGTAAAGATAACTATCAACGTAAAATTCATCGAATACATTTTTGTGGAGATTTAAAAGCTCACCTTTGTGATTGTGCAGACAGAACCTGTGGCTGCATATACTTTGATAGTAGTATTTAATTTTTCATTATAAAACTTTAAGAAACTGCACTGTCTCAAATCTACTTTTTCGTGCAGATTCAGTTTATTAAAGTTTTTTTCCCTATCTTTAACCTTCTAAAGACAACTGTGATTTCACAGATCTATAAAGCAGTTGTCCTCTAATATGTAAAAAGATGATGTACAGATCATCAAAGGTGTACTTAAACCACTTTTAGATAATCGCACTTAGGCTTATAAAAGTGTTATTCAACATCTCTACGACAATTTTGGATACTTCATTGTCTGGAAAAGGTACTAAAATTAATTCCATAGACAAATACAAGCATCACCATTCACACGGTCTCACTTCCCGATGTCAAACCGTTATTACCACAAACTGTGTGCTATTCTCAGCCCCCTGTACAGCAGCAGCTCAGACACAGAAAGTGTTAATCACATGACCAACTCAACAGAGTTCCCATCAACTGAACATCTCATGGTGCCAGAACAGTAGGGTGAGAGCTTCTGTGAATGCTCATTAAAAGCTGAGTCCACAGCACCCTCTTTAGGCTGACAGAGGACAGGCAGCCCAGCAAACACGGGTCAAGGTGTTCAGCGTTAGTCTCATACCGCCTCAGACTTGACTACAAGGCAGGCCGTGCCACTTCATATGCTTCACTTTGCAAAAGCTGATACAATGGGCTTGCAGGCATCAATAACTTCAAATTACGAAAAAAAAAAAAAAGAACATTCATAATTTGATGGTGGTATTTTCCATTAAGATGCACTTAAAGCATGCCAGTAATTTGGGACCTTATTTCTGATATTCAGACATGTGCAGGTTATCATGACCTGCTGACACGAGGGACTCGGGGTGCTCTGTGCTTCGCCTCTCCCCTCGCGTCCCCCTTGACATTTCTTGCTGTGCGTTTCAAATAGCAGATCTTCTCTGTCACCTCTCCTTCTCTCCTGCTGCTGTGTCTGTGCCTAACTTGTCGTCACCTCTCCTCCCTGCTGTCCCTCCCTCTGGTGCTTTGACTTTTAGTCAAAGAAAGACAACGGTGTGGGTGAAGGAGAGCGATGGAGAAGGTGTGAGAAAGCAGGAATGGGAGAACAGAAGACAGATTGAAATGAGGGGGAAAGAGGATAGCAAGATGTCACAAAGAGAAAGGAGCATAAGGGAAAGAAAAAGGGTGACAAAGAAATGGAAGAAAAAAAAAACGTTGAATGTATCACGTACAAGAAAGGAGTGTGGCAGAGAAAGAAAAGCTAGAAGGAGCTGGGAAAAGCGAGAGAATGACAGTGTGACTGAAAAAAAAGAGAAAAAGAAAGGGAGGTATAGAAAAGCTGAAGGGGAAACCGTGTCAGACTATTTTCGTGAGAGACATTTTGAGTTTTTTTTGGTCGTGCCATTGAGAATATTTTGGAAAAGTGAGGACATTTAGTCTGTTCGTTTTGTCTGCTTGAAATGGAGACGTGGAGCATAAGGTTTTATTGTTAAGGTTAGGGAGAGGTTTAGGTGAAGGTTGTGATTAGTCAAGTTCCTGTGATGGCCAAGGTCAAGGTAAGGAACTAAAGAATGCATGATGTCATAGAATGACCTCGCAAAGACGGCCATTGAGACTTTGTGTGTGCGTGCGTGCGTGCGGGTGTGTGTGTGGAGGAAATCGTGTGGGCATGTAACGAGCCCAGCCGAACAGAGGAGTGGGGTGGTGGAGCTGAGATGGAGGTCCAGGCATACAGCCTGTCAGCTCCAAGGCTTTCAACTCAGCTGCTCTGCAATCCACAGACCAACACACACCCACACGCGCGCGCACACACACACACACACACACACACACTTTTTTTTTTAATCCAATCACTGCACACAGTGAGCGAATTTTTGTCTCATATACATTTATACCTCTGTACATACATATTCACACGGGGGCACAATGTTGTGGAAATTCATCTAAAATTTGCTGCAAGCCACCCCTCTATGCCTCCCGCATTCCAAGGCAGGAGGCTGATAATGCAAACAGATATGAGAAATGCAAACATGAAATATACGGTTTTGCTGCTGTGGATGCATATGTAGCTTTCCTGTAACGAGTCAAAGCAGCAGGAACACTAACCAGGCATTGCAGGATTGAACAACTTACTACACGTTACTGCCAAGTGGTGTAATACGTAATGTAATATACTAGCAATTAACACCTGTAATGAGGAAGGTGTTAACGATAGGCACTGAGGGAAAGCGCGGAAGTCACATTTGATTTGGTTCATGTTGGAAATGATGTTATAATAGAAATTAATTTAAAAACTTAGAGGCAAGCAAGGTAATAAGGAGCAGAGAAAAATGAGAGACAAACTGGAAACGAGACTCAGATGGACGTGCCAAAAAAATGAATAATTAGATATTATTAACATTACCTAAACAAACTATCATCTATTGACATTCCAGTCAGGATACATTACTGTTTAGGTTTTTGTCTGGCTTAAGGTGGTCTGAATGAGAAATTCAGTCATAGCCTTTGGAATGCTGTTTGAAATGTCTAACTAGTAACAGTGCAAAGGCAAGAGAAAGTTTCTGAACAGAAACTAAGAGCTTCAGGTTTAAAGAGCTGTGTAGTAATGGCATCAGATCAATAGTGCACTTAAAATGGGACAAGTTTTGTTCATTTTACTGTCAATCAGCATTGGTTTTGAAGCGTGGAGTTCTTTGTAGTGGATGGCATTTCACCTCCCATTCAACAAACCTTATGCTGTTATGCAGAGAAAATAGTGTTGTCTTTACTATTCACAATAATGGAAATCAATCCCAACATGACTTTCAATTTATTTGCATGAATAAGTAATGTGCCCTTAATTCAGCTCGCTGAAGGAGCCTGAGCCCAGCGCTGCTGCCTTTTTATGCAACTATTAGCATAAGAGAGGCTGATTCTTTTAATCAACTAATAATGAATGTTAGGGGAGCCTGATCAGACTGCACCATGAGACCTCACATATCCCACACATACATTTACACACGCACAGAAGGAGGCTCACAAACCCAACACCAGTGCGATGACCAATTAAAACAGCAGTCCCCGGCATCCTCTATTCTTCCAGTTGCCCTTTTTTTTTTTTTTTTTTGCTTCTTCTGTGCTGCTGTAGCTGCTGATTATTTCTAGAATGACAGGTAACACTTCGTTATTCAAAATCACACATTTAGGATAAAAGCTTGTTTTCTCAACCCAATTAGATCTGCACCAAAATTAAAAGTGTTAGCTTTCATTTCAGTTCCTGTAGACTTCTTCTCTAATGCCTCCCACTATTATGCTTTTATTAATTGCACTTACATTATTTGAGCTTCTTCAGACCTGCTAATGTGCACAACGGCTCCAGAGGCTGTGTGCGTGCGTGTGCACATGTTCACATTGTAAGGGAATGTGCAGTTATGGTTTTTCCCCATTACTTTCATGACTTTCCTCTTGAGGTCTTTCCTCCTGAGTTCTTTCCACTTGAGAGCTGTTCTCACATATCCAGATCTTTTCAGCTGCTTGGGTGAATTGTAAACTCAACTGCTACCAGTTACCATCCATAAAAAAACTCTTTCCTCTCCTGTTACTCTTTTTGCTTTTTTTCCCCCCAATGCACTCACAGGGAAAAACTGGGTTATATGAAAAACAAACAAACAAATATACCTGTCACTGAATTAGATGCTGTCCTGACTGGAAAGACACATGAACTTCTGAACTGTAGAAAACCCAGATGTCATCTCCCACAGACTGTTTTTTGTCAAATTATAAATTACTCCAAAATTATTCATATTTATATAATCAATTTTAGATAAAGGAATGTAAGAGAGTTTTGAACCATAATCCTTCAGATCTTTTATAAGATGTGAAAATGCATAATGGCTCAGTGGAGACATTGCTCACGCTTCCTATGTAACAAATGTATAATAAGTCTTAAATGGATGAGCATGTAGGTATTGTAGCATGATAAATAACCATACAAAAGGAAGCAACATGATGCTGATTATTTGCTTACTCAGCAGCTTTTTATAGCTTATATCTTCATCTTTTAGTGAGCCTCCATTTTCATGATTTTTTCTTGCAAGAATGTGAAATAAGAGCTATCAGAGGGGTTCTCAGCACAGGTTCCACTGACTGCTGGTGAGACTGCCATCCTTTAACCATATGTGATCAATAAAAATCCTTGGCTGGATTTGCTTGATGGACTTTTACATGGGAAATCACAATAAACAGAAAGCAGATGATAAAAGCAGCCAGTCAAACCGGGCTGAGAAAAGAGCAAGTCTCCTGAGTTTCCTGCAGTGAGTCCTGGATGTGACGCGGTGCTGTGGCTCCTCTTTGTGTCCCGTTGGGTGATGGTATGATTTTCTGGAGCGGTGCCATTCGCCATCACAGTTTGGGATTCTTGGGTTTCAAAACCAGGACCAAAAACGGGCCAGCTTTTAAGGCACCGCTGCCTCTCCCTGAGCGTATTCTCTGACTACTGTTTCAGATCATTACTGAACTCCACTAATCAAAACTGATTTATGTATATTTTGGGTGTGTGTGTGTGTGTTTTTTTTTTTTTTGCACATATGAATGCAGCTTTGTAGAACAGAACTGCTGCAGTTGCATTGGTGCGTGGAGCAGTCCCGGGCCTAACGATATTGTATGTTGTTGCATTGAACTTTGTTTGAAACGCACAAAAGAGCATGATTTTGCAATAAAAATGCCACGGCTTAATTACTCTTTGTCCTTCTCTCTTCTTCTACCTCTGATTCTTCTTGTCCCCCTCCCCCTTCTTCTCCTTTCAATCCTCCTCCTCCTGCCTTTGTCTTTCAGTGGGGACCCCTTACTACATGTCACCTGAGAGGATACACGAAAATGGCTACAACTTCAAATCTGACATCTGGTCACTAGGATGCCTTCTGTATGAGGTAAATTGTGGGGATGTGTGCTCAGTGTCCCCTTGCAGTAAAATGTGGAAGTGAGGTGATTTTAAAATATACACATGTATTTTTAAGACCCAAAATCTCTCATGTAGTTAAACTATATTTTAATTCACATATAATTAAGGGGGGTCTATAGGAACAAAGTATTAAAATGGTCTGTCTCAGGACATTAAGTCCTTTTAAAAAAATCTGTGCTCTGTCTGAGCTTGGACGTTTAGACTCCGTGTTAGCACTGTTTAAACCCTGAACCTGCTGAACATTGAAAAGCCGGGGATTGAAGGGAACTGACATGGCCATGTGTTTTAGATAAGGCTGCGCAGTGACACTGACTAGTTTGATTAGTCTGGAGCTAAACACCGCAGGGCTCTGTTGTGGACCACACTGCGTGCAGACAGGCCCACGAGGAGACCACACAGCAGAGGGAACAAAGAAGAAAGAGTGAGAAGCAGAAGAGTGATGGACATGGACGATAGCAGTCAATCTGACATTGCTCCTTGCCAGCTTTCATGTGCTCTGACTACACAGAGAAATTCAGAAACAGACTGTCGGCCTAGGAAATGCCCACATTTTCCTCCCCTCTTCTCCACCAATTCCCCCGAGTCGCTGATCATTTGGGCTGCATTTCAACGCACCACTGAGTACACCTTCTCTACAGCGCCTCAGGCATAGAGGTGGAGAACGTGCAAGGAAGAAGTTCGAGCTCAGCCTGCAGGTCATGGTTGCTCAGAAACCACAGTCCTACATGCTAATTTGTTCACCACAATGCATCACGGCAATGCATGGCCATGGTTGGCTGAAAAACAGTGGGTGCAGCCAGTCCTATTTTTAATTTTTAAGTGCATTTTATATGTGGGCTGCGCGTTTGTGTGAAAGGTGCAAGCTGTTTCTAAAGATCAGGTTTCCATGTTTCGCCACTGTTTTTTTTTTATAGACATGCATGTCATGAATGTACATTCACAATAGCTCTGAAGGGTTTGCTTGACGAAGGTCTCATTAATCTGGTTGGTTTTTGTTGAAGTTGGGTTTTGTTTCGACTCTGTCTGTAGTATTTTTTTTCAAATCCCTGACGTGTTACTTTATGCACTGCAATTGTCGTAGAGCCGAATGTGCAGACTTAGAGTTGATAGCTTCAGCTTCAATTAGTGTGCATTGCCCTTTAATATATTTTCACATTTTAGTTGCAATCTGGGTGTAAAAGCGAAAAAGGTAGACGGAGACCAGAGACAGGGGGAGCAGAGGGAGACATCTGGAAGAGCAAAAGTGTTGAAAATAGATGAGGCTTGTTTCTCCCTGAGGAGGTCAAACGGCATAGAATAAAGATTTAAGGTGAAAAAGTTTAAGAGTTTATACCAGGAGTCGGAGTTGGCTGAGGGCACAGGCAATACAAGTCATATGAGAGCGAAACGAAAGGAGATGGAAGGCCAGAGATGGGGAAGAAGTGGGAAGGGAGAATAACAAATAGCAAGAGCAGGGTTATAGATTGCGGGAGTGGAGTGGAAGATGGGGGGTGTTCGTTCAGAGAGAAATTGTTAGAGGTACAAGAGCATAGACAGAACTCCAGCCATCAGGTCAAGGTGAGCCATGCAAGAAGCCTGAAGATTTTACAGTCTTATTGTTACCAGAGCAGCGCTCACCAGGCCATGCATATTCTCTTTGAAGAGCAGGCTCCTGCTTTCGTTATCTTGGTAAGAGGGCTCTACAATGCACTCAGTGTCGGGAAACTTATCTCTTTCTCAGAACCGTCCTCTATTCCTCTCTGTTTTCTGCTGCCTTCTTTTCCTCATTTAACCTTCAGGCATATGGAATTCACACAGAACACGCTCCCTTTGACTCTCATTGATTTGACTCAGAGCATACAGCAGAGGATGACTTTGTGCTGGTTCCGGGGTGTTTTCACAGCCACGGTGCTCGTGTCGTTATCCGTGGGAGTTGACTTCCTTATTTATGAAACGGCTCCATTTGAGCAAACATGCATTTTTCATCGCTACGCCCTGAGGTTGAGTTAAGGTCCGAAGGGTGCGCCTGTCAATACCGGGTCATTGGATGTACGGCCATCCTCATCTCCCATTCTGTTTGACTCCTTTTTTCCACATGTCCAACCTTCCTTCATCCAACCGTGCCCTTCACCCAAACCAACTGTTGTGTGGTCAGCAGTGATGCTCACCTGGGTTGTCTCCCATGGAGACCAGTCAGTGGGACGGCGGTCTCCTTGTGCTCTCTTCAGAAGTTCTCTATCAATACCATCACATGGAGTATTTGGATTTGTGACTCTCACGCACTAAATCTGTTTCCTGTAAAGGAAATGCATTTTACACACGCGCACGCAGAGTTCTGGTTGCCTGCTTGCTCAGACGTGTTGTGCGTCCTGTGTTTGGGATGAGGTTAGAGGAGGATAATATCTTAAAGCTTTACTGGAATATGTGTCTCCTTCCTTTTTATAGAGCCCAGGCATCCATACCTCTTACTGTGCCCATGTCTCACGCCTCCTGCCTCATTCCATTCCCTCTGCTCTTTTTTTCCCTTTTCTTTTGCTGCCGGTTTTATGAGACCCCAAAAAGCTGGGTTCTCAGCAGCTGCTGTTTGCATGCGATGAGCTGTCCTGCTTCATTTCTGCCAGTATAGTTCTTAAAGCGAACTGCTCCTTTGTTAGTTTTTGCTGTTTTGCAAGAATTCGCATTAACATCAACATTTGTTACCTATTTATTTAGTTGTTTGGCTTCGTGTTACCCTCAGAGAACTGCTCTTTGACTATTTTCCGTTTTCACGGAGTGACCACCTTTTATACACCAAACTGCCTCAAAGAACTAATAACAACCAGCAGTGCGCTGCTTTATCTTCCCTCATCACAACTGTCTGGGCTCAACAATAGAAGCTGAACACAGCGAAGACTACAGCTTTGATATGAGATGTTGTGTAGGCACCTTATGGTTCTTTTCTGTGTGTTTATTTAAGTAAAGGAGCATGTTAAAACAAATGTTAAGCTATTTCCATTAAAAGTCAGAATTCAAATACCACTGCTGTGAGATTGGCACATGAGAAAATATTCTTAAACTGTTTTCTTCAAAGGTTCAGGCCCCTGTAAAGATCTGGCGCTTTCAACTCGCACATCTATGACTTTCCTCCTCTCGTTCTTCCCTTTTTAGTGATTTAGAGCAGAGCAGTGATGATTCCGCTGGGTGTAGGTATACGTCTAATGACTGTCCCAACATTGTGACTTATTTCCTTGATTAATATATCATCATAAAGCCTCATGAAGGATCAATGAGCACATTTGAAATGTCATGCTTTCCACACTTGAGTCCAATTATTGTCTTGTGCGAGACAAAAAAGACATATCAAACTTATTATATATGTATTTCATGTACTGACTTTTTTCTCCCCCAGAATAGATATATACCTAATATAAAATCAGTTTTGTCATATACCCTATAGCATTACATGTAAGTGTTTATTTTGATGTCCTATAAATATATAAGTGGGTTTTATCAATAAATAATAAGAGTGAGGTTGTAAAAAGCCTGTTGGTCCCATGATGTAAAGCCTCCAGGGAGGCTGGGGGGGTGGGGACTGTTGCCTCATACTGCTCCTTTTAATTGGGGTCCAGGGGGAGAGGCCAGAGTGAGAAAGAATGAGATCAGTGTTGATTAAAATTGAAGGCCCCATCCAGACTTTTGAAACTACACTAGCTTTAAATGTGGTGATGGGAGGAGGCCCAACCTGGCCAAATGCAGAGCATTTTGAGGACCAATTATATCCGTGGACACATGAAGCAATTGCTATTAAAGGAGGATGTACTTTTCTCTGTCCACCAGAGTACTTTAGATGAAAAGAATTGCTATCTAACGCCATCTTTCTTCAGCTGTGGCTGATGATCAGGAAGTTAGGCATGCCAGCAGAGTCCAGATGTCCTGCTTATCAAATAAGTCACATGAATGTCCGTACGTGCACATTCCTCCTACTGCCTGCCACATCAGCTCCCAGAAAAACATCATGATGTTGATGTTAAGGGGAAGTTTGTCAGCGCAGGAGGCATTTTTACAAATGTGAGCCCTGATCACTGTGTTGGACAAATGGATGATGAGTCTGGATGCTCCCGTTGCAGTGCTGCTCCAAAGAGATCAGACTAGGATTAGGTTTTGGGGCTAAGGTTAGGCTCAGGTAATGGTTACTACGTTGGTATTTATGCCGGTTGGTTTAAGGTAAGGTAAGGGGCGGGGGGTGTTGGGGTATAAGTGCATCATGTCACTGAGTGTCCCCACAAATCCAAATGTGTAAATCTGTGTGTGTGTGTGTGTGCCTGCGTATGATTGTGAGTATGTGTGTGTTCTGCCACCAGCAGCTAACACCCCTAAGACAGACAGCAGGCATGCGTGTGCTTTCTGTGTCTCTCGAATATCAATGAACCATGCATCCACACTCTCTCTCCCACACACACACACAGACACACACACCAGGGCCTCAGAGGTCAGAAAGTGAGTCAATCATCTAAACCGTTGCAACGACACAGTCTGAAAAAGAGAGCAAGAGTGTCTTTGTGTGTGTGTGAGTGTTTTTTGTGTGTGTTTGGGTATGCATCTTTCTGCTTGTGTGTGTGTATGTGTATGTGTGGGTGTGTGTGTGTGTACTCGCTGAGAGCAGGGGGCCGGCAGCTGTCAGGGGCTAGGAGCAGCAGGCACTAATGAAGCAGATGAATAGTGCAAAAACTCCCAAATACAAACAGGACAGTTGACATTTTTCATCTGTCAAAAGCAGAAGATGCATGAAAATACGAGGGGGTCTTGTTTAACCCTTAAGCCTCCTGGTGTCTGTAGCTGCCTGCTTTTCTTTCTCTCTTTTTTTCCCCCCTCTCTTTCTGTCCCACTTCCCCCCCCCCCCCCCCCCCAATCTGTCTTATCGAGAAATCTCTGTTTTTGAGGATGCGAACACTTCGATACCTTTGTTGCAAAGCAATTAGGAATGTTTTCCACATGGCCCTCAACAAGACACCAAAATAAGCTTTTACAACAAAAAGCCCTTAAAAAAAAAAGAAAAGAAAAGCAGAGTCAGAGTCCATTTGGCACTTTCCTCTTATTATTTATTTATTTGGTTCATTTTAGAGCTGTCTTGTCTTGTTGACATGATGGAAAGTTTCTCAGTTCCAGAATTGATGAGGGGTCCATTGACACTGGTGGCAAATAACAAAATCCTGAAGCTTTACAGTCGATCTGAGAAGATACCTTTTAATCTGCTGGAGTTAATTGTGGGATTATCTTGTTATTTTGGAAGAGAGGTAACACTAACCATTTAATACCATGTGTATATATATAAATATGATACTGATATGCCAGTTTGTTTAAGTTACTTAAAGTGACATAATTCGGATTAAAGCGTGTTGATGGCCTTTAATCTTATGGGAAATATCGTGTCGATACCAAAGATGTTCGCTTTGTTTAGCGGAATCTTCAAATGCAATCAGCCTCGTCTCCAGTGGTTACCTCATTCCTGTGATGTATAATGCAGTTTTTAAAGCTTTTCTTGATGACCGTATGTGGTTATGTTTAAATACTGTAAAATCAGACTTGAAATCCGAGCTCACAGATGTGAAGCTTTATTACTAATGGAAGTATATCATCGCTGACACGCTCAGGAAATCCACATTCCAAACACATCTCATCACTGTCAGCCACCCGCTGTGCCAGCCTCAGAAGTGATGCTTTGAGATGAGGCAGAGGGAAGATGGATACAGGGGACTCTTTCTCTTAATGTTGTTGTGTGTTTTCTCCTGGCAGTGGAGGATTAATGTGTCTGTTTGACAAAGAGCGCCGATGACTGCGCGATGGTAAATGACGGTTATGGTCGGCCCACTGCGATTCTGCCGTCTCGGCTGTCCGCCGGTGGCGCTGACAGAGACTCTGTCAAAGCCTGTCCAAGTCAGCACATATACGTCTCTGCCTCTGCACCATCAGGGCCTGACGCATTCGTCACTGAAAACAGAAATAGTAGCCATCCTACAGGATCCTTAAGCTTTTCCGATGAGATGATGACTCAAGGGAGTGCGTTTTTATTTAATTTTCTTTTGTTTCCGTTCACTATTCTGCAAGAAGAAGTGAAAGAGCTGAATGTAGGCAGGCAATTAAAAAGAGGGGATGAGCAGTTTTGTCCTGAGCTGTCTGGTGCAAATCCATCGGCGGGCTCAGTCGCTGTGTTCTAGCTGAATCACATCCCCCTGTTTTGCAGCCCCTTGTTTCCTATTGGTCCTCCTCGCACGGATATGTTCCCGACGTAGCGCGTGGCGCAGAATATCGCACATTGTCATAAAGCTCCCGCGTTCCGTGTGGTAGGATGCTATTTGCATTCATCCTCATCTCCATTCTCTCTACCAATTAGCACACTGTCAGACACTTACCGTCTCCCTCCAAAATGATCTCAGGACAGCTGAAAAACTGTTGTTGAGATAACGTGTAAAATTTCATCTCTCCATTGATTACCAATGATTTGTTTATTTCTTTTTTTCTGTTTTCAAAATGCGCCTTTATGCCTCTGGGAGAGAATTTGCTTTAACTTCCCCAAAATGAACAAATTCAACGTTCAGGAGCATTTCTGCTCTGGGCTTGCATAGCCAGCCTGAGCTAAGTTGCAGCCACTGAGTAAGAGTTAGTTTGGCTTAAATCCCTTTTTTAACATTCATCAGAATTTTTTTTCTCTCTGTAGTGTGTTCCCCCACTTTTATAGCCCCCTGCTTTAAAACAGACACACTGCATGGAATACGGATTTCACATACATCGTACTTATACATATTTAATACTGCATCTCTTTTCATAAGACTATCTTGGAATACCTAATAAAAGAAACTCCATTTATGCTGCGGTTGCAGTGTAGTTACCAGAAGCCATCATTCATAAATTTCTCTTGAAAACAACACAACAAGCTTGGCTCCTCTTAGCACTTAATTATCGCTGCTGCTGATGATGGCTAAACATTCAGAAAGCACCGGACTGTGAGGAGGAACTCTGAGCCTCCAGTGCGCTTCTTGTTCCGGCCTGCTGTGGGTTCGGTCTCGCACGTGCCCCCTGAGGTAATGTAAGGCCAGTCAGTCGTCGTCCTTGGAAAAAGAAATGCCACGCTAGTTTTCCATCCTCAGAATAGCAGAAAGGATGCTTGACCTGCTTCCACTCGGCAGCAAACTTCCACTCTTCCCCCGTTCTCCCCTACCGCTCGGCTTGCTTGCATTTGTTTTCTGGAAAATACAGTTTTCTTGCGGCTCCAGCAAACCGAAAAATTCTTTCCTCAAGCGTCCCTTCACCCCTCTTCTCCCACGCCCCTCTCTCACTTTCTCAGCTCCGTCTCTCCTCTCTTTTTCAACTTTAGGCTTTCAAAGTGGTATTAAAGAGGAGGCCGGAGTGCTCCAGGAAAACTACATGAACTACAGGATGGTTTAGCTGGATTTTGGGGGGGGTTTGTTTAACCTTAAAAAAAGAAATAGGGTGTACTGATTCAACAGAGAGACCAAACTTGAGAAAACTTTTAGTTTGTTGTTGTTTTTATTTGTTTCTCCCTCCAACACCATCCTTTTAAGTCCTGCACCTCGGAGGCTGTAAAGTGTGCCGGCGCTGCCGTTAACACACACCGCAGCGTCCTTGGTGCCACCTGTTGAGTTTGATTGGGTGTTTAACTTCCCTTCTCATCCTCTCAGTCTCATGCCCGCTCATCCTCTTTTCTCCCCTTTTTCTCTATGCGCCTCCTCCATGTTTCTTTACATCTCTGCACTTTAGATGGCAGCCTTACAGAGTCCCTTCTACGGGGATAAGATGAACCTCTACTCCCTTTGCAAGAAGATAGAACAGTGTGACTACCCCCCTCTTCCTTCAGATCACTACTCAGAAGAGGTAAGCTCTACGAGTGTTTTCCGTCGTTTTATACTGCTGTGACTCAGTGTGTTGTTCTGTTTTGTTTTGTTCAGTGTTTTAACAGTAACCCACAATAGCATTTATTCCTAAAAACCCTTTAAACAAAGATGACAAACCCATAACTGGACTGCTGTTTTCAATAGATGTGATTGGCTTCTCTTTCTTTTGCCTGATTTTTGCTGATAGAAATGGTTTTCTAGATAATTCACTTATTTCTTTCTTTTTATGTAAGTGGAACCCACCCAACTCCATGGGCTTACAGTACAGTGTATGATGTTACTGTGTGATCAAAAGCCTGGCAACGATTTTAACTGAAAAACAAAATGCGCATATCAAAAGCATGTGGTCATGCTTGAGAGCAGGGTTAAACTAAGTGAAATGGAGAGTCATGTTTCCCTAAATTAACGTTAAATCATCTTGTGTAATTCTTTGGAAGCGTTCCCCTGCACAAAAAACCCAGCGCAGTCAGACTGTGGTTAAAGATAGTCTCACTGTTGATTACCTTTGGCATGTGTATGAATTTTTGCATGGCTCTGTGTTCGCCTGCCTTTTTTGTGCGGATGGCATTTTTCCTATCCCCTTACCTTAAATGTATTCAATCCAGTGCTCATGCAGGCAAACCTCTGACACTGACTAATTACACAGAGATGTGGAATAAGTGTCCTCACAATCGCTCTGTGCTTGTTTATAGGCACAACTAAGCTTGCTCAGTTGGTACATTTGTTTGATTGTTTATATCTTAACCTTCTTTAACACTGATTTGCATCATCAGTGAGGATCAACTTTTAAATCATGTAATGTGTTTGACAAAGATAAGTGTTTTTGAACTTGTTATGCCATTAGTCATCTTTTTCTGATTGCGGGAAGGTCTAAATGTTTATGTGCACATAAATCCAGCAACCTCAGAACAGATGCGATAAAGTGTTCTCAATGTGCGAAGCGTCCACCATTAACTAACCAACACAAATTATTAACATTTAATTGCTCCTAGCATTTAATTGGCCTTGCACTCAGTTTTTCAGTCACTTCTGTTTGAAAAAAAAAGAAAAGGAAATTCCTTTTCCTGTTGAGCAACATTTCCCTCTCCAGCCACTATGTGTACATAGTAAAGTTCTCTGTGGTCATTTTAAAGAGCTTTTGTCATCTAGCGAAGCCCGCTGAGAGAGGCTGTTATTGTACGAGGGCATTAACTTCATTAGGCTGATGAAGGCTAATTGTGAAGCCTTTCAGGCCTCAGTGGTGTCTCTCTCTCTTTTTATATATATTTTTTCGTTTTGTTTCTACACTTGCAAGAGAAATTGTGCATGTGTATTTTTGTTTCAAGAGCTATCTTTGCACACACACGACTCTGAGCTTCAGCGTTACCCCACATGTCACCCCCATCCCGGAGAAAGGAAGACAAAGCGAAAGAAAGCGGGAATGATAGAGCGAGAGACAGGGCGATGGAGAAATGGAGATGAGGGGGGTGCCTGCAGCGCCTGTCTGGATGTAAACAATGCTCCTGAAGGATCGGCAGCAAACTGTCAGCTGCTCATCTTTGTTGTGTCATTTAACCATCTCCGTCTATGCCCCCCCTCCGCCTTCATTCGCCGGCTCCTACCCTCCGCCCCCCTCCACCTGACACTCCCCCACCCAACTCACCATGCAAAGGAGTGCATGAATATTTTACATATCTGCATCTCTGCGCTCCCCCATCTCCACGCTACAACTAATTCTCAGACTGTCTGAATTTGCATCTTTCTCTGTCTCACACACACACACACACACACACACACACACACATTTGTACACAGCGGCTGATGAGAAATCGGTGCCATGCAACAGCGGCCAGGAAGTCGACAGACAGTTACCATAGCGACCTTGTTCTTCATTCTTTTCCATCTCTTATTATCGTCTATTTATTTATTTTTTTTAACGATATCCGTGGCTGTTTCGCCCGTGAACCTGTCGACCCGCTCAAATAAGCCGAGCGGTGCGGCCGCCGGAGTGGTTGTGCCTGTGTGAGCTCGGGAGAAAGTGGATTCAGCAGACCAAGAGGCGATTAGCGCACCCAGAATGTGTTTGTTCCTTTCCTCAGGATGCTTCTCTTTCAAAACCGACAGTCTGGTGTGAGCTCAGTGTCATTAACTATTATTTCTGTTTTCTCTTTCCCCCCCCCACCCCGCTCGTCAGCTGAGGAACCTGGTAGATATGTGCATCAACCCTGATCCGGAGAAGAGGCCAGACATCACCTACGTCTATGACATTGCCAAACACATGCAGAACAGGACACAGGGCAGCTAAGCCCAGAGTTACTAACCCCCCCCCCCCCCCAAAATGCCTTGCAGAACTTGTCCTAACGTCCCCTCTCGCTTTTCATTCTGGATTTCGTAGAACATCTTTTGGCTTTTCTTTAACAAAAAAAGAAAGAAAAAACTTGCTCTAAAGTTTTGCTTCTTGGATTGATTGGTCCAAGACACATATTTTATTATTGAGGTACAGTCCATAAAACTAATGGCTCAAGGGCTGAATCCAAATATTCACCAATCCAGATAATCAGATTTTGGATATCTTTCAGTTTTTTCGACTTAGACATTTGCCCTTTTTTAAAAATCTTTTTTATTTCTTCTGATACATCCACCTCACAGCTGTGAATGCCACACTTGCCATCAATATGTTTTTGACAGCCATCAGTATTGTACCAAGAAAGCAAAAGTAAGGCCCTCACACTCCGTCTCTACTCTTCGCTATTCTAACATCAGTTATAACTTAACACCCAAAATCTTCCTGCTCTGTTCTTTATTCCTAAAAAAAACATCTCTTCTACAGCGCAGTACCTTTTAAATTAGATAAAAGAGGACAATTCAGTTTGACTTCATTTGATTATTCAGTAATCATTATTTTAGAAATAAGTCCATTCAGCTAAATATTGTTTAGTTCGGCCTTCAGTGTCACATAGGGAAAATTGATAACAAAAGAAGATCGATGGAAACTTTTCTAAAGTTTGAGCTTAGAGGTTTTCACTTGGTGAGAAAACAGAGGGTTTGTGCTTATTGAATGTATTTGGGGGAAAAAAAGGAAGGATCTCATAGAGTAGGTTGGAAATGTGCTCGTTGGTGAACATGGGCAAATGTCTTCACCGCACTTTGAATGTTAATCATCTGGCCTTCCTCAGAACGGTCCGGAGGCTCCGGAGTGTCTCCTTTTTTACAGCCGTGTTGACACGGAGGCTGTGATATATCTCCCGTTTACCTGTGGACACTCAAATGTTGCCTCCTTGGCTCAGCCACACTAATTATAGGCCTCTTCTTTAAAGTGAGAGGTTTCCTAGGAGAATAGAAAATCATCAAATGGTTAAAAAGTAAAAAGAGGAAAGCCTGTGAGTGCATTTGGCCCATCAGAAGGCACGTCTAACTTCAGACAGCGATGCAGTGTATGTGTCTTCAAAGGTAACAGACGAGGGATAGGAAACCCTTTCCTTGTGTAGCCATCCATGCCCGGATTGCACCTCCGTTTGCCCAAAGGCAGCCGGGCACTGGAGGATTTCAGCTTGCCGTACGAGCCCCACTGATCTCAGCCGTGGCGTCAGGTCTGATGACTATGGCGACGGAACCCGCTGAGTCATAGCGGGCCGGGACTGTACAGAGCGCCACGATTTCCGAGCTTCACAGGGGTGTTTGTTTTTATGAGCTGGAGAACTTAAAAAAAAAAAGAAAAATAGAATGCACTCCTCAGTTTGAATTCCTCGAGTGTTGAGGATTTGGCTCGTGGGGCCCCCCTCTCCTCTGTGCTCCGGGCTGATTCGCAGACACAGGTGTTTGCAGCACACACAGCCCAAGATGAGGTCAAGATGGAGATTTTTAAAGCCATAATTAAAGATTAAGAGAGGCACTGACAATCACTGGCTCATATAATTCTAATGGTGCCCTTATTAAAGGAATGAGAAAAAAACACCCTATAGCCTGTTTACTTTGCATCTAAAACTGTCACAATGTGTCGTACAATGATGGTCGTCACCATGAATTGCTAATAACAGGTTTACAAAAAGTAGTGTTTCCGTTTTTGTTGGAATGTGATTACATTTTGCTCCTGTACGGTGTCCTCTGACAGACTTTGAACAGTTTCTTCCCACGTTAGGGCTTCTTTTCCTTTTTAAATTTATTTTTCATCATCTGTGCGGATGTTCTGGTAATGCTCTCTAAACAAGAATGTCCTTTGTAACCAACACATTTCAGTATTCTGGTGTTTCATCTGGGGGCTGATAAAGCACTTTTTAGTTGTTTTAGTTTTGATTTGGTCCAGGAGGTCATAATTGGCACAGGGAAGAGAACATTTAGATCTCGACATTAGAATCCGGACACGGCCACTAATAGTTTTACTATTTAGCATTTTGAATTGAAGCACCTACAAAACCAAAGCAGCATGTTTCTTAAAAGAAAACAGGCTGTACATGAGGAGAAATGGTTATGTGTCCTGTTTACGTAAGATTTTAAAAATCATTATCCTTACCGAGGGGATGTTTAATACACACAGAGCTAAGTCACTTTAAGGAATACGGCTATTTCTTGATGTTCGTCTGTTTGTACTGTATGCTTTTCTGTGTCCCAGCCTTTTAGCTGTGCTTACTTTGCCTTTTTTTTTGTTTTTTGTTTTTTGCATGCCGCTGATGTTGGTATTGAAGAGTCCAGTAAGGAAAAATATTAGCAGTTAATATTTATTGTCTTGGTTTCTTTAGTTGCTTCCTCAGCATTTCGTGTCAAGTGAAACGCCCATATCACAAACGGCTTGTATGCAAACAAAATGTAATAAAGCTTTCAAACTTCCTTTTGGACTTTGAAGTGAATTTTTTCCCCCCAAAGATTTCCTCAAAAGGCAACCAAATATTCACACTAAGGACCAAAATAGACATTTGTATTCCAACGTATATCCGTTCAGCTGAATGTTTTTTTTCTGCTTTAAATTCATAAATGTCTGTTTCATATGCATATTTCTGGGTAACGGTATGACATTGTGTAAAAAGCTTAAAGAGTTGACACAGATGACACACACAACCAAAGATTTATTTGCAACTTTTTTTTTTAATTCAAAGAAAAGAAATGAGCATTATTATTAGATGTTAAGATTTGATTTCAACTTAAAAAAAAAAAAAAAATAGGAACTTGGCAAAGAGGCACAAACTGGTGATTTGGTCTGCATCACCATGAGGTCTGTCTTCATCTCAGTTTCTTTGTTCCGCCACCATAACATAAACTACATGAGAAAGCAGCAATCATGTTGCATCAGTGAGCATTAGAATATGCTGTACAATAGCTGCTGCTGTTTGAGGATTTTAAAACCGGAATATTTCCTCCCTTTTCAAGAATAAATGGAAGTGCAATGCATAGTATAAGAAAATTAGGACATTTCGACAGTTGTGCAGGTTAATAGATGTTGTAACATCATAAACTAAGCCAGAGGACCACATGAAGAAGGCTCAGTACCAAGACTTTCTGCGTCTCAAGAAGTTGATCTTGTAGACGAGCACAAGAAGAGCCACAAATGCGAGGATCATGAGGAAGACCAGAAACCCCATGAGAGCTTTGTCGTTATCTGAAAAATGTAGGAAAAAGCAGAGACTTTATGTTAAAGATAAATAGATGACAATAAAGCTGAAGAGGCAGAGGAAATTAAATATTTTGGCTGCACTGAAGAATCAAATAAACAGGCCCGTACAGGAAGTTTGAATTGCTACTGTTGAGGCTTTGCTCTTTAAATCACCGTTGTCAGCAACCACCTATGAAGACAGAGGTTAAAAATAGAATGAAAACTCAAAAATTAAATTAAATTTTCGTGCCAAATTACAAAGTAGAACAATACAAACCTCCACTGTGTAGGTTGTCGGGTAACTCAGATCTTTGAATTCAAAACTACATTCTCTTTTAGTTTGTTGGCTGCCATCAACATTATGAAGACGTGCTGTGAACTTCCTCTCAGGTCCTTTGAAACCATTGGCGCTATAAGCACAGGTTACTTTTATCACATTGTTATCTGGTTGAGCCACGGTCAAATCACCGATATCCTCTGGTGCTGCAAGAAAATGAAAATAAAGGAATTCATGACACACAAATAAATAGTTTCATTTAAATTTATCTTGATTGAGATTTGTTTATCTGAAATTCCATCAAAAGAAAAAGAAAAGTAGAAAACAATACTTTTCCATTTCAACTCAATCCAACGCAAACTCTGAATGAATGTGATTTATTTGAATGATCACACAGTGGAAGCTGTTGGTGTAAAAGGTTCTGGACAAGAACTTTCCTACAAAGATTATTTTAATGATCACTTACTTCCAGGCAAAGTCTTCCATTCATGTTTCTGAGAACCGTTAAGTGTCCTGTTTTTGTATTTGTGATGGACTTCACACAAATTTTTCGTGAATGGTGTCAGTCCAGTGACTTTACATGTTCCTCCAGGTGGAGTTGGGTCATCTTTAAATGGAGCATAAGTTTTCATCAGCTGCTTCATCACTGATTTAACTACAGGTCAACATAAAAAGACAGAAACTGACTCATTCTCAGCTTCAAGTCACAGAAACAAACAGAATTCCACATTATGAACCATCAAACCACTACTGAGTCCCTGCTGCTGCAGAGAACTGAGTCTGGTCCTCATGCTCCAAACTTCAGGGTGTGCTGTCCAACACATGACCAGCAGAAACTGCCCACATCTCTGGGCTGCCCTGGCCTCATTGTCCAGACTTCAAACTTCTTCAAACTACATTGTCCTCTTAAAAAAACGATTAAAGATCATGTTAATAATTTGACTTACTTTCACATTGGCAAACATCTGAAAAGTGATAAGAAAGATTCCTCAGATTTGAGACGTCTGGACAGTTTTTACTGGTTGTTTCCAGAACCAGCTCAGTGGAAATGTTGGTAAGAGCTTTGGTTTTGTAGGTTGTTGTGAGATCTGTTGAAAACAGCAGATTCATCTGTTTCATGAACTCATGTGACTCCAAAGTGAGTGAGGTTAGGCCATTTTCTCCACTGAGGTAAAATAAGCATTAACGTACCACAGTCGATCTTGAAGCTGAGAGGACGAGTTGTTTTATTGATGAAGACACCGTTGTCTTTTATCAGACCTGTACACGTGTAATCTGTGAAAGGCTCCAGCTCAGTTATATCTATGGAGTGGTTGACTGAGGATTCTGAGGACACAAATAGAAGACATAATTTCTTCTCCAACACTTTTTGTGTCTCAGTTATTTATAAACTGGAGACTCATTCAGAGATTTTTTTTTTAAATGTCAACAGTTAACAGTGAAAATAAGCACTTTTTTTTTTACATCATTGTATCAATCAGATCTTTTATAGTTTATCATTATATTATTTAAAATGTTCTGCCACAGATCTTAACCATGTAGATCTTCTCATACTTTCACTGATGCTGGAGGTCTTTACTTGTGGTCATCTCACCTGAACAGCTGTAATCCACAGTGAGATTTTTACAGTTTGGAGGTAACTTTTGATTTATCTGTGCAGGAAGTCCAGTGGGATTAGGCTGATCGATGTCATCTGGATTTAGAAAATCTATGAAAAAGTAAATACAACAAACCTTAAATTCGGATCCAATCAGTTTCAAAGAAGACCGAGTTGAGAGGAAAGTTTGAGCTCTCTGTACGTACCGGTGGTGATTTGTTTAGTCACGGTAAAGGAGGAGTTCACACAGTTTTCAGGAGCGACATTTAGAGTAAAATCTGAGCAGAAGTCTTTATCCGAGAGTTTGAAGCAAAGTGTTCGAATGTCATGTTGATCAAATGTTTTTGACAATGAAGAGCTGATGTCCCAGTCACTTTCATAACAAACATGTCCGGGGTAGTTGAAGGCATCTTTAATGTCACCTTCAGTTTAAAATAAACATGTTAAAATGTTTCTGTTCTGCATTAAAAGTGTAATTTAATGAAATCAAAGAAAATGATACGCATAACAGAACAGTATTTTTACTCACCCCTAACAGGTGTTCCAGTTCTGGTTTTATTTTCAGGGCTCTTACAGAGTGTGTTCCCATCACTGTGAACAAGTTCCACTCTGTGCTCATATTCAGTACAGGGCTTCAGATGTTTGATTTGTTCTGACCATGCTGAGGTTTTGTTGAAGATCTTGAATTCCTTCTCAGGAACTTTTAGGCCTTTTTCATAAATGGAAATGATGTAGTCACCAGTGGGAGCACTGGTCATGTTGATCTGGAAACCACCCAGGATGGTTGTAACCTCGAAGGAACCTGCAGAGGAAACCAACACAATTAATACGTTTGAGTCTAAATAAACCTCCATGACGAAGATTTTCATCTCTTATTGTTCACACACTCACTACAAAATCCCCTTAATTACAAAAGAGAAATAAACATCATCCTTTAAACCAATGCTCACATTCTTTGACTGATTTAGTTGTCGGTGGAGTTGCCGGAAGACATAACTAAACATGTCAAAATAAGATTTTGCACTTTAACATTTAACATTTACTGCCAATATCTTAACCAAAGTTGTTGGTTAATAAAAGGGAATTGATCAGTTGGACAGGTTTAGTGAAGAAATAATTAATAAAAGAATCAAGATGGGTGATGTTGATATTGGTGACAAGGTGAAGAAGTAAAGTTACATTTCTCATTTTTAGGGACAAATCTGAGTGACGTTAATATTGGTGAAAAGACGGAAAATTTTAACCTCAATTTTGCTCTTAATTGGTAAATATAACAAAAATTAAGAATATGACTTTTACATACCTCAAAAATGAGTACAATGCTGCAATTAAATCTGGATTTTAATTTCAGAAACAAACCTGAACTGAACTAAAGGCTGAGCCAAACTTATTTTAAGACAAGATAATATAAGATCATAGGTAAGGAAAATTATTTTCTGTTTCTTTTGTATTTAACTTTGTCAAAGTAAAGAAGAAAAACAATTATGTTTTACAGGCAAAATTGAATGGAAGTAGCTGAAATGCTTTAAGATATTCAGGTGATTTTTGTCTGACATTTGGAGAACTCTCTGCTGCTCTCTTTGAGTTCAAATCTGATCAAATGTGGAATTTCATTAATTTCATTCTGAATATGAAAAACATCTCTTTGAAAGAAAACTGTTTGCAGCTCGTACATCTGCTCTGTGTGTGTTGTCAGACTTTTGCAAGTCATATTCAGACATTTGGACAATAGAATCCAATTTATAAATACTCAAACAAGTATTTATTTAGGAAGCAACAGCTGCAAATAGAAAAGTAGTTTGGATTCCAATTGGGATACTTCATAATTAATGTGTGATTTCAGTTTTTTTCTTCTGCTTTTTAAATTACATTTTTTTTCTATTCAGCACATTTTGGTTGGGTATAGATTGTTATGTTTCATTGATGACATGACTGTTGGGCTGTGAAAATGATAGAAAACATCTATTAACTGTCCAATGTTGACTGATGTGTTCCTGCCAAACGACTTTATTCTAATGCTTTCATATATTAAATTTTTCTTCTTTTATTCGGTATCCATTTCATTAACTGAAATTGAAAGACTTTGAAATGATTTGCTACTGTATAAAACTATTAGAATGTAATTATAAGTAAATATTATAGTAAGAAAACTCTTTACTTAAATTAGCATTTGTGTGTAATGGTGCTCAAGGCAGGACTCAGAAGCAGATATCTTTGGTAAAAACTTTAGTTAAACAAATACGCACTCGCTGAGAGTGTATTACTGAAATTAGTAAAAAATATATCTATATTTAGTTAAAAACTTTTAACATTTTTTTTCTGTTTTAATCTTTTTGAGAGACAAACAAAATATCAACTTTTAATTGTGTAAGTTGTCTTGCGTATTTTACAAATCAGATGAATGATTCAATTAAAGAATAAGGTGAAGAAGTAGAGTTACTTTCTCATTTTTAGGGACAAATCTTTCTTGTATGAACACATGTTCCTTTATTCATATCCTGTAACAACTCAAACTAAACCAAACATCTTTAACTTGCTATGATTTCCCTGGTTTTCTTATATCCATTCTCATTTTCCAGCGTTTTTGCCCTTAAGAAAAAAACATTTACTGTTGTTGCAGCCTTAACTTCAAAACAGACCTCATTCCTGTTCTTCCATTAACTTGTCGGTTCAGTGAGGATGGGTACTTACATGTGACCCGACCGTCGATTCCAGGCCACAGCAGAAGTATGGCGGCAGCAAACAGTCCTGCCATGTCCAGCAGCTCGGGTGGACTGCTGCCCAGGTACAGCTGAAGCAAGACAGTCTGATTTTCTTGGACGTCCAAATAAAGGAGGGAGGGTTGCGTCTCTCAAATGCCGTCTAATGTTATCACTTCCTCTGTGTACTCTGGTGACAGGAAAGTTTCAGGAAATCATCTCAACCACTGAGCTTTTTGTATAGTTATTAGTGTCTCATACCACTGTCTGCATATACGAGTGGAGTTCTTTTTCTGTGGTCCCTATCGGTACAGTTTGTCCTCTTCGGAAACACAACAGCGTCAACGTGTGTTTGAATTAATTAGATAGTTAAACTGGTCTACACAACCGGCTTCTGTATCTCTGTTCTTAGAGACAGTCAACAGTTCAGTCTGTGAACAAAACCTCTGTTAGGAAATGAAAAATGAACAAGGTGACAGTGAATTGTCCGGTTACAATTGGTTGGCTTTTCTTACGAGTTTGACACTCCATCTCAACCCATTTTTAAAATGGAAATGTTGTGTTGACTTCACCTTTGATTTTTTTTATATTTGAGGGATGTTAAAATAAACTATAATCAGTGTTTCCTGTAGAAAGCACAGACTTCATCTACAAAATAGTCTGCAAAACATTAAAACTACAGAATTAAAATTATTCAGAGAGTAAGGCCCTTTTGTGTAGTTTGTCTAATTTACAATGGAAATTTTCTTCACTCTGATCAGTTTGGAGTGAAATAGACATTATAGTCACAATGTGACTGACAAGTGTCATTTAGGCAGAGAATCTGAAGGCTCACTCCACCAAAGCCAGCCAAAATATTTGGAAATATTCACAAAATCAAAAAATATGAGCTGTACATAACCTCACAAAAGTGAGTAAAATGGAGCTATTAAATCCAGTTTTTATTTTCAGAAACAAACTAGGAAAAAGCTAAGCCGGACTTATTTTAACACAAGGAAATTTTAATTTTTGTTTCCTACTTAACTATGTAAAACTATGTAAAAGTAAAGAAGAAAATCGACTGTGTTTTATAGGGAAAGTTTAATGAAATGTAATTTCATGATGAGATAACTTATGTACTTGGAACATATTCAGGTGACAACTTCTGACATTTGAAGAACTCTCTGCTGCTCTTGGCAGACATAAAGTCATGATAATGATGTATTTCGTTTGCATAGAATCATGTACATGATGACTTACTTGAAATGTCTTGACCTGTTAATACAAAAATAGAAAGAAATTAATGTAATTTCCTGTATTTATACCCAGAAGAATACAGAATACCTTTTTCTTCTTTTGAAGTGTTGAGAGAATACAAGTAAAAAAACTCTGATTGGGTTTTTAATTTACTATTATTCAAGCAGATACAATTTAAATTGTTTATTTAATTAACACTGCATAGCATTGTGGTGGAAAGTCACCAAAATAAGCTGATGTTAACATGAACTCAGTTGTTTCACCACAAGCTAGCGTGAGCGGAAGCTTACCCAGGACACAGCACACAAACCGTGTGGTTATTTTAGAAAGCTGTAATTAAGATTCAAATGACCTAATAAGACTGACTCTCACCCCTCAAAATGCTTCATGTTATATTTCAAAGCATAAATAGCTTTATTTTTTCTACATTTTTAGATCATTAGATCTGCTGGGGTCTGATCAATCTGCATTAAATCTGACTTTCAAGCAAATCAAATTTCAAATTTATTTATTTCTGGCCAAAGCAGTAATCCCAGGCATGAGCAGCAGTAGCCTGAAAGAACAGCTCAGAACTTAAACCCTTAATTATGAGCCTCTAAAGGTGGGGACCAAGTTCAAATGTTCAGAATTATACACTTTCCTGTTGCTGTTATTAGTTAGAATTTAACCTCACACATCAGGAAGGTTTTTTTTAATAAATCAATCAAACAGTATCAGACAGCTCAGCTACTTCCTTCCGTGCCTCTACACAACCAGTGGGGGTTTATTGGCAGCCAGCAGACCCAAAAAGGAGAAGGCGTTGGGTCCACTGGATTTTTCTTTAACAGTAGTTCTCATTTTAACTTCTCCTTTTCTAATGCACACGGCACTTTTTTCTGTACTTTTCTAAATGCGCTCAAGTCTTTTTTTTTCTCCTAAAGTCACAGTCAAGAAATAATCCTGCCTCTTTCTTCAGCGTTGATTTTTTTTTAAAAATCTCCTTTTGTGCGGTTCTCCTAATTACTGCAGAGTTGTTAGTGAGTTTGAGGTCATTAGCTGAGTGTTTATGGACTGCTTACCCTGGGTCTCAAGGGTACCCCCCCTCCTTCCACACCCTCACTCAATTCTGCAGGTTCCCCCCATTCAGCCCCCAAACTAACCCATCCCTCTGGACCCTCCAAATCCCTCTTGGCCTGCGAGCAGTGGGGGTGGGCACTAGCTTTCTCCTTGTAATGAACTCCACAGAGACTGCTGTACAGATTCATCACAGGAAAAATTGCTCCCATGGAGCCTTGAACACAGTGAAAACAAACTAAAGTAAATATCTGGAATTAATACACAAGTTGTTTGGCCTTTCTCAGCTTCTGTGGCCCCACCCTCACAGACTCCTTTGTTTCACGGTAATGATAGAAACTGGATTTCAGATATAATGATACAGAAATCTATCTATTTGTGTATTTTCATGCTTATTAACGTGTGTGCGTGTGGCGATAGGGGGTAGGGTTTGCCATACGTTGCATATCCACGCATCCATAAGTCCATCTTGTGGTGAAAACTTCTCACTGCACTCCTCAGGAACCACAGCAACAAATCCAGGCAGGTGACAGAAAGGGGGGGGGGGGACTACAATGCATTCAGATACCTTAACTGCACTGACATTGACTGCGTTTTTATTTTATTGTGTTTAACTGACTGTGTAAAAAATGTTGAGAAAGACAAGTTGATTCCAGGAAATGAGACTTTGAGGAGACGTTTCGTATTTAGTCCACGGTCGGCAAAAGCTTTGGTAGGAAAGAAAGATAAACCGGGCCCTGTTTACATCTGCAGTTTAGCGTGAGAATGCAGATGTAACACCTTTCAAATGAGGTTTTCACAGCTCAAACTTCAGCTATGCAAAAAAACCTCAGAGGTTTAGGACAAAGTCACGAAGTCAGCAGCGTCTACGGACTTCCCTACAAGTGACTGAGTGCATGTTGTGGGTTTAATAAGAAAGCTGGACCTGAGGTGCAGCCTCATACGCTCAGTGGCCGTGGGAGGAGGAAAATGAGATTATCTGTATGCTGCAGCCATCGGTTACCGGATTGTTATTGAAAAATAAGAACATAAACTGCATTTTTACTTTCCCCCCTACCTTTCCTCTTCATACCATTACTTCTGTTATTTACTTATTGTACACTAATCTTGCAGAAAGCTTGACAATCACTCTTCGAATCTAATTTATTTTCACTTGAAATTCCTGCAAGCAAGTGCTTGGAAAAAGAGAAAAGGCGTATATTCATTCTTGTGTAATGTATGACTTAAGAGATGCTTTTGCAGCAACTTTTTAACTAATCAATCTTTTGTATTAGTGTACCTTTAAGGAAAAAAATTATAATCTAGAGGTAAATCATTTGTCCCAGGTGATCTCTGAGTGTTCTGAGGGAGAAAAATGGGGCCGTTCCAGGGGACATCGACTGAGTGTTTTTTCTTCTCCCGGTTTGTTTGTTTTGTTTTTAGAAGCCTGGAATATCAATATTTTTTGCACATTTGAAATAGCTTGTGGCGCATGCTTGGCAATGGCAGCCTCGGCTTCAAACATATTAGTTTGCTGGGAGATGAGAATCACCAGGGACAGTCTCCAAACACAGGCGGGAACCGCAGCACCATCCTGTTCATCATTTGAAGGCTGCTATTGTTTGAACTTCAGTAACTTTAAACGGGTTAAACTCATATTTAGAATGAAACAGTTGTCTTGTAGGCCCCTCGGTTTTCAGGTTAGAATATTTGTCAGCGGCTGCTCTCCAGGGAGAACGCGGAGAGGTTTCAGGTAAAAGAAGACAGTCCCTGCAGTCATTTATCAGGAGGAAGCCACGCTCAGCAGGCCTCGGCCGGCGTCACTCATCAGCTCTGTGACACATGTGAAGGGAGGCGCATGCACAAAAAGCACCACAACAACACACACACACAGACTCTTCTGTAATGAGTGACTCTTGCTCTGCATGTCCTTAATCTTCAACCACCGGGTAAGCACAGAGGGGGCACGCTAAAGAACAAGCAGCCTGCAGCGAGCTGAGCCAAAATGAAAAGCCAAGTGGCTCACAAAATCCGTCAGAGGCTTTTAAAAAAGGCACAAACGGCTTCTCCCCTCGTCCGTCCGGCGGGCCTCCGGGAGGTTTATGAAACGACGCCCCGCGCCACACGTCCCCCCCCAAAGCATCAGCCCCGGCCTTTCCGGAGCAGGAGCTCTCACAAACTGTAAACTGTTGGGAACAAATGTCATCTTAAACGTGTTCAAAAGAAACCCGATCCTGGCGGAGACTCTTTACAGGTGGCCAGGGGTGTGCCAGGAGTGGAGGAGGGCTAAGTGCACGCACGCACACTTCTAGTGCCTTCTTTTTTTTTTCAGACTTCCTGTAAGAGACTTAGTGACCACCTCTTCCTCGTCTGTGGTGATCAGACTACAGCCTGTAAACAGAGAAATGTGGCGTGTGAGATCACTTTTAGGTGTGTGTGTTTGCCCAATTTGAAGAATTCGTTAGGACCGTCACGTTAGAAAGAACGCGAAAGAATGGTCCCATCGTGGGCCTCGTCTCGCAGTCTTTCATACTGTAGGATAATCTGCATGCGCAGTGTTCAGCAGCCTTAAGCACATCAGGTATTGAGATTTGTATTCATCACACTACTCATGGAGGCATCTGACTGCTTCCAGATTTAGCGTGCAGCATGAAAACCACCCAACCAGAGTCATCTTCAAATCGTCTTCATCTGAACCATCCAGTAACAGATGGTTTGATCACCACAGTGTCCTGATTTCAACATCATGGACTCAGTCGGGGATAGAAGACGCCGAGACAGACTGAATTCACAGAACAGCCACGGCGAGCGCGTCAAGATGCTGGAAAATCCACGAGCTGCATATTGTAAGAGATAAACTGATGAATATAAAATCTTAACTTTGAGGAACCTAAAACTATTTTTTTTAAAAAAAAGGGTAACCTGAAAGCAGACAAAAAATGTACAATGTGTATGTGAGTACAAACTACCACACAAGTGATGACCCTTGACTGTTTTCATCCACTGTTCATTCAGAGATAGACATTCAAAACTAATTTTGTTCAGAACAACTTAAAGTTAGTGTGAGTGTAGAAAAACCTTTCATTTTTGCTTATCCAATAAAAAAAAAGCGTTTTCCCCCCAGCTGACATCAGCTCAAAAAAAGAACCACAAAAATACATATTTGGCTCTTTTATTTTCCTCCTTTCAGCTTTAAATAATTCACATAATGCAAATATGATCAACCAAATGTTTCAGAACATTTTAAAATCAATGACCCCACAAGTAAAAACTGGTTTACTTTTACTGTCAGTCTTTATCATCTTGTAATCTTGAGCAATCTTTCTCTCTTTTTTTTCGTGATAAACAACATCAGGTGGGTTTTATGTCCTCCTCAGTCTCCTACCGTATGCCAGACTTCCAGAAGGATTTCCCTCACTGTCACGAGCA
Organism: Menidia menidia; assembly: GCA_907169785.1. Classification (NCBI taxonomy): domain Eukaryota; kingdom Metazoa; phylum Chordata; class Actinopteri; order Atheriniformes; family Atherinopsidae; genus Menidia; species Menidia menidia. The sequence continues at coordinate 13,606,831 of CAJRST010000002.1, read as the reverse complement.
CATGTGCTCGGCCCCAGTAAAATAAGCACTCTGCCCATAAACTTGCCAATGAGCTGTCCCCAAATAACCACATCTGTCAGCTCAACTTAAACAGACCCTAAAGAGTCCCTCTTAAAGATGAAGGGACTTTGTCAGCGGCACACAACACACACACACAGAGACACACACAATCCGAACTTCTGCAAGAAGATAAAGAAAAGCAGATTCCATGAGAGATGTTTGTGCAGCTGAATCTGTTCCTGAGCAGGAGACGGCCCTCTGATGATCCGAGTCGTATTTGAACTGCATCTAACTGCACACTGGTGCAACATTGTGTAAACCTCCAGTTTCTCCTTCCTTTTTGTGGTCTATCTGAATCGATTCCATTTTGAATCATTGGTTTGATCTGATTGAAACCGTTCCACGAGCTCACCGGCACTCATCCAACTTCAGAACAGCGAACCCTGGGACACTAAATGGCCTGCTTCAGTTTCAGGCCGTGCAGTTTGAACATCAGGAGTGATTAAAACACGGCTGCTTTCAGATGAGGGAGCAGAGATCCTTATAAACCTTTTTGTGTCCCAACCCCTCCACTCCCTGTACCCGGTCCCCCTGGCCCCAAAACGGTCTGGCTGTCTCACCTCTTAGGTTATGGAGACAAAATGGCCTCCTAAAAGTCGAGTTGAAAGGTTTCCGAGAGGGGAGAGCGGGGCTGTTACAAAGACACACGGGGGGGTCGGGCTGGTGGGGCAGAGTTGTCAGAATATCTTAAATAAGTTTGGGATGTCAATTTTAAGAAGCGGGGAGAAAATTAGACTTAAGACAGCGCTGACTGGTACAGTAATGGTAGTCAGAACACTGTGAGCTGCACCTGAAAGACAGGCAAGCAGCCAGACACCCTTTTTTCATGGTTCAAAAAAAAAGAAAGAGACGGGATAAAATAAAAACTTGGATCATCGTGAAATGCTGTCTGTTCTGGATATAATCAATAGCTAAAGAAGAATCCAGTTCAGGGTTGTCTCTCATATTTCAATCCCTGCTCTTCTGTGATCAATAAAAGTGAGCTGAAATCAAAGCCAGCCCTCTTTACTATTGTCTATTCAACGTTAGCAGACAAAGACTGAGGAGCCTTTGATCGCCCTGTCTGCAGGGCCCACAGCTAAACACAGACCCCATCCTCCCACTCCCACCCACCACCTCCAGGTGAGCGCTGTGTCTTTGTGTCAGCGCGTGTGTGTGTGCGGGGTAGCTGAAATGTTTTCCTGCACATCCATGAGCACACACACACACACACACACACACAAAAACAACAAAACAAAGGCACTTTTTTTAGAAACCACACAGAGACGGTGTACAGTGAGGTCTTGCTGTCAGTTGCTAGGTCATCACGCGAGCTGATGGCCACTGACTTCAGCTGTCTTGACTACACTGTCTGGTCTTGTGTTGTTTCCTGTGTGGTTTTTCTTGTATTGGGTGAACAGTTTAGTCTTTTTTATCCTCATAGTTTCGTTTTTTTTCGTCATAAATCGAAAAACAAAGAACTGGATGGTGTGTCTTTTTACCCCGTCCTGTCCTTGTCAATTCAAATTCTGGCTTTCACGGTCCTTTCTTCATGTCTCCTTTTTCTCCTGTTGTACTCAAAAGATAGCCCTAATCTAGATTTTTTAAAAACTGTACCCTCTGTACACTAAACAGAAGAGGCAAACTGGAATATTCCTCTTTGAAGCCTCGATTAAATTACATCCAACCCGATTACGCGGTCATGGTGGTGTCCATTTCTTCTCTTTTGTGTCCTAAGAATTCCCTGTTTCTTCTCAAAACCGTCCCCCTATACTTTTTGGCTGTCACTCTGCCCTATCCTGTCCTCCATTAGTCCTTCTCTATCTTCCTCTCTGCTTCGTCTTTAGTTTTTTGTGTCCATGTTCCTGTCATCCCTCCCTCTGTGTGTGTTCTCCTAATATGTCTGCTTCTGTCTTGTCCTCTTCCATCTTTTCCTGTCTTATTCTCATCTTCTCCGCCGCTCCGTGTTCCGTGCACTCTGACAGCAGACAGGAGACACCGAAACAGCAGGACCCTTCCACTCTCAACATGCACCTTGTTTAAACGACAGACAGCCCCGCTGGAGCCTCCTGTGTCAGAGGAGGGGAGCCGAAGATCTGCCTGGCTTGAACACAGACACAATCCTGCGATGACATCCCACACAAACACATTCAAGACAGCTTATTATATCAAGGTGCACCAATGCACACAGGTGCAGATTAAAACTGATGCTCGCTCCATCTGGCCACATGAGCGCATCGCCCCAGTGGATGTATTGACACAAACACTCTGGGTATGCATTCTGCAAAACTTTCAATGTATCTTATTATACCTGATATTGCTAATAGTCGATGCATCATTTTCAATTATAGCAACTTACAAGTTCTAAAGCCGAGGCTCTTCCAAAGGGGCATAGGAGCACTATTTTTTTGTTATAAAGCGTTTTCAGTTGGAGCTATTATTACTGGAGGATATTAAGTACTGTTATTCTACTATTATATTGCCTTGCCTTATTGTAATGCACTGGGATGAGTTTGTATAAGTGGGTGTGGATATTTATATGGAAGATTAGTTAAATGACAGATTTTTTGGGGGGGAATGTGAGCATTTCAAAACACCACATGGTTTCATACTTTTGATTAACTAGAGATCCTTTATAAGGCGCCATTTTACAATTATTCCTTTTGGCTGGTTGACTAAGGGAGAGGCTGGCCGGAGTTGTTACAACAACAACCAAACAAAACTCATCTCCGACACTACAATCCTGCCCAAGTAGATTTTTTTGCCGTACTACTGTGATTGTGGTCATTCTTACACCCTTTAACACCACTCAAACTTGGAGAACCCTTAAAGTGAGCACTCTATCAAAGCTTTATCAAAGGGTTCTAGGACCAGTTTTGTGGTCTTATCTCTGGCTTGATTATCTACGCAGTCCTGGAGAAGGTCTGTGATGTCAGGAAAATTACGTGAAAAATGATTTTATCCTGCTTTTAATGGATTAATGCAGAGAAAACAATCTGGCAAAGCAAAGCTGAAAAAAGTGGTGGTACGTTTATTGCCATTCTGAACTGGTTGTCTGTTCAGTCTGAAGCTCAATAATGATTTTCTTCAGAATATCTTTTGCTTTGATGGGAATATGAAGTTTTATATGGAATCAAGAGGTGTGTTTTCCAGTTTATTTGTCAAGCTGTACCAGCATAAATCACTTATAAGCCTGTAATCCTTCACAGAATCAAGCTCCCTTTCGCTATGATGTAAATGAAGATGTAATTTCTTAAACTTTCACACCAGTTCTTTAGTCTGTACTCTTGTAACTTATATGCATATTAACTATCCCCCATTTTGCAAGGCCCGCAGATATTTTTTTTCTCTTGACCAACTGTCTCTGAATCTGTTTTGCACAGTTGCAGATGTGCTCGGTATATTTTTAAATGCACACAGTCGCTGATGGTGGTGACAGATCTGCCAGGGTGTGCTTTTGTTTCCCAGTCCACTCCTGCCTTTCCACAAAACTCATGCTAATTAATGCTCTTGTCTGCTCATCTTCAAGACCAGAAAAAGGCAACTCTCCCACTTCTCACCTGCGTTTTCTCCACCAGTCGTCCTACTTGTTTTGTGCCGGCTTTCTAATTTGCAACAGCGCCACACTTCTTCCTGTGTTTATGTGTGTGTGTGTGTGTGTGTGTGTGTGTGTGTGTTCTTTCGTGGCGCTCGTTAAATGCTGCTGAGACAAGAACATAGATGGACAGAAACCCAAATTTAAACTTTTTACACCGCACGGCTCCCCGAACGGCTTTGGAAAAGGTTAAGTCGAGGAGAACTCTATCAACGAAGTCATAAAGAGAATTGTTGCAAACGGCAAGTCTACAAAGAGAGGACTGCTATTTATTAAGCATGCAGCCAGGTCTAATAAACAATGGGATGTTATCCGGGTGCCTCAAAATTAATAGACGCTGTGAACTTTGTAACATCGTACTGTCGCGTTGTTGTGTAAGTCAGAGGAGATGTTCAGTGCGGAATAAGAATCATATGCATTTATGCAACCGAACAAACGTGAGGCTTGAAGTGTGTTTTGTGAAAGGCCAATATTAGCATACAGCGACAGGCAGACACCGCCGACTTCAATTCAAAATCCCCCGTCTGCACCGGGCCCCTTAGAGCCAGTCAATCACCGCCACACCGCCGAAATCAGCCGAGGCCCACATGAAGTAGGCCTTTCATACCTGGGTCAAAGGTCGCAACCTTTCCGCTACAAATTTTCCCCGTATTGTTGCGACAGAACTTAGTGCGCCAAAACAAAACCAAAAAAGGGAAGCAAGAAGATGAAAAGTTAAGTGTTGGGATGCAGAGCTAGTTTTCCTCTCTCTGTACACCTAACCTTTAAGCCGACTGTCCCCTTGTGACTCCCGGATTCCTGATTAGTTTACAGTATACTCCCAAATCAGCATAATAAAGGGTGTGATGAGGCTGATGAGATCTAACAGCCTGCTCTTGTTTACCCTGCTGCAGCACCAGCTCCATCTCTGCATGTGTGTGTGTCTGACCCCGAGGCACCGAGTCACTTGATGCATCTTGCATCTCTGTCTAACACACATTTAGACGTGCGCAAGTGCACACACACCCACACGGGCCCCCCCACTGGTAGAAATCCTGGTTGTGTTGCGGTATCTCAGCGGAGGCCGGGAATCCACATCTCCTTTAGGCAAGTCCTGGGGTGCATTTGCACTACGCGTTCCTACAAACACAAACACACGCACAAACACACACACACACTCACACACACACAGAGAAAGAGCCAAACACAAGCCCCCATGCACACACACGCACACATACACACGCCGTATCTTAATGAGAGATGGAGATGGTGCTAAGAAGGCGACAGCAGAAGGAAACCTACTCACCAAGGACTGACCTGTGGTTCAGGGGCGGCAGCAGCTCGGCGGGGAGCTTCTCTCCCAGCACTGATCAGAGGGCTGCACCGCCGAGGCTGCTCACGCTGACGGCGCTGCAAAAACCAACTGATTAAACGCCACTGTCGCCTCGGCTCTGCCGCTATATGGAAAGAAAGCTTCCTCTCTTTTTATATATATATATATATATTTTTTTTTTTTTTTTTTGCACACACTGTTTGTTTGTCAGTCTCCTTTGTTTTCTTTGTCCTCTGCTGAGACAGCGGTGCCGCCGGATTGGAGCTGTGAGCGTGAGGGGATTTGCGCGTAATTAGCTGAAACGCTCACCCAAGCGAGCACAAAAAGTTGGGTTTTTTAAACTTTTTTGAACTATACTCCTTTTGAAACGGTATTTCACTGACACTCCGCTTCACTTCCAAGATCAAAACCTGCCTCCGTGGTGGAACTATATCTTATATGAGTCTTTGGAGTGTGTGGACAGCAAAACACTGCCGGCAACTTGCAAGTCCTATTAACAAGTTGTGCAAAGTTAAATCATCCACTGTGTGTGCGTGGAAACGGGAAAGACAGAATACACGAATATAGGGATAAAATCTGAACAGAGTGACAGACGGAGTAATTGGGTGAACTGACCACTGTTTTAAAATTGTGTAAACACACCTGTTTTGCTGTTTTGGAGCTTTATTTGCGAAATCATATGAACATTATTACATTTAGTAAAACATAAGGTTAATTTGCATGGAGAAACTCTAGCTTCTGATTGATTATTATTATTATTATTATTATTATTATTATTATTATTATTATTATTATTATTAGCATATTTTTCTTGAATGCTATCAACTTGATTTGAATTCAAGGTTGAAACAATGATACCTTTTTTGTTTTTTAAGGTGACAGTTGGTCCAGAGATGATAATACAGCTCTGGGTCAGAGGTTGAGAGCGGGCTGATCTAACCTCCATCAGCAGCCAACTCACAGTTTTCTGGACCAAAGAGTGGTGGCTCTCTGTCTGACCTTATAAGGTGCAGATGTGACACTGTTGAACACTGAGACATTCTGGCACGCGTAAAGGGTTAGAAGACTCTGCCCATTATTTGTGCCCTTTGGCCCAGTTGAGCAAGTCGTCCAAGGATGGGCAGCGACTCTGCCAGCCCTCGCTGACTGCCAGCCGTCTCATGCCACACCAGATCAGCAAGCCTTTATTGTTCGGTCTCAACAATGCTCTGGGGCTGAATTCTTGCACGTAATATGCATCTGCTGTAGACATTTTAAATGAAATTACTACTTGAAAATGAAAGACGAAAGATTTGGGAACAGGCAGATAATGCATTATCAGCTGAGTAAAGCTCGGGCCAGAATCCCCTTAGTTTCCCATCACCACATGATCACCCTGTGCCCTTGAGTACCACAGATTGGCTGGAGACCTCTCTGGCCAGAATCACCACATCATGGAGGGGCTAAAGGAAATGCAGGACAGGGCCAAACAAAGGAGGAAGCTACCTGTCATGCCCTTGAATGAATGAAAGATAAAACTTTTTTCTTTTTTTTTTAAACAATGGCTACCAAGCATTTCCAGCCAAATCAGCTTTTTTGTTTTGTCCTTCAGTTTTGTCTGTGTTTTTTTCTCCAATAATTTAGAAGTTGTCTGCTCTCTTTTCACAGTAACTGTCCATCCTTTGCCCCCCTCAATGACAGCCCGGAAAGAAGGAAATAACTCTAGGCAAGATAGAAGCAGACTGAGCTTTGTCTGGTGTCAGCTCACCCACAGCAGCAGGAAGGACAGGAAGAAAAGGCAAGGAAAAGGCCAGGTAGGGAAAAAGGGGGGACTGGGCAGGGGCAGCCACTGTAGAGTGGAGGAGGAATGGCTGGCAGCACAAAGGATGGTTCTCCTTCTGTTTTCAACTCCATTAATATCTGAGCTCCAGCCTGCATATACACTCATTCATTATTCATGAGCCGACCAGGAAAGAGCACAAGCGGGGAGGAAGGTGGGAAGGAAGCAAAGGCCAGAGAGAGTTCCAATCAGTCCTGGTTTAAATGACACAGAGTGACAGAGCCTGGGGTTTTATGGCTCTCTGTTCGAATAAGACACCGCGCTGTGGTAAAAGATCCACAGTAGTCTGTCGTTAATGACCAGCGGGACATATTAGAGGCTGCAGCACTTGTAAAAGCTGGCTACCACACTGAGTAGCAAATTTCCCAAAACTAACTTATCATGGTTCTACACAGAAACACTGTGTGAACGCTACCACATATGGTGTCAACCCGAGCCTGACCTGAGCCAAAACCTACAGGATACATTTTGAGCACAACATGTATGAACATTCAGCCGACCGTTCATTCATCCAGCGTCCATATGTTTGCACAAAATTTAACATTGAAAAGATAAAAAAAACACAATTAACTGGTATATGTTGGCATTAAGAAATGAGGAAAAACTGTTACAAACTAGTGCAGCAAATTGGGGTTTATTTAATTTGATTTTACCTTGAATTTCAAAGTAACATGTTAATCAGATTCAGACAGTTGTGTCTCTTAATGCTTGGTTTGGCAAAAGATCTGAAACCCTTAGAAAAAGGTTGTACTTCAGCTTAAAATGCAGCCTTTTAAGTCAGGTTAGAGATAAAGCATTCTATTAAACTGGGGGTGAGACTGGACTCTTGGTTCAGAACTGCCAGTAACATGTTGTATTCATGCAGTCCTTTTTATCCTTATTTTCATTGGTTTATCAAAGCCACAAATGTGTTCTGGCTAGTTCACGCTGGCATTTTCTACATCAAAACAAGGTCACACTGATTGGCTATTCAGATGAATATTTAATTGATTGAACTTGCAAACTAAAAAGCAATGCTGTGTGTCGGAATGAATCTGTTAGTTGAATTGAAGTGAGCTTTTGAAAGTGATATCTTTTACAAGCAAAGATGTCATGCAGAACTTTTCAAAGTGATAAAGGAGTTGAAATAGCACCGGGGGTTCATGTCATCCACATCCACATGAAGACATGCTGTAAAAATAAGTGATCCAACTTTCCTAATTAACAACATTTACAGACATAAGAACAACAAGGTGAGCTAGAAAATATTTTTTCCAATGTGTAATCTGATCTTACTGTTATTAAAAGCATTATATAGATAGATAGATAGATAGATAGATAGATAGATAGATAGATAGATAAGTATGTATGTTACATAATCTTTAGAATTTAAATTTTAGAATATCATTCATGTTTTTTAAAGAAAATGTTATAACAGAATCTGTTTTTTTATGTTTAACTTTATTCAAGTAACACACACAACAGCAGCATCGTTTTGAACCTGTAATCTTTTTAACTACGATGTGTGCTCTGCAGTTGATATTAATAATTCCCCCGTACCTCTTTGTGCTTGAACACTCTTGCGTTGTGCTGGATTTGATGCTTAGTCAGATCAGTGATATCACCGTCCCTCAGGCTCTGATGTCACTTTAGAAATGACACACACCCTCCATGATCATTGTTCTGAGATTAGTGAACAAAACTGAAAACAACTCTTCACTGAATATGTTACACTAAAAGGGAATATTTAAGCAGGATGTACAGTAAGCATTTTGCAAAAGACTTAGAAAATATTTTATCATCTCATGGGGTATCTGGTGAGTATGCCTTGACTGTTTGTGAGGGTGTGTGTGTGTCTATGTGTGTGTGTGTTTTTCTGAAGTCTCAGAAATGGTAATACCCCTAACCCCAGTGCAGGGGAGACTTAACAGTTGGTATTGACTTTGTGAACATTTACCATCGAGGATTCAGACTATTCAATTCTATTTCAACTGAAGGCTGCAGACGGAGAGGGAGGAAGTCCCAAGGCTCCATGTTGCGCTCAGGCAAACACACACACGTGTACACAAGCCGTACGCACACTCAGACTGCACACTGAATTCTCCAGTGATATCAACTCAATCGGATTTTAACCCCTCTCTACCGTACAGTACCTCTCATCATAACAAAGCCTGTGTAGATGTATGTGTGTGTATGTGTGTGTGTGTGTCTGCATGCTTGTGTGTACAACTTGCATTGTTGTTTCAGACTTGTAGGTTTTTGAATGGCTGCCACACAGGAGATTAAATGCCATTTCAATTTGCCCAAACGAGAATAAATATATGACTTGAATATATGGGCACATTTTTATTTAATTTTTGCACCATTAAATCAACTCTAAATGGAATAAATCTATTCGTTGGGAATTAAGAGCGTCAGCCCAAAGGCTATTTACACCTAAAGTAGATATAAATAGCTAACTGTTCTCAAATTTAACTGATAATGTAATAGAACCAGCGTCTTGTTCAGAGTCTGAAACAGAGTTACCTGACTGTTGGCAGCTAAATTTGTCTGCCAACACTTGTAAAGTTCACTAATTACCACGTTATACCTCTTTAATCTTCACAAGAAACTCTTTTACTGAGGACAGGGGTTCCCTGCTGGACTTTTTCATTGGCAAGAATTTCCTGGAGTTGCTGTTGGTTCCTTGGTAATTGACTTACAAAAGTCCACCAGAGACCACTTGTATCCCCCACCAATGGTAAGCTTCATGAGAATGTATAAAACATTTATTTTAGATGAACAACAATGTGTTGCTTACTGATTCAGGCTAAATTGGATTCCATTATACACATAGTTATCTGCATTGCTACTTTTTACACTAAGCTAAGTAATCAACCTCTGATGCAACATTTAATGAACATTGAGCTAACTCTATCACCATTAAAAAGAAATATAAACAGTTCCCAAAATGTACTCTAGTGCTTTAATGTTGAGCATATTCCACTGCAAATATTGAATCCTTTCTTTCTTTCCTCAGTCTTCATTTTTACTTTCTGTCTCTTTCTGTTGGTTTTGTGTTGTTTTTCTTAACTATTTGTCATTTTCTGGTGTGTTCCCTAGCATCCCTGATGATCTCTGAGAACTATGTCCTCCCAGACAAAATGTACACCCCCATCAGCCACCAACCCACCCACATCATTTATACATGTGAGCATTAGGACTTGTCACAGCCTCTCACTCAGCCCCTTTATCAGCCCGGGCCATAGATTCTCATTAAAAGGGTGAATCACTAGTCCTTGACACTTAGGCCATCACACGTCCACCCTGCCATCTCTCAAACACTGACCATTTAACCAATCTTACTGGACGGAAAGTGGCACAGACTCTGCGTTACTGTTTGCCTCTCATGATGCAAGTGTGGGATTTTAGATGGAGCAAACACAAGTCTTTCGAGCTATTGCAAGCATAAACAAAATGCTACGTCACATTGCACAATTAGTCCCCAAAATTCCTATACTTAGCCAAAAAACACTTCTTCGATGGATCTCTGCTTACTGTAACTTGACTGGAGAATGGGCTAATCAGTTTAAACAGTGGTCAAACCCGGTCAGGAGATAGCCAAGTCAAGCCAAGTCTGTGTGGTCACTAGATAAGAGGCTGTACTCCTCAATGGCTGGGATCGCTGGCTCATTAGTACTGGGTCAGTGAACTGCCGCCCAGATTACTAAATGGCCACTCAAAGCCCAGAACCAGATCTGTGAGTGTGTGTGTATGTGTGTGACTGAGAGGCTGCTATTACCCCCACTTTATCTGGACTTTCTCACTGAAGTGTGTTCTGTTTACTGCAGATTTCCAAATCCCTTCAGCATTTCTTCATGGGGGCAGGAGTGTTTAATAGCAATGTTTGTATACGAGTTCTGGTGCTGACTCGCGATTGGAGTGAAGATGCTCAGTTTTTTTTGTTGGTAGTTTTCTTTTTTTTTAACCTTCTACAAGGCATACACACATGTCATGTACATACCAAGGGGCTTTGTTACAGTAGTGAAGCAGGTAATGCTCAGCAGAACACCGCATTTAATGGGCCTGAAAAAAGAGTCCTCATCCTCGTCCAGGCCCTTGACCCGCTGTTTTGCTCTATGCACGCACACGTTCTCTCAAGTACCTCCAGCACCTGACCCCCGCAATGAAGAGTCAGTAAAGGTCTGTGCTAAGCTCCTGCCTGATTGACAGGCAGTTCATGTGTCCACAGAGAGACAGAGGCAGTCAGTGCGTGGAGTCTTTTTGTGTGTGCGTTGCGCTGGCCCAGACCGGCAGCCGAAAGCAGCGTCTCCTGGGAGGGCCGCATGTTGGGTCAGCGGGAGAGAAAAACAAGAGCCGGGGAAGAAAAAAGGAGTTAAGGAGAGATACACATGGAAGACATGAATCTACTAGTGTGTGCGTATGCGTGTGTGTATAAGTGAAATGTAAAAAATAGATACTTCCTCCACCTCGTGCTGGATCAGGTATTTGTTTGGCATGCGGGAATCACTCCCACAACAACATACAAACAAATAGTGTATGCATGTGTGGTGTATCTGCAGCGGGTTGCGATTCATACATTCATCTTGGTGTGGTATGTATAATTTTTTGATACTGTATATCAACATTTAATGGCAGCAGTAGGGTGGGAGCCTGCGCATTTTTCTCCTCCTCTTCAATGCACCAGATCTGTCACCTGATGGGGGGTAGAGAGAATGTCATGGAGGAGGTATGTCTTTCTTCCTGGTATCCATCCATGTAGTATTTTAATTGGGGTTTCTCTCCACAGAAAAAAAAAGGTAACAAAGGTGAGAGGAGGGATGAATCATGAGCGGGTGGGGGATGTGCTGCTTTGGGTTTCCATCTTCATTTCCCCAGCAATGCCATCTCATCATTGTGGCCTTCGCAGCATCACACACATCCATGAGCAAGGGCTTAATTTCGCCCTTTGTGGTATTATGTGGTGCTGCAGCGTGTTCGTATTGAACCCAGTTGAATAATGGCCCGGCTTGCATTCCTTCTGTGTTGGATGAGCTTTTTCATAGAAACATAATAAGGCTGCTAAATGCGAGCGTCTCCCAGTGACTGTATAACATCCTCTTCAGCAACGGGCCGACTGATCAAGTCTCAGAGAAGGGACAGAGAATCTGGACAGAGAACAGGAGTGGATGCATGTGTTTGTGTGTGTGTGTGTGTGAGTGTGTGTGTGTATAAATATGGGAGTGAGTGTGCATGTGCGTGAGTGCGTGCGTTGTATGTTGATGGTTGATGTACAGGCCTGGAGGGCAAACGCTCGAGGCTGCTCTCGTTAAGAACCTGTCAGTCATCGGTAGAGAGGAACCAAAAGGAGTCCAAATCGCAACGCTGAGCGAGTGTGTGTGTGTGTGTGTACACGTGTTTGTGTGCGCATAAAATGCATTCAGCCGCTTGGCTATTCCAAAAAACAAGTCAGCAGACAAATATGTGTGAAGTAGAACAGCTGCAACGCAACGTGAAGTCATACTGCCCTCCAGTGGTTTTTCTGTTGCTTCACCACCACAGAACAAGTCGTGCTGTGAAACTCCGGAGGTGAGGGCTGACTGTTGGTTAAGTAACGCAGAACGAGGCCTGCTGGTGCACTGTGGGGCTTTTAGAACTCCGAGAACTGTAAAATATCCTTCTCAAGTTTGATAGGCATGGCTTCATGGGTGGTATACTAAGTAGGGGGGCTTGGATAAAGAAAATCTGCCGGTACTACAGAGAGCATTAAAGAGGGCAGACAGGAAGAAGAAAAGGGAAGTGCAAAGGAGGTTTGTTCTGACAATGATCGGCACTCCACAAAGTCCCTCTGAAGTTTTAGCATGAGGTAAAAGATGGTTAAAGATGTGGAGAAACGCTCATACAAAAGGCTTCTCTGTGTGCAATAGCGAAAGCATTTGTTGATCCTGTTAATTACAAAAGTCTTTTTTTAAATCGCCAAGTATCTTAATTTATTTCAATCAAAAAACAGTGAGGATCTACTGGGTTTAACTCCTTAAAGGCGTAACAAATACATACAAACATCCGACTCAGAAATATTTTGTCGATGCATAGTCATGTCTGTAATGTGCTCAAGATTTCAAATATGAACTTCATATATCATATAAAGAAAGGCTGCATGTTTTTAAAGGTACATGCATTAATTCATGTGCTCATTCATTAGTGAATTTTGAGCTTTCATTTTCAGAAGCACCTGCCAACTGTAAAACACAGACCTGGTTTATTTAGTAAAAAAGCAAAAAAGTAAGAAAAAAAAGTAATAAATGTACTATTTTAAAATAGACAGTAAAGTGTGCTACGACCAAGCAATAGTACTTGTAAAGACAAAATGGAGATAGCAAAAAATTAAATTGCATCATTCTAATATAAAATGAAAACGCATATAAAACACTGTGCTACCTACTTAAACACAAAGTTAAGACCCTGTTGAAAAACACTTTAAAGTAAGAATATATGTGCTGAGAACAACAGGCAGACATCGAAAAGAATGAATTGCAGGGAGATGACACCTGAAACTCTTAACCCACATACAAAGAGTAGGTGCAGCGTGCAAAGAGAGGAGGAAAAACTGTGCATCAGAGTGTAGCGCTTACAAAGGCATCACTTGCAATCCATTTTTATCTCACCTCCCTGTGGTCACAGCTGTGACTGCAGAGAGGAACTAACAGCACATTTTTCAATTGGTTGTCTCTGGCCTTCTTCCTCCAATGTCTTTTCTGCTCATGTCTGGTGCCTCCAAAATCTGCAGTGATGAGAATAAGATAGATAGGGAAAGGAGAATGAAGATACAAAAGAAGGAAACAGGAGAGGAAGATAAAAAAAAATGCTTTTGTGCAACAACCCAAATTGTTTTTTTTAAAAAGAAAAAGAAAGAAAAATGTGAGCAAAAATTGAATTAGGGAAGCTGTGACACAGTTTCTCATCCAGACCACACCTTCTTCCTCAACCCCTACATAAACATTTAGGGCTGAGAATAGAAGCCGCAGACACTTTTACTTACACCAGCAATTAAGTTAATACACTTTAAGCAGTTTCTGGAAACCAGTCAAAGCCACTCGCCACTCCTTTCAGTTACTATCTTTATGTAATGTCACTGAGAGGCAATGGAGAAAGTTTTTGTTGTACTTTTAGACCTGTACATTCAAACATTTCAGACATTTATATCAGTGTCCCCCCTGAAGTCTCATCAATCTGAGGATGGTCTGCTGATGACAGAGCAAGCACCTTTCCCTTCGTCTTGAAGGTTTCTGTCAGATGGATATGAGACACTGAGCTACTGAAAGGAGTGTGTCGACCTAGCCCAGGCTTTTAGGCAGTGGTTAAAACAGAAATGAATAATTTGAATATGATATGATTAAAGGTTTTACTGTAAATTTTGGAAAGACAAAGTATAAACGTAAATTTTTGGGTGAAACATGGTTACAAGGCCTCATACAGCTTCTAGCTAAGTTATTATGTCACAGTATAATGTGTTGCAGTCCTGTTGGTTATATCCAGTGCCATCAAATGCTCTGTTAAGGACAGCAAAATGCTCACATTACGATCAAATTTGTGAAGGGCACAAATATTGTCATGCTCATCGTATGGAAGCGGCTTTTTTCTTCCTTAAGCCTATTGTATTTTAACTCTCACCATTGAGACACATTGTTCTGCTGGGTAGCATAAAGAGTGGTTTGCTGCTACTGTGTCTTTTTTAGGCTGTAAAACCACTATATGTTTCTTTGAGGTGTGGTTGTAAAATAGCTCTCAGGAACATAAATTGATAGCACAACGTTGTCAGCATTTGGTGTGATTCAAATCAAAGACAAAGCTTCACTCAACACATTAACTTGTATTTAGAGCAAAAACTTACTTGCAAAACATACTAAAGTTACAACAAGTGAGCCATGCAGTTGCACTTTGAGTCACCGTATCACAGGGGGACAACTTTCTATATTTGTTGGTGACACAACTGTTCACTTCCTGACATAATTTTCAAACCACTTCAGCAAAGCTCCGGCTGCTTAAGTGTACTTGTGATTTGCCTTTTGAAAAAACCTACTTTCTTAGCAGATTCTCTCCAGCTATAATCCGATACACACACACACACAAAAGGGAATAACATTTTGCAGTTATTTTTTCCCCTTTTACATAACAGCTTTCAGTAATTAGTAGCTTCACCTGATAAAAAGTAGGATTGGTAGTTTTGTTGAAATACGTGCGTAAGTCAATGTCACTGCGCAGTTTGGTGTCAGACTATACCTTTACTGTGGAAATTCGAACCACATCATTGACCAAACATGCTGCCAACAAACTGATTCCCAGGCCTAACATTGCTGAGACTGATCCCAGTTCTATCTGCTCTATTTCGACGTATCAATACAGAAACAGCACAACGGATTCAATATTTTATTGATGCCAAGTGAATATGACTCATTTCAGTTGAATAAGATTAATCATTTGTAAAAAATTTACAGCCACTGTGGGACATCAATGCCTGAGTAATTGTCTGAATGTGGTGGCAATGGAAAAATCTGCAATGCCTATTGATCTTTCAAATCTGACATTAAATGATACATTTTAAAAACCACATTGTTTTCAACCTTAGTCATATCACTGACAGTCTATATACTTTTGGTCTAAAATTATTGTAATTGGATCCACTCATAAACTTGGCAATATATATATTACAATGTGTGTTTTGAGTTCTTATATGTATACCAATTTATGAAAAGTCCAATTCTATTTATCATCTTAATAAATAGATTGGCCTTAATATCCTTAAAAAAACTGACCCGACTGCCGTTAAAAAAAACTCTTGATTGCATCATACTACAATGAAACCCTTTCATTTTAGCAGTCTGTTCTCTGAGACAGTATGCAATGTATCAACTTTTCCATCAATCCACTAAACAGCAGAAGAATGGCAGCGCTGATGTTCTGGTTCTGCTGTAAAATGGCTTCACATCAGAGTTCAGCTTAACGGGCCGTGAGTTGAGTTGTCATGGCTTAAAGACAAACACGTTCTGACAACAGTTTCATTTTGCTACATGAATGTGATGCTTTTTTTTTTAAGGGCGACTTCCTGAACAAAGAATCTACCTTTTTTTCAAATAGCCAAATACCATGTGTCTCACAGGTCCACATTTAGACTAAAACGTCTGTCTTTTTAGAGCAAACAGGGGCAGTATCAGGTTTAGACCAAAAATTCTCCACAGATTTTCTATCAGTAAAATTAACTTTCTCAGAGTTGGGTTTGTAACTATGGCAGAATCAAGTTAAACATCTGACTGCTCAGTGCTAACTATCAAAGCTAAAATAAAGCTGGTATTTATCCAGATTCACATCAGCTCACCATTCGGTGTCTCATACCCAAGAGAGTTTATTTTACATCCTCTCCATTTTCTTTTATCCTCCATTTCCTTGTGTATGCAAACAGAAGTAAAGCATTTTTGGCTCCAAGGCAGAGTGTTATGATCAAACACCACGCACGATCAATGACTCTGAAGAGATCTAATACTGCCCTTAAACGTAGTTCACACAGAATGAGTGGCAGAAATGAAAATATTCATTTCTGGAATCAATGTCCACACCTTTTCTACCTTTGCAACGAGACAGGAAATCAGAACAGAAAAGCGAGGGCGAGAACGGGAGGCCTGCAGTTTGCAAATTGCACCGTTAGTTCGATGTGAGCACGTGGGTGAGCGATAATGTGTCTGTGGGCTTGAATGCAGAGAAGAGTCAGTATGGAAATAAGACAGACTGTGAGAAGATGCATTACTGGGTCCGAGAAGAAAATTAATCAGGCTGCTAACTTACACCCAAAGGCCTTTGTGCCTCTGTTGACCATTTTCCTCAGTTTGTGTTCACTATCTTATTCTATTGTCTTAGAGACACCCAGTTACTTTGAATGGCGTTGCGGCTCAAATTGTTCCGAAAGAGCACCATTTGAAAAACTGCCCCACAGAGAGAACCTTTTCAATTTGTTTTTTTTGCTGTAAAGGGGTTTCATACTTGAGCAAAAGCAAGTGAAGATCAGACAAGAAATGGCTTCCTGTTCTTCGTGGCGTAGCTGAAATGAAACTTCCTGTCGCCAAGCGTTAAGGTGAAGGCAGGCTCGCTCAGTGTGTGACATCACTCCCACTTGCATGACTTGAAACCGGAGGCAAAGTTCGTAGGGTTTTGAGAACTAGTCCAGGAAGCTGCGCGGACAGAAAAGACAGAAAAACTTATGTAGGTTGAAATTAGGCGCCGTTTCGAAAGTCTAGTTAGTGATAGGGAATAGGACTTAAGTTTACAACTGATTATCCAAGTGTCGGCCTTTGCTAGGATTATACCGTGCGGTGTGTTGCCGTACACACCCTAACTCCTGGACATGGCAGGTCTCAGAGGAGTCAAGATTGTGCTGTTCTGGGTAGGGGTTATCCATTTGGCCACCTGTAAGTACCCGTTTGATATTGTAAACCTTTCTTGTTGAGGCGACTGTAAGGAGGAAGTAGTGTGCTAGAATTTCTTTAAGTCTATCAACTGTCAGTCAAAAGAGAGGCTTTAATTTGTGCAAAACATTGAATTGATGATATCTAACCCCCAAACATAAGTTCTTTTGAAGACGTTGCAGTTGTTTGTTGAATGTGTGATCGTGTTTATAGGAAAAGTTGAATTATTTTCCATGGGTGAGATAAAGACGTAAATCTGTCAGCGGATGAGTCTGACAATATCTTTTGTTTTCTGTTCTTTTTTATACGAAAAACATCACCACAAAACATGTAATCATTTAAACCGAGGGCAAAAATGACAAGCTACAGTCTAACAAGCCTTTGACTTGTGTGTGCATTTGTACTACTTCACGTTTCTTAAACTTTCCAAACCCGACAACGCCAGACAGTACAGCACACGCCTGTGATGTGAGAAGCTGAAAAGTGACAGGTTTTGTGAGCCCCTTTGGCAAAAGAATAAACACTTATGTTCAATCAAAGGCTGTTGTTAATAAGAAGGCACTGTTTAAAACGCATTCTTTCATTTGCAACAAAGCCACGGGAATTTTTCCAATCATGTTTCTGTTCTGCTTTGACATTCTGTGTGTGTGATGGTGTGAGCGTGTACTGTAAATGCGACTGTGTGGGTGGAGGTTGGGGAGATGGGTGGGGGGGGTACATCTCACAAAGATGAGAGGATTTTTTGGGGTGTGTTCCTGCAAGCTTTTCAACATTACTTTCTGTGGGTGGTGTGTTAAGAAAACCCTTGAGTATATGTGGTTTTGTGTAAGCGTGCTTGTGTACGTACATGTTGATGTGCACCCAACTTGGTGTCCCCAGTATCTCTCAGAGTTCCGCTGAATTTCAATGTATCCAACATATTGATGCCATTTTCAATATGATGTCTGTAAGCAGCTGAAGTCTGTGCAGTTCTCAAATAATTTGTCATATGTAGTTTTTTGTGCATTTGCATTTGAAAGAGAAAATGAACTTTAACTGAAGTAAACTGAATTACATTTTTTGCCTTATCTAAACTCTGCTCTATATAATTTAAAATGAAACTTACACTGTCAACGTTAAGAAAAATAGTAGAGAAACAATGTGTATTCCAATAAAGCAATCATTGCTGAAATTGACATTTGACAAAAGCAGAGATTAACGTGATAAATTAAAAATGTGTTTAGTATATCTTAACAGCATGATATTTGAAGGAGTTCAAAATCCAGGGTGTATAACGCATTTGGAACATTTCACTGGTGTCTTAATTGAATACTAAAAGATAACTTGAGAATAGCAAATTAGTAAATCATTTTAAGATTTGTGTCAATTCAGTTTTTATGTACATTAATCCTACCATTTTCCATTCCCGCCCAATCATTTTCTGCATCAGAGGACGTGTCGACTAATCACTAGTGATAGAGATGTAAAGCACAGCCTGAAAAGGTCTTCCGTTTGTCGCAGGTTCCACATGTACTTAACTTAAAGTAAAAGCTCAGATTTCAACAGTGGTGGAATTAGAAATAGTTTAGATTATGCGCTAAAGTGTAAAGTAGAATGATTTACCAACCATATCAAAAGTAGAATTTCATGAAAATGTGCGGGGACATTGCTGGTTCAGTCAATTCAGTCAATTTATAATGACGTAAAAGAACAAAATACATGAGCGGTTGCCGCTCACTGGAATGAAATAGTAAAACAATATCCAAAAAAAATAAATCTTCACTTGAAAATGGGAAAAACTGTTCCTGCACTGCATTTTTCCTGAATTCCCCCTCACTGTTTTTAAAGAGTCCCAACAAACTGAGGGTCAGTTGCATTTCCTGTTGGTGCCGTTTTTTTGCAATCCTTTTCTTAACTTAACCATGGCAACTAGTGCAGCATGCTAGATAGAGCTCGTAGCTGCAGGACAGAGCTGTGACCACTTCCGTGTTCCATTCTGAGTTGCCTTCATTTCCTGGCAGAGCAAAGAGCAACGTGGGTTAGGAGACGAAGCGCAAGTAAATGGCTTGAGTGTTCGTGACAGAAAAAAGGGGAAGTGTCTGAAATGAAGAAGTGAGGTCAGAAATGTTAAGCTCGATTAAAGAAGCGAGGGTGGGGGTTGGGGGGCTTGTGAAAAAAGCTGAGAATGCTCAGCGCTGGACTGAAAATACAAAGAGGTTTTTAAAAGTCCATAAAAGGACAACACATATACTGAGAGAACAAAATTGTAAGAGACAGATCCATATAATTCATTAATATTTCCATAAAACGTCAAGCAACTACATGTGCTCAGTGCATTTAGCTTTCGTTCAATGGCGATCATCAACCTGTAACTTTCTGTCGTGTTTCTTCTCTATATTTGCCCCTTTCTTTACTAGTTTACAGCAGTCAACTTCTGCTTCTCTTGCTCCCATATTTCACACTTGGACGTGAAAACAGAGAACAAGAAAGCACCAAAAAACTACTTCCTTGAAAAAAATCATCATCCTTTTTTTTGTTCGTTCTGGGTCTTCATTCTTTTTTTTTTATTGTACTTACAGTGGCTCAAAGTGGAACTGTGACCCACCAACCTTTACACTGAAAATACTAAGTTCTAAATGCTAAATAACCAGTAATTAACAAGAAATTTGAGGTTAATTTAATTTAATTTTGTTTAAGTTCGATCACATAACTCAGAATTCAAATTAGGAATCCTATAAGAAATCATTGTGTTATTAATTGATTGATCCATCATGAAAATTACCCAAAGAAGCCTCAATGTTTGTATTAAACAGTCATGATTTACCTAAGAAAAGACTAATAGACCTGAAAAGACATTGATCAGTTAATTAAGCACACTAACCACTTTCCCCATATTTAGTTACGGATTAACTCTTCACCAGTTAATGGATAATTCAGCACCAATTATTACTCACTTCTTTTAAATTAAGTAGCGCATTTTGATCATATCATGTGGATCACGGATCACCGTTGTGCTGCACACTATATCATTTATTGATGAGTGCCTGTTATAAAGGCGTTTCTCGTGACATGTAACATATTGAGGATCCAAACAGAAGTATGTGTATTATGCTAGAAATGGGGCCTAAACTTTACACCGAAAAAAAAATAGGGAAAGTTAAAGTATATTTCGGCTGATAAATATGTAGGCCTGTGAGAAGTACTGGCTGCTACAGAGTTGAGCACTCAAAGTTGTTAATATGATCAATGTGTGATGATTACCTGATCATTATTTGTAAGAGGATGTATTGTATTGTTTGGAAATCATTGCCCTTAATAATATTGTTCCTCCATTAAGCAAAACAATTCAATACGAATGAACCGATACTGAAGTCCTGACCAGGGGATCATTTTATCTGGTTATTTAATCTTGAGATAATTAATACAGTTCTGTAAAGAGTTAATTCATTGTGAGATTAGTTCCTCATTTGTTTCTCTGATTCTCACACAGTCTTATAGCTTATTGAAATTTGGTGTCTCATATTGTTAAGAGTTACCAAGCTCTCACAGCAGCATTCAAACACATTCGTCAGTATCTGCGCCAGTTTGCAGGAGTCCCTGTGAAACTGCTAAGTGACAGTGGGAGTTTGAACAAGGGTGTAAAATGCCACTGCAGAAAGAATGCAAAAAAAAAAAAAAAAACCCGCCAAACCACATCCTGACACTCACTGTCTGGCTGTCCCTGATCACAATGCTGTTAATTTTTTAAACTCAATTAAGATCAAATGGAGAACTAAATAATTTTGGGTGGGGATTACATTTTTATCATTCCATATTTTAGTGACTTGGTGAATCTATTGTATACAAGAGCTAATCTTCTCACACAGTTGAAACTACCTTAATAACACATAGAGCCTGAATGTAATTTAAAACTGTTCATCGAAACTTGTGATTTTGGTTTGTTCCAATTCTTGAGTATGAACCAGTGTAATGGTGAGCTAATGCCAGTTCTGTAAGAGTAGGGTGACTCCATCTTTTAGTGCAAGGCAGGAAATGGTGGCTTGCTTACTAAAATAACAAGTGTGGTTCTTTGTCACATTGTCATGGCAACCAGGTTGTACAGCTCATCCACACAACTAAACTATTTTCCTTTTTTAACTTGTTGTGACCCTGTGTCCAGGAGATGGCGAGACAATACATTTTCTAAAACATTCAATCCTTATATATTGTTTTTTTCTTCACTTGAGATGCATGAAATTATCTAAATGATTTCTTCCTCTTTTTGTATTTGCAGGTCAAGATGATTCAAGTAAGTAATTTTCATAATTCCATCCAATAAAATACATAATTATCATTATTTAATTTGTGCCAAGAGCAGCAGAGGCTTCTCCAAATTTCAGAAAAATGTCACCTGAATAAATAAATATTAGTAGATAGAATGGTTACAGTGATGTTCTAATGTTTCAACTTTGTTTTTGATGTATGTAACGTAAAGATTTCTAAAGAAAAAAGATTTTTATATTAGCAACCAGATTAAATGTAACATTGTTTGAAAACTTGTTTTGGTATATTCAGTTTCAATAATAACTAACATATTTTTTTATTTCTATTAATATTTATCTATGAATATATATCTTTTTGCCTAATATAATTTTTTGTCTTGGTTTTTAAACTTGAGTTTGAGGTAAGTTTTTTTCTAGTATTATATATTTATTCAAGTATATTGAAAAACAGGTATTTCTGTAATTTTTTGTTTAGCCGATAGTTACTTCATGTGCAGGTTATATTTCAGCTTTGTAAACATTTACCAATTAATATTAAAAGTCAATTTTCCATTATTTCACCAATACTAACAACACTTATTCTGATTCTTCTGTTATTAACTCTCTCTTCACTAAATCTGTCTGACTGATCAATTCCTTTGTCTTATCCAACAAGCACAATATTTTAGCTCATGTCATCATTAATTTAGTAACGAAATGACCGGAAATGTAGCCAAGAAAATGAGCATTGAAAACGATTTTGCAAGGGAAAAATAAACCACTTTATTTTGCTTTACTTGTTGGAGAAAATGTATGAGACGTGATTTTTCCCTCTTACCTGAACCAGCAACTTGAGATGTTTTGCTGCTTTTTTTCAGCACCCTTACCTCCACGCATCCCCACAAAATCCCTTTTTTCATCCGCATCCATTCCTTCTGTCTCACCTCCACGCATTACAGCAGTCACTGCTGTCCAAGCCTCTGTCTCCACAGCTGACCCCTCAGCTTCACCCCACTCCTCATTTAACACAACCCTTTCAAACACCGGCTCTGGTAAAGTATTCAGCCTCGGTTTTAGAGAAGAACAAATGTGTGCTACAGTTAGCGTGACAAAATCCTGAAATGTTGGTCAGCCTTCAGATCAAGTGAGTGTTCATAGGAGTGTTTCAGCCTAAAGGTGACCTCCAGCATGCTCTCAAACCTGCAGACAATACTCCTGCAAACACAAGCAAGATCTCACCAACACCCACTTCACCCAGCAACACATCCGACCCCCAGACACAGACCTCTCTGACCTTACCTGCAGTCACCGATGCCAACACCACAGAAACAGCGCCCTCCGCAGGTTGGAATTTTAATCCTTTATTTTTATGAGACAGT
The DNA here is from genome assembly GCA_907169785.1 of Menidia menidia. Classification (NCBI taxonomy): domain Eukaryota; kingdom Metazoa; phylum Chordata; class Actinopteri; order Atheriniformes; family Atherinopsidae; genus Menidia; species Menidia menidia. The sequence continues at coordinate 13,584,055 of CAJRST010000002.1, read as the reverse complement.
GCTGTCTTCGTAACATGAGTATAGACATTGGGTACTGAGGTAAAAGCACATCATATGTGAGGGGGTTTGAAAAAAAATGTTTAATGTTTCCGGATCATATTTTAACATTTAATTATGTCCTTCAGCAACTCCGCCGACTACTGAATCAGTCAAAGAATGTGAGTATCCGTTTAAAGGATGATGCTTATTTCTCTTTTCTAATTAAGGGGATTTTGTAGTGAGTGTGTGAACAATAAGAGATGAAAATGTTCATCATGGAGGTTTATTTAGACTCAAACGTATAAATTGTGTTGGTTTCCTCTGCAGGTTCCTTCGAGGTTACAACCATCCAGGGTGGTTTCCAGATCAACATGACCAGTGCTCCCACTGGTGACTACATCATTTCCATTTATGAAAAAGGCCTAAAAGTTCCTGAAAAGGAATTCAAGATCTTCAACAAAACCTCAGCATGGTCAGAACAAATCAAACATCTGAAGCCCTGTACTGAATATGAGCACAGAGTGGAACTTGTTCACAGTGATGGGAACACACTCTGTAAGAGCCCTAAAAGTAAAACTGCAACTGGAAAACCTGTTAGGGGTGAGTAAAAATACTGTTCTGTTGTGTGTCTCATTTTCTTTGATTTCATTAAATGACACTTTTAATGCAGAACAGAAACATTTTAACGTGTTTATTTCAACTGAAGGTGACATTAAAGATGCCTTCAACTACACCGGACATGTTTGTTATGAAAGTGACTGGGACATCAGCTCTTCATTGTCAAAACCATTTGTTCGACATGACCATCAAACAGTTTGCTTCAAACTCTCCGATAAAGACTTCTGCTCAGAGTTTACTCTAAATGTCACTACTGAAAACTGTGTGAACTCCTCCTTTACCGTGACTAAACAAATCACCATCGGTACGTACAGAGAGCTCCAACTTTCCTCTCAACTCGGTCTTCTTTGAAACTGATTGGATCCGAATTTAAGGTTTGCTGTATTTCCTTTTTCATAGATTTTCTAAATCCAGATGGCATTAATCAGACTAAGCCCACTGGACTTCCTGCACAGATAAATCCAAAGTTACCTCCAAACTGTAAAAATCTCACTGTGGATTATAGCTGTTCAGGTGAGATGACCACAAGTAAAGACCTCCATCATCAGTGATAGTATGAGAAGATCTACATGGTTAAGATCTGTGGTAGAACATTTTAAATGAAATAATGATAAACTATAAAACATCTGATTGATACATTGATGTAAAAAAAGTGCTTATTTTCACTGTTAACCGTTGACATTTAAAAAAAAAATCTCTGAATGAGTCTCCAGTTTATAAATAACTGAGACAAAAAAAGTGTTGGAGAAGAAATGATGTTTTCTCTTTGTGTCCTCAGAATTGGGACAAGTCAACCACTCCATAAATATAACTGAGCTGGAGCCTTTCACAGATTACACGTGTACAGGTCTGATCAAAGACAACGGTGTCTCCATCAATAAAACAACTCTTCCTCTCAGCTTCAAGATCGACTGTGGTACGTTAATGCTTATTTTACCTCACTGGAGAAAATGGCTAAACCTCACTTACTTTGGAGTCACATGAGTTCATGAAACAGATGAATCTGCTGTTTTCAACAGATCTCACAACAACCTACCAAACCGAAGCTCTTACCAACATTTCCACTGAGCTGGTTCTGGAAACAACCAGTAAAAACTGTCCAGACGTCTCAAATCTGAGGAATCTTTCCTATCAATTTTTACGAGGTTGCAAATGTGAAAGTAAGTCAAATTATTAACATGATCTTTAATCATTTTTATAAGAGGACAATGTAGTTTGAAGAAGTGTGAAATCTGGACCATGAGGCCAGGACAGCCCAGAGATGTGGGCAGTTTCTGCTGGTCATGTGTTGGACAGCACACCCTGAAGTTTGGAGCATGAGGACCAGACTCAGTTCTCTGCAGCAGCAGGGACTCAGGAGTGGTTTGATGGTTCATAATGTGGAATTCTGTTTGTTTCTGTGACTTGAAGCTGAGAATGAGTCAGTTTCTGTCTTTTTATCTTGACCTGTTGTTAAATAAGTGATGAAGCAGCTGATGAAAACTTATGCTCCATTTAAAGATGACCCAACTCCACCTGGAGGAACATGTAAAGTCACTGGACTGACACCATTCACGGAATATAGGTGTGATGTCGGTCACAACTACAAAAACAAAATAGTTCACATTTCTGAGGGATCTGAATGGAAGACTTTGTCTGGAAGTAAGTGATCATTAAAATAATCTTTGTAGGAAAGTTCTTGTCCAGAACCTTTTACACCAACAGCTTCCACTGTGTAATCATTCAAATAAATCACATTTGTGCTATATTGAGTTCAAATGGAAAATAATTTTTTACTTTTCTTTTTCTTTTGATGGCATTTCAGATAAACAAATCTCAATCAAGATAAATTGAACTGAAACTATATATTTGGGTGTCATGAATTCCTTTATTTTCATTTTCTTGCAGCACCAAAGGATATCGGTGATTTGACCGTGACTCAACCAGATAACAATGTGATAAAAGTAACCTGTGCTTATAGCGCCAATGGTTTCAGAGGACCTGAGAGGAAGGTCACAGCCCGTCTTCATAATGTTGATGGCAGCCAACAAACTAAAAGAGAATGTAGTTTTGAATTCAAAGATCTGAGTTACCTGACAACCTACACAGTGGAGGTTTGTATTATTCTACTTTGCAGTTTGACACGAACAATATAATTCAATTCTTGAGTTTTCATTATGTTTTAACCTCTGTCTTCATAGGTGGTTGCTGACAACGGTGATTTAAAGAGCAAACCCTCAACAGTAGCAGTTCAAACTTCCTGTACGTGCCTGTTTATTTGATTCTTCAGTGCAGCCAAAATATTTATTTTCCTCTGCCTCTTCAGCTTTATTGTCATTTAATTATCTTTAAAAAAGTATATGCTTTTTCCTACATTTTTCAGATAATGACAAAGCTCTCATGGGGTTTCTTGTCTTCCTCATCATCCTCACATCTGTGGCTCTTCTTGTGGTCGTCTACAAGATCTACATTTTGAAACGCAGAAAGTCTTGGTACAACATCTACTAACCTGCACAATGGTCTTATACTATGCATTCCAGTTAAAATTATATTCATTCTTCATTCATTCTTTTACCTGCCCTCTTTTTCCTTATTCTTGCAGTAACTTGAATGAAGGCGCAGAGCTCATCCCCAGGGGAAGTGAGTAGATTTCTACTTTTACCTTTCCTCATCTTTGTAGATAAGTTTGAGTTTTTATCATTATTATGTCTCCTTATTTGCTTTTCCTATAAGTTTATTATCTTATAAGTTTTAAATCCAAAGGGAAACGTCAGAAATGTGAAAGGAAAAAATGCCTAATGTCACTCAAAGTACATCTTATATAATCCCATTAAATTGACATGACTGTTTGGTGATCCTAGTTGTCTTTTCTTTCATTACAACTAAATATTAATATAAATCAACATATTACTGCTGATGCAGAGAACAAATGTATGCCTCTGGCCAACAGACAGTCTTTCAGTGCAAACGTGCTTTTTCAGAAAGTTAATTAATAACTAAGAAAGCATTCTGTTGGATGACTTCACAAGCTTGAAATAAGAAGCAGAGTTTTCTATTGATGTTTGAAGAGTCTTTTATTTTAGATGATGAAGAAAACCTGATGCTTGTTGACCCAATCGGATCAGAAGTGCTGCTGGAAACCTACAAGAGGAAACTCGCTGATGAGGGGAGACTTTTCCTGGCTGAGTTTCAGGTAACAACATTAACATTTTGTGGGGGTCTATTGTTTCTTTTGGTCGCATCAATTCTTTATTGAATTCCTTTAGTTGAATGTATTCCAGTTTTATATCTTATACAGATATACAGATCGAAGAAAGTTGCTCCTGAAATGAACTCCTTCATTATTTGCTTTCAGAGCATCCCCAGAATTTTCTCAAGATACACGGTAAAAGAGGCCAAAAAGAACTACAACGGCCCCAAGAACCGCTACGTGGACATCCTGCCGTGTGAGTGTGAAGAATGAAAACCCTGAGCACACACATGTTAATGTTGACATTGACACACAAACTGTGAATCTCATCGTCAATTTGTACTAATGCTCAGTGGATAGTCTGAGGCAATGAATCTAATCACTAACACATATCCGTGTATTACGGGGCTCTAATGTATTCCTTTTGTTGCCATTTATCTAGATGATCACAACCGTGTCCAGCTGAACACAGGAAATGGAGAGGCTGGATGTGACTACATCAATGCCAGTTTCATCGATGTATGTAAAAAAAAAAAAATGAAAATGACACCACAGTTTTTACTGCGGTCGTTGCATTTATAAGAATGATTTTTTACCCACTTTCATTCAGGACCTATTCATGTCTTATTAATAAGGCTTTTTTTTTTTAACTATGTGTCACCTGTGTTCATCTTTCAGGGTTACAAAGAACAGAAAAAATACATTGCAGCTCAGGGTAAAGTCAAGTTGTCAGACTCTTTTCAGACTATGTGTAACTGTACGTGCTACACTACAAAATGTACATGCTATGTGTGTCGTAGGGCCTAAGGAAGAAACAGTGACTGACTTCTGGAGGATGGTCTGGGAGCAGCAGTCCTCTGTTATTGTCATGGTGACGCGTTGTGAGGAAGGAAACAGGGTAATCACTTATTGACATAGTTTATGCTACTAATGATCAAATTGTTAATATAAAGTAGTCATTAAAATGTTATTTAAACAGTTAATTTAGCTAATAATCATGAAACTAACATCTTCCCCTCAGTTTAAAACTCATCTCAGCTGTTCTCAACCTCTGATTTTGTTGTTGAACGTGTTGTTTTGCAGGTCAAGTGTGCACAGTACTGGCCATCCCAAGACCGCGAGACTGAGATCTTTGAGGAGTTCATTGTGAAGCTGACCTCAGAGAAACACTTTCCAGATTACACCATACGTCACATCAGCCTCAGTAATGTGAGTATGCAAGCAAGCGTCAACAGATAAGATACTGAAAACCGATAAGTTATGTAAGCGACCAAAATCTTAACCTAAAGTGTGAAGCTGTTTCATTAGTATATGTGCTGGTTTGTATGAATCCTTGCAGAAGAGGGAGAAAAACGCAGAGAGAGAAGTGACTCACATTCAGTTCATGAGCTGGCCAGACCACGGCGTCCCAGGAGAGCCTCACCTCCTGCTGAAGCTCAGGAGACGTGTCAATGCTTTCAAGAACCTGTTCAGTGGTCCCATTGTCGTTCACTGCAGGCACGTAAATCAGCTCATTAAAGGCTCTTCAATCAACTTCTTTGAGAGTATAATTGTATAATGATCTGTTTTTTGAATAAACACAAAATCTACCTGGAGGCCTTCCTTTAATGGCATATCATTGTCTTTCAGTATAATAAAAAAACGTTTCAGTCCTACTCCTGGTGAATTTCAGCAACGAATACTGGGAATTGCTCATGCATCTTTGAGCCCCCACACATAAATCCCAGTAACACTTAAATATGATGCTTCTCTCTGTCTTTTGCAGTGCCGGAGTTGGAAGAACAGGTACTTACATCGGCATTGATGCCATGATGGAGGGTCTGGAGGCGGAGGGCAGAGTGGACATCTACGGCTACGTTGTCAGACTCCGCAGACAGAGATGTCTCATGGTTCAAGTTGAGGTAAAATTTGTGTGTCTATGTGTGCTAATCAGAATCAAAAAGGATTCAAGGAAACCATGTGTAATACTAAGAAATCTTTAGTGTGTTGACACACTGCATAGAGCATGCAAACAGGAAGTAGCTCAGTGTGAACAGAAAACCAAACTGAAGTGCGGTACTGCGCAAGGCCACAGGCACAAACAGATTGAATATAGATTAAATCAACAAAAGCATTTCCATTCAGATTAAATGTTTCTGATGTTTTCAACATAATATAATGCTATGAATTGTTATACGAATTACAATTATTCATAGTTTTGTATATGTTGGAACACTCATCTGGTCCTCTGTACAGTATGTGTGTTCTTCATGTTTTATGACCAATACTTGCATCATCATATAGGCCCAGTACATCCTCATTCACCAAGCCCTGCTGGAGCACAACCAGTTTGGAGAAACAGAGATCAGTCTGCCAGAGCTGCACAGCACAGTGAACACACTCAAACACAAAACCACAGACACGGAGCCCTCACTAATGGAAGAGGAGTTTGAGGTATGATTGTGTATTACAAAGCTTTTCTAACACATTGGTTAATCCGAAAAGTCACGCACAGAGATGACTATGCCACTGGATTTTGTTTTCCATGATGGTCCAGTACAATGAACTTACATCTTATTTTGTATTGTGTTATTTGTAACAGTGTTGAGAACCTCAGTATCATGCAAAAGTTTATATAATTTAACAACTTTCAAAGTCATTTTTAAGAAAGATCATCATATCCATTTTCTACATACTACTTCATGTCAGAATAAACTTTATAACTATGAATCCCTAAGTCATGAAAAATCATTGTATTTGAATTCAGAGACTCCCCTCCTTTAAAAACTGGAGAACATTCAACACAGGGATGTCAGAGGAAAACAAGAAGAAGAATCGTTCATCATCTGTCTACCCATGTAAGTAGAAGCTGCATCTCCCCTGTTAGTGACTGAACTATGTCTAAATATCCACAAGATTATGTATCTGTTGTATTTTACTGGTGAATTAAACAAACGTCCTCGCCCTCAGATGACTACAACCGAGTGTTGCTGAAGGTTGATGAAGGACTCAGCCAAGATAGCCAAGATCCTGATGAAGAGGAAGAGGAAGAGTCATCAGATGAAGAGGAAGAAGACTCCACTCAATACATCAATGCCTCCCACATTGATGTATGTAACTTATCTTTTAGCCCGAAAATGAGTCACCTTTTAATGAATTCATGCTGAATTCGTTGGAAAAGGTGTTATATGAAAACCTTTCGGCAATTAAACATATCACATCCTGATAGTTTGGACTGCATATTAGAAAAACATGATGTTTTTTCTTTTCCATATAGGGTTACTGGGGTCCTCGTAGCTTCATTGTAGCGCAAACCCCAGTTCCAGACACTCTGGGTGACTTCTGGTCAATGATCCACCAGAAGAAAGCATGTACTGTTGTCATGCTTTCAGCCAGCAATGAGGGAGATAAGGTAAGAACAACTCAGCAGTTAATGAATAAATACTCATTCTTGATACACATACATTACAAATATATATATGTAGATATATGTATATATACATACATATATATACATAAAATGTATTCTTGCTTTCGTGCGTCTTCTTGCTGACAGGATAATGATTCTGCATACTGGGATCAAAATAAGAAAGTATTTGGGGAGATTGAAGTTGAGGTTACAAACACAGAAACTTCTACAAATTTGATTACCCGCACCATGATGATACGTCACATCAAGGTAACGTAACAATTGCCCGGTTTGTCTGTCACATACACCAGCAATTTCATTGGTCTAAGGTGTCGTCTGTTCACAGAGGAGAGAGAGTCGACCAGTGAAGCATTTCCAATTCTTGAAGTGGGACAACAGAGAGCTGCCAGAAAAACCTCAAGACCTCACAGATATGATCAAAGACATTAAGAACAAATGTGAAACCAGCAAATCCCAGCGGGGCATTCCCATTGTGGTCCACTGCAAGTAAGACAGCATCAGAGAAAATATCCTCCACTCGGATTTAAAAGGAGCAGTATGCATTTAGGAAACAAGAAACAAAAGTATTCTTTGTGAAGATGGTTTGCTGCTCAGGGTTCAGTTTTAGCACTCTATTTTTAGGGGAAAACCATCTTGTGTTTCCCTGATAAAGCTCTTAGACTGTTTTGTAGTTACACCAGTTACACAGCAGCATGCATTTGATCATAATCTGATATTATTTAAACTCAAATGTTTTATAAATCTGAAGTTGTGACCTGTAATAAGACACTTTTCAAAGCTCAGGCCATTTGCTGAACAACTGAACAACCTGATCCAGCCTCCAGTCTCCAAGCTAAAGAAATTATTGCTTAGAAACTTAAGAATAACAGCGGAAAATTGACCAGTGAGCACATAATCCAATTAAAATCTTTCTATCACAGTCAGAATTACATTTTCTTAAGCATATTGATAAAGATGAGGATCGTCAGCAATTTACAATGAAGGCAGAGAGTTGGATCTGATTTTTTTAGCTCAATTTTAAAAATTATTCTTTATAATGGGTAGCATCATTATCTATAGCTTTCTGATACTAATTAATACTACAGCAATATCATTCAATTTAGGGTCTTTATTTAATATTTCTGAATTAAACTGAACGGTAAATTAATATGTATTGACCACTAACTTTAACCAGAGTAGATGTTAGTTGTTTGTTGAATCACATAATTTAATGGAAAACATGTATTAGATTTCATTTGTGTTAAAAGTAACGATCTTTACCATGAAAACTAATGTGACCTTCTCCAGAATTTCTGTTGATGTGTGCTCCATCTTCGCAGTGACGGCTCGTCCCGTTCAGGCATATTCTGCGCTCTGTGGAACCTGTTGGACAGCGCTGAGTCTGAAAAACTGGTGGATGTCTTCCAAGTGGTCAAAACTCTACGCAAGGAGCGACAAGGCATGATCTCCAGCCTGGTAAGAGAGAGAAACCAACACATTCCACCGACACACTTGACTGCTTTTAACTTTAATAGTGTTAAATGACTCATGAAAAGATGCTCCTTTTAATTCTTGCCTTATGTATTTATTTGGTGTTCTTTCTTTTAGTTCATGTCGAATACAACTTTGTTTAACCCAACTGTTATAAGATAATTTAAGGACTGATTGGGGTATTTTGAATAGTTGTAGCACAACAATAAGTAGATTATTGTCCACCGTATGTTGGATTGACCCTACATGCATTAATAACAAGATGTATTCAACCAAAGGTGTGTTGATATCTATATCAATGTGAACCAGAGTGCCTATGACAAAAAGCTTTTGTGTTCAAAGCTCAGGTGGCATCAGGATGTCCTCCGTTTCATCACAGTTCTTTCTATTTCTTTATCAGGAGCAATACCAATTCTTATACAGTGCTCTGGAGGGAGTTTTCCCCGTCCAGAATGGGGACGCAAAGCAGGTAAAGGCGGCTGCAGCCGACAGCGTTCAGATAGTCAATGAGACCAAAGAGCAGCACGTTGAGGAAAAGGCTGAGCAGCCAGCCAGCACTACCAGCAGTGACCGGCAGGACACGACAGAGAGCACTCCCCTGAAGGCTTCTGAGGACAAGGAAAAGGAGAATGTTGTGGAGTCCAGCCCCCCCAAAGAGACAACCCCACTGCAGGACAGCAGCAACGGCCCCACTGTCACGGCGGAGGTCTGAAATGGGGGGCACGTTTTTCCCTGAGAGGTTATTAGAGTAAATGCTTTGTTTAAATGCTTCTTTTACAAATAATGAATGTATAAACATTATAAAGCTATTGCAAAATATGGGTTGGTCATAAATTAGCTGAAAAAAAGGTATTTCAAAATTACGATTGAAAATGCTTTAAGTTATGAACATTTCTGATTCAGACGTGCAGGCTTGCAAAATTATATTTCCAGTCTGCAAAGTCTATAAGAACAACTGTTTTCAAACTAGTTGCCTTGAACTTGTACAGTGAGACACATCTTAAAGTTAGATTTAGATAGTTTTACTTAGTTTATATATGGTTTACGTGCTATCCACTGTACACAAAGGCAACAGTCAACATTTATATATATCTTAATAGGTCACCTTTAAGTTCAAATGTATCATGTGCTGTTCTGCTTTCTCATTAAAAAGATGCAAAATAGCTTTTGCTGAGCACTTGATTATTTTCATCATTATTTTCAGACTGGTTTACAGGTATTCTAAAAAAAAAATTCCTATGGTCATTTTGATACATAAATGATTTCAGTCAATTGGATCTTCTCAAATGTTGTGAGAGGAAGATGTTGGAGGATGACTGTTCAATAAAATGTCATACATTCCCCTCACAAATTGGAAAAAATATTTCATCTGTATCTTTTGAAAGCTGCATGATCGTTGAATTAAAGAACAGTGCTATTAGTTGAGAATATTCTTAAAAATCTAAATGTATAACATTGATAAATTAAGACACATTTCAACATATTGTTTGTGCTGCTGGAACAAATGCATAACAAGACATACAACTACTTACGATGTAGAAAAAGGAGGAAAATTAGATGTAAATTCACAACCTGTAATTCTTTACTTTGATAAATCAATACTTAAAATTGAGCAGTTTTTCACTGACAAAGGCAAAAAATGAAAATATAAGACACATGATACAAAGGGGACAGTTTTCTTCTGTTCAGGACAGTCATAAGCAAACAGTCAGCTGCATTTTTCTGGAAAAAAAAGCTGCATATTCAATTTTTTAAAAACAGTCATTGCTACATTTGTTTTAAAAGACTAGGAAACCATCAAAAACAAAAGTATAAAAAGTGTATCCTATGTATAAAAACAATAAATACTGAGTAAAGCATGTGATAATCCACATATTAACCTGAAAATATTGAAGTTGTTTTTGTCAGAGAATCTAAGAACATTTTTAAATTCTAAACATCTGGCGGCAAAAGACAAAACAGACTAAATGTAAAAACACAAAACTATTTCAGCAATCAAAAGCAACCACAAAGTATTCAATATCCACCTAAATCTTATTATCTGCACTGTGGAGTTGAAGTACAGATGTTTGCATCTAACCGTTGAACGGTGAAGGAAAGGATTCAAAATTTGGAAAATAAAAGCTGTGAAAATCAGTCATGTTTTTTGTGATGTGCTAAAGGGAATACACATGTAAAATGATTTTTTTTAAAGAGGAAAGGAATTAATTATTTCTATATATTACCTAAGTTGGGTCAAAACATAATGAAAATGGTTTGCAAGATTTTCTAGATTTTATATAAAAATATGTAATCAAAGTCATGCACTATGATTAGGTACACAAAAGTGCTCCAAAAACTTCAATTTCTGACATTTTTGGCTTAAATACTGATACAAAAGTCAGTGGAAACGTGCCAAAGATAGGAAAATTCAAAGTTTCAATTACATTTTTTATTTTTTATTTAACTGGTTAAACCATATCCCCAGTCTATTACTTATTTTAAGGCCATCACAATTATTAATAGTTTTCTGAAATTTTACGTGTGTGTTATTTTTAAAATGCACCAAAGTAAAGACCTAAATGTGTATTTCAGTCTTTGTTTCAACCCCGCAGAAAAAATATTGTATCTATGCAAACAAAAAAGAAATTCTCAAAACTAAAAAATAACAAGCAATAACTTGGCTAAAAGTTTCTAAAATATTACAACAGCATCAGATGTCCCTGATGCTAAATTATTTTAAATAACTCTGTTGTACTGTTGTAGCAGCTTGGAGCAGTTTAAAATGTATTATTGTTTTACAACTTTTGTATCGCCCTGGTGTTTCACAATCAGGAAACAAGCCGTCTGTAGTTTAAGTGCTTCAGTGTGTGTACATGCTTTGTGCTGTTCGGTAAAGATTAGCTCTAACTTAAGCTAAAATTAGCAGCGCACACTCGACAGAACACTTGAGGAAGCAGCAGAATTCCTTTCACTCCTTTCTCGATTTGCAGTACGCATTGTTTTCAATTTTTTATGTTTTATAAATCAATACACAGTCAATACATTACCACTAGTTTACACTTTTTTGCATTTAGAGTCAGAGTTCCTGTGAAAAACAACAGTTAGAACCTTAAAACTGCAAGTGGACGGTGCAAAATATGATGCTACTCACTTACGGTAACTTACTGTTCTCGAAAAAGGTTCCCATTTTCATTTTGAAAAAAGAACTCAAAAGTGTAACCTGTTGTGTTTAGTGCTTTTGTGGTGATATCTGAGCTAACAGAGAGGTTTTCACTATGGTATGAGCAACAGGAAATCAGACCTTGGACACATTTCCATACAGTTTCATACAGAAAAGTTCATTAAGTATTAAATTACTCTCCAGCCAAATCCCTGTTAAGTCAATCAGGACATTGATTCATACCAGCATATTGTTTTGATTTGCTTTTTCACCCTCTAGGATGAAATCCCACCAGCGGACCACTTTGGCTTCTGTTGATTTTTGCCATTGCCTCTGTGGCTACATGTTACTGTTTCCTGTTTCTTCAATACCACTAAAAGGCACAACCATTTCACACCCTGCTGTATGTTAGGGCAGACAGCTCTGTTTCATTAAAACAGTTCCTCTTGCTTCACATAAAGTATGTGTTAACATACATGAACTCTAAAGTTGCCCAACTCCATAAATCCAACATCCACCAGACCGGTTCAGATGAAATTGGCTCATCACCGGATTCAGCAGCTCGAAAGGGCTAACATTCTCAGGAGGAGCATTTCCAACTATGATTTCCTGTGACTGCACTGCCAGGGCTGTTTCAGCTTTAGCTTGAATCAGCTTTAATCTTTAGTTTTTGTCTATCTGGCTGCTTTACTGTTTGATCAGATTTGCCTGGCCGTTGCAGGCCGGACCTTGGCGGGCTCAGATATAGCCTTAGCGCTGTCACTGTGAGCTTTGGCAGTTTCTGGACGGTTTTTGGGCTCTTTCTTTGGTGGTGGAATGGTGATAGGTTCCCAGAGGAAGAATTCATGCAAGAGTGTGTTGACTGCCTCGGGGCACTCCATCATGATCATGTGACTACCGTCTTCCAGGACCTTGAGGAACGCCATTAGGAGGATCTGACAAAAAGGAAGTAATCATTTTGAAAATTAAATCAAATTTTTAGTAAAGTTTAAGTCATCAATAAACTATAACCAGTTTTAATTTCGTGGCCCAATTTTATGATGTTAACAGACAGTTCATGTGCCATCTTATTTATGAATAACAATCCCAAAACAGTCATAATTATTACTATTAAAGAAGGATGAGGCAATGTTGAAACGAGTCAATATAAAACAGAAATATATAATATTATGGGACTTAAAGTCAGAGGCAGTGAGTCTAAACAGTGGGGAATGTAACTCACTTGAACTTCCATTTTCTAAAGGCTTTTTTTGGTTTTCATAGATCCAGTCACAGACATTTTTAACATCCCTCAGTTCAAGTAACTCCCTAAAACCAAGACTGGGAGGCGGACCCCAAACGGTTTGAGTGATACATGGGAACCATGTACCCAGCCTTACGTTATAGTCACAAAATAGATGCTGGAGGTGGTTTATTTAGTTGTTCAGATAATAATAATAGGTGGCTTAGTTACATGTGATTTTAAAAAGAGCCTCCCTACCTCTGCCATCCGCTGGTCTTCTTCAACAGGGACAAACTTGTCGTGCATCCCGTGAACCAGCAGGACAGGCACGGTGAGCTCAGCGTGGTAAACCTCGTCCCCCTCAGGCCAGTACTGCCCGCTCATCATGGCACGCAACACGAATGACGACACATTGAAGGCATTGTTCTCTTTCAGCAACTGCTTCTCCTTGGCTCCCTGCCGAGCAAAGCCAGCCCTGCAGAGGCAGAGCAGAGATTTATCCAAGTCCCAATTGATGTTACAGTATTATATATAAGTGGTAACCAGGTTAGCGTGAAGGTAATTTATTCCCCTTTGAAATGGCTTCCAGGTAACACGCTTTGACTTCAGAGTTGCTGTGATCACTTATCTTACTTGAGAAAGCTCCAGGCCAGCAGTGGGGAGAGGCAGTGAAGAACACAGGTGGGAAGGTTGAAGATGGAGCACAGGCTGGGCTCAAGGGCTGTGGGACCGCCACCGTTGATCATCACCATCTTTTGAATCTGGTCAGGGAACTCATGGGCCAGGAACGTACAGAACGACACACTGAGCAAGTACAACATAAGAGCAAAATTACAAGATGCAACACTCATGTTGTGGTTTTCATCTTTCAAAAATTGTCTTGATGTGGAAATATATAAGGCTCATATTGCACTTTCAGGTTTGGTGCACAAGAGGGAAGCATTTACCACTAAAAACTACTTTGTGTAACTTAGATATTTCAAATGTCCAAGGAGGACTTCTCTCTATGTCTTTTTTGCTGCATACTGTGTAATTGCTGTGAAATTTACCCATAAGAATGTCCAATAAGAATATTCCTCTTCCGCGCATATCTCTTGAAGATCAGTCTCATGTCTTCTGCCAGGGCGTAGAAAGTGTATGCTGCTGCTATCTGTGGAGCTGAACTGGCTCCATGGCCTGCCAGGTCCGGGGCAATCACCTCATAGCCAAGATGGGAAAAGAAGTCCAGCTGGCTTCCCCAGATATCTAGCGAGCCTCCCACCCCATGGATGAAGAACAAAGCCAGGTCTGAATGTGTCCCCTTACAGGCTGATATCTTCCTCTCACAGTCAATGACCACAGTGCGTTTGGGTTTCCGCCTCCGCTTCCTGGGCTGCTGGTCAGTTTGTCCGGCAGCGGGGGCCTCTCCTGCCGCCCCCGTCTCAGATGCTCCGTTGTTTCCAGCGGAGACGGAGTCGGCGCGGGGCTCGGGAATGTTCACAGGCGTCGAGGAGTTACGACAGTCCGTCAGTTCCACCTCCACTGTGCTGTTTGGTTGCGTCTCTCCATTCGGGCAGGTTTTCAGCTCTGGACTGGCCCTCTCACCCAAGTTCTCAATGAACAGCTGACCATTTCGGTACACAGTGATCTTTCTCTTGCAGCTAACGCTGCCACCCTGAGTAGGCTCCTCCACCATGGACCTGTCAGGAATGATGTGTCGAACCCGCAGGACCCGGCCTGGTTTTACCTCCACGAACTCGTAGCCGTCGGCGGGTTCTGAGGTTTCCACAGGAACCACAGTGTTGGCTGATTTTGAGGTGAGGCAGCAGAGGAGACCTTCAATAAAGCTGGTCAGCATGGCTGCCAGTCTGAAAGGAACACAGGAAAGTGAAAACTCACAAAATCAGTACAAAATGGCCACACAAAGATTGAGAATTTCATCTTGTGCTGATTTTAGAAAAACCCTCATTAAGTTATTAGCTGTATTTACATTAAGAGTTTGTTTTATGTAAATTTGTGTGTTGTGCAATTGTTTTGCCCGTAGAGAACCACCTGTTCAAATTCACACAAAGTAAGAATGTGGTTTTGTATTGCCTTTAATTTATCATTCATTTATATTGAAAAACTTGCCTTCTTAAAAAGGTAGAAGTCTGAGACCTGTACAGTCTGGCTCGTATTCACAACTCAAACCCTTGCGATTTTCTAAGCATCGCTCCTTGGCGAGGCCTTTCAGGTTATTAATAGCCCTGGACTGTAATAGCTCCCCGGGTTAAAGCTGTCCTCCATGTGCTCGCTCTGCAGCACCACACATTACAATTCTGCCAGACAAGACCAACAACCAACAAGGACAACCAACAAGTTAATCATGTACTTTCTACCATATCTTCTCACGGATGCTTCTAGAGTTATATACATTTTAGATGATGAAGCATTGGAATATTGTTGAATTGCTCATTAAAGGTCAAAGAGAAAATTTAACTAATTCAACTAACAAATGGGCAGAAATGGTAATGAAACCATGGATGGAACATAAATGATTACTTTCTTACTTTATACAACGACCAAATTGACTTTCTCATGAAAGTAAATTCATGAACTCATGAAAACTCATGAAATTCAAATTTCTTATTTTGAAAAGATATAACAGTTCGGAGGGTAAATTCACCAGATTGAGAGCAGTTGGTGCAGCACAGCTGTCAAATAAAATCTAGTTTTAGATCATTATCAGCCTTAGCAACAGAACAACACCAGACATGGAGTGCAAGTCTGTCAGCTAGTGGCATTTATCTTACCTTCCTCCCTCCCAACTAGAGGGGATTAAACTCTCTGTCTCTAAGTCCATGCAACAAATCTGTCTCTCCTCTGTCTTGATAAAAGAACCCAGACTGCTCTGTTACAGTTTTATCCAGCATGAGAGTTGTTGCATCTTTCACTAAACGGTGCGACCCATCTACTGTTTTCATCTGGGGATTATGTACACAATGCAATGCAGCATTCCAGCTCTGCTGGCTGTTTTCATGATCTTTCTGCTTATACTTGCACATCCGCTCTCCACACAGTAGTGTTGGCAGAACTGTGTGTGCTCACAACAGTATGCTGAGCAGGCCATTCTGATATCAGAGAGGGTGACAAACATGATTCTCAGATTAAAAAGCGCAGTTTCACAAGACACAGGGTGTAAGCAGTGGTATTTGTTTTCTGTTTTATATACTGGCGAAACATTAAAAAATAAAAGAACCATTGGGGCAAATGTTTGTAGTAAAACACCCGGGTCTGGCACAATTCATAAGCAAAAGACTCCAAAAAAATCTGTCTCACCTGTCAAACAACACCTTAATGAAGCCTGCGATGACACATCTCAGATCCTTAGAACTTTATTTGTCCCACAACAGGTCAAATTTTCTGTCACGGCAGCAGCAAGAAGCTAATAAAACAGCAGGTGATCAAAAAGATGATGAAAAAAATCAAACAAGCTTCAGTATAAACATATCAAACTGTCTATGGAATAAAAAATGGCATAAACCAAATAAAGGAAATAGTTACAAGGGAATACCATTCAAAAGAAAGTCAATACTTAATCTCAGCTATCTTGTATTGCAGTAAATGGAATCATTAGTTTGACTGGACACAGATGCTGTCCACTGATGACAAGTCAGGCCACAGTTTGTTCAGGCCACTTGAATCTCCAGAAACCATGGAAATCTGCCCATGAGCTCATTCAAAACAATATTTTAGAAAGTGAAATAGAGTCACACCTCGGTGAGAAGTATTTATCATTTCCATCTTCTTTTGTGTGTGTGTGTGTGTGTGTGAGTGTGGATGTCAATAAGATGATCCATGAGTCTAAAAGTGCAAAGTCCAAAGCCCAGACAAGCAACTTCGTGTATAAAAATGTAAAATTAACAGGAAACATCAGAAAAGTATAAGAAACAAATAAAACATTTTCTTTGTCCTACAACATATGAAATTTTTTTTAATAATTTTAGGGTCCAGTCCCTCAACATGTTGTTAGATGTGACTTCATTTGACGGAATTCTGCTGACTTGCCTGTTAGTTTTCAGCTGTTGTTGTCATTGGCTGCATCAGGCTGTTACATAACACAATCACAGTGGGGACTGGTGCCCAGAAAAGGAGCAGAGGCTGTAATGAGGGATTAAAGAAACTACAGCATGTTCACTGTTGATGGGGGGTCAGGCTTGCCAGAATGCACGTCTTACACTTTCAGTTATATGACATAATTTCAGATAAACAGTATGAGCCATGATCAGTCAGAAGATTATCATGTGCTGCACAATAAATGAACTGAAAGCTCATTTCATTTTTGTCATT
The DNA here is from genome assembly GCA_907169785.1 of Menidia menidia. Lineage (NCBI taxonomy): Eukaryota > Metazoa > Chordata > Actinopteri > Atheriniformes > Atherinopsidae > Menidia > Menidia menidia. Next base: position 13,566,738 of record CAJRST010000002.1, on the reverse strand, counting down.
ACACAGTTGCTATGGTTACGCATTATTTTAGAACATGTTTCGAAATTATGACTTTTGTTTACATGAGAGACTTTGTTTATGTATTAACATATTTTGTACCATAGTTTCTGATATTTCTAGCAAAACTAAATTGACTTTTGCGTCTATTCTGTTCATTGTACAAAGTCTTTATGCCCCTGTTTACACCACACAAAACATCTGTGTTCAACAGAGGGGAAAAAAGACCATTTTAAAATCAGAGGAAATTTTATTTTCCTTCAATAAAACTTGGTCAGACAGCAGCCTCAATATATTTCCAAATAACAATAAACAGGATGGATTGGGTCTAATTCTCTTTCATTTGAGCTAAAATTAGAGAACAATTTACATATAATGCCAGATTTTTTATAAAACACAATACAACATATATTTGAATAACTGAATAATAACTTTGATCAGTTTGGTGTGCAATGACTGCACTATTGTGACCCGCCAGAAATCGTTCAACTATCTCATCTAATACCAGACTGTTAGAAAAATCCAAATAAGTGCACGATAATGAACTAGAATACTCACCTTTATCAAGGCAATATCTCCCGAAACGTCAAATCTGTGATCAGATCGGTGCGGTTTTCCTACGAGACATCGAGGAAGAAGAAGAGCTATAATCTGTTGCAGTCAATCCAATAATCTAATTCATCTGGATTTAGTTGCCCTGGCGGCAGCCAGCACATGGCGGCCGGCTGACAGCATGTCTCCCCGCGGGGTCACAGGTAGAAGCACACGTCCGGACGCATCTCCACAGCTCCTCGTCCCATGCTGGAACTCTGCAGACGCACTCTGAGCGTCAGGGTTTTTCCGCCCATCAGTTGTTGGTGCGACAGGAGAATTGCAGCCTCGTAATTCTTTTAATGGATGTGAAAAGCTGCCCCCTGCTGCTGTACAGTGTGAGCCTGCACAAGATTAATGAAGAGACACTTTGCTATGTAGAAAATAGCGTTTTGTTGACTATGTGTATTTTCCAAAGGATGAAGGAATAGGGGAGCAAACTCAGATTTATCAAATGTTGTGAACGCCTGTTTTTTTAGACTAAGTTTACACCTCGGACCTCATATTTTATTTCCAGAGATGCATTTATCTTGTATAATTTCGTCACACATTTGTTTAAACTGCTTAGATATGCAAAACTTTGTTAACTGATCTGTGGTTGAATGATAGATTTACATGTGAGTGTGTGTATATAAAACACGGAAATTGCATAAAGACCTGAAGTTCTACAGTTCTTTTAATGTACTTGCTTTGTTATGTAAGATTGATTCTATTCACATATGTGATATTTTTAGTTTTTTGGTTTTAAAATGGTTACGTGCAAAAGACAAGTCCAGTGGGCTCAGTTATTTTGAAGATTTATATTCAAAGCTCCCTACACCAATTTGCTCAGTTTGTCTTGGAAGAATATTCCCTACATCTGGTCAGCATTTTATTTTCCAGTATGATAATGACCTGGTGCTGTAGAGGTTGCTATGGCTATTGTTGCTATGTAACTATTTGAGAGGTGGCAGTCACTCTCTCCTCTGAGAGGTTGAAAATATTAAACCTTTATCATTGATCACTAATGTGACAGTTGTAGCTGCAAGGTTGAATATTGACATAAATACAAAGCAAAAAATAAAATTCTAAGATGACCTTTGTGAAGAAAAAAGAGCTAGATTTGTCTAATCCTCTTCAAAAGGAACAGGAGCATTAATTATATGCTCCTGGTATATTCTAATATTTCTGAAAAATAAGTAACTCTTACTTCAGATTAAAAACATGCAATCAGATTGTATTGCAATTATGTCAGAAATAATTTCTATGAAACAGAAGCCCGAAAAGATCCAGTTAATTATTATTTTCCTAACCTGTTCCACAGAGGTATGCGTGGAATTCTGATATTTAAATTATTTAAATGTTTTCAATGTATTTAGATGAAGGTCACTTCACGTCTAAAGTTCATGCACATAAAATACCGAATATCTCATGATTAGTTGGGTTTGTTTTTCATAATAGACGCTTATCATGTGGAAAGGAGAGGTCAACTTTTCAGGGTGGGCCTACATTCGGTTCTGTTTATTAATTGGTTCTTTGATTCAGTCTGCGTCACATGGTAGAAGGGCTGAGCCAATTGCTGGTTTAAGGGCGTGGTCAAGTAAACATCGTTGCCATCTAACCATCATGCTAGCCGAAGAAGTCATGTGTGAATAACTCTCTTTTCTTATGGAATGCCATTTTGCTTTGTTTTTTATTATTAGGGGTTTGTTTTAAGTAAGCACTGTGATATAGTATGGAAACAACAACTTGTGTTTGAGGGTAGCAGTTTTCTTTGCCAAGAGCACCAGTCAGCTTAGCTGTGTCGGTGAACTAGCCTGTAAGCTAGCGCGGCCATCACTGTTAACCAAACAGACGCCAAGTCAAGCCCACAAGTCGGTGATTCAGCTTTGGAAATTTCTGTCAATACCATGGAGAAGGTATTTTTCTTACAACGTGCTTACAGTTATTGTTTTTGAAGAACAGCAATGTATATGGTAATTGCTAGCTAGCTAACCGTGTTTAAGTGTTAGCTAGCAGCTTGCTACACCCACAGTTTCTATTCAGGCCATGCCGGCATCGATATTTGCTTTGAAATGTTCCGCTCCTTCCGGATAATTCGAAACCTCTTTCTCTACTGTGTCAATCACCCAATTTAGAGGTTGCAGGGAAGGTTTGGGGAGATGGATACCTTTTTAGAGCGTAAGGTTAACGCCCAGCATTGACCGATTCTTGAAGTATCTGCACGTATCTGATTGCATATGCTAACCATTTGACATCTACATTTTTTTTTTAAATAAAACGATTAATTTGATTGATAGCTATGAGTACGTCACATCAATGACTGTAGTCTGGGACGTCTGTGAAACGGGAAGCAGATGTTATGAGATTTGTAATGTTTTGGGTTTTGTAACTAAATTATTGAAAAAAAACTAGAACTTTTTGCACAAATAGAAATAACGCTCTCATATTTTTCCACCAGGCGGATTTCTTGAAAGGACTTCCAGTCTACAATAAGAGCAATTTTAGCAGATTCCATGCAGACTCTGTGTGTAAAGCATCTGTAAGTATTATGTAATAACTTTGCCATATATACCGGTTAAGGGTTTACAACTAGAAGAAAAATCAAATGCTTACATATTTTAGCTATAGAAATAGCTGTATTACATGTTTGAGTGTTTTCTTTCCTTTACTTGGTGTTGTAATGTGTAAAAATGGCTTAGAATAGAGTTTAGCCAAAGTTAGATAGTTGTTACTCTTTGATATTTACGTAAGGCCCTTTTTCAGGGTTACAAAAGTTTGGCACACAAAATCAAATGATCTGATGCCTTTTTCATGGACATCTGTGTACTGTTTGTTTGCTTTTGCTTAATTCAATGTAATCACATGCATGATACTGTATTTAATGGTGTGTATTCACCGCACTGTGATCTCGGAAATTAGACTAGCAAAATTTGAATAGAGGAGGCTAAGTGCATCTGAGTATTGTTTTTTTTTAAAGGTCATTATGTTACTCAGAACCTCTGCAATTCAGAAAAAAACTGTGATGGATTCAAGTGGCACAGGGTCGCTATTATTTATTGATGCAGTGAGGGAAAGTGATGCAATTGGGTGTATTCTGAAGTACAGAGAGACACTGTCTGAACTATCTGATTTGATTCAGCCAAATGCTGCTAAGCTGTTTGGATGGCTCTGCACAAACAGGCTCCCAGTGACCAAAATCATTCTCTGAAAGAAATGCAGGGCTTTCTAGAGCAAACATTGCAATATTCTGAAATGGATCAGTCTTCACATTTCAATCTGATAAACCAACTGGGTTCAGAAAGACTCACTATTTTTTCCTACTTTGAATCAAACACCTGGAAAATATTCTTCCATATATCATTGTTGTAATTCCTAAACTGTTTTTCTTATATGTAGATGCACTCAAGGTTAAAGATGATAATCTCCATCATAAGCTTATAAACCAGATCTAACCAACTATAACTTATTCACAGTTACAACAGTATAATAGGTACAGCAGGAATATTCTGTAACAATTAGCTGTTTAAGTGTGATGGTTGCATCTTTATGCAGTGATGTAAAGATTCAAAGGCTGAGGGACTTATAAAGATTTAAATTTTAATTTTCTCATCTTTTTTGTACAGAATCGAAGGCCCTCTGTGTACCTTCCAACACGTGAATACCCCTCTGAACAGAGTGAGTATTATTTATGAAATATTTTTGGCAATAGGCTATTAAAGAGATATACATGTTTATTTAATGTGTTATATACATGACATTCATTGAAAATGTTGTGGCGAAAAGGCTTGTAGGTTTAAAAAAACAAACCAGTGAGATAAGAGAAGCACAGAAATAAAGAGGGAAGAGTTTTAAAAACCTGCAGTGAATATTTTGTCATATATATGTATATATTTTATGTCTGCGGAAAAATGCTAAAAAAATGTGACTGATTGAAGATCTGATGAGTTTTTGAAAGCTCCCACTTTTTAGTGTTGTAGAATATCAAAGGCTTCAGGTTTGGTGTGGAAAACATATTTGACAGCGTTCCCTTTGGTCTTGATTGTGAATGAGAACAAACAGGTCATGACATCCTCATAGAAAGATTAACAAGTCTGTACAGACAGTGACTTAATCTGCCACAACTATGACACTGGGTTTATTATTTACATTTAAATTTGTTGTTCAAGTGTACCATGACCATGCTTTTTAACCATAATCCTCAGGTTCACAAGTTCAGTCTTTTAGAGCTTTATTAAGGTGTGGTCCTCCCTCTACAACTTTAATCAGAACCTATTATGTAATATGTAATAGTGATATGTTTTTTCCCCTCCGTTATAGTTATTGTGACAGAAAAAACCAACATCCTCCTGCGTTACCTTCACCAGCAGTGGGACAAAAAAGTGAGCGTGAGGCACTATTCCCTAAGAGTGACGTAATAAGTACACATTAGATCCTCATGTGTTAGAAGAAAATACAAAATAGTTGTAAGTTGGATTCTTACCAAAGCAAATAGGGACTCAACTGACAGCTGTGTTTTGTGTTGAACAGAATGCAGCAAAGAAAAGGGAACAGGAGCAAGGAGAGAGCGACAGTCCGGCACCCCCCAGGAAGATCGCCAGGACAGATAGCCAAGAGATGAATGAAGATTCATAAAATGTGTGTGTCTCTTTGTGTGTGCGACGGAGAGAGTGTATGTGTGCTCGCACATGCAGAGTGTAGCCAATGTAACCTACCGAAGAGAAAGAATGCTCCCACCTAAAAGAAAAGTGTTTTTTTTCTGGGCGTAAGCTGTCACCCACAGAGACTGGAGAGCAAATCAGCTATCAGCTGTATGTATCCTGGAGTCATCTTCATGTCTTTATTGAGATGACTGGATATGGCTGTTGGTGCGGTGGGACCTGTATTCTTATGTTTTGTCAGTCTTGACTATGCCCTGTGTGTGTTAGCATACATATATGTTTTTGTGTGCGTGCTGAGCTGGGTGTGTATGGGTAGTGTGTTGTACTGTATGTGTGTGTGTGTGTGTGTGTGTGTGTGTGTGTGTGTGTGTGTGTGTGTGTGTGTGAGGCGAGCGAATGGCTGAAGAAGTGAGTCGATTCAAAAGAGACGCAGACGGGACGGATAAAGTCAGACACTACTTTTAAAAGCTATGATTTGTGTAGCCTTCTGTCGTCCGGACAGTCTGCTGTGATCTGTGAACCTTTTTGTTACCGTTTTAATTTTATTATTACTTGTTGTGTATGTATGGCAATGAGCTTCCTGCCAGCCACAGTGCCCGCCCTCTCAGTTTCACTGCCCACTGCAACCACGTGGGGGCATTGCAGCATTTCTCTGTTTTGAGTCTCCAGAACCAAGAATGCACTGTGACAAAGAGCACAAAGGAGAGCCAACTCTTCCTGAGTCCCCCCTTAAATATGTGTTTAAGGTGAATACTAATATCAGCTTTCTGTTCTTGGAACTGTTTGTAAGATGAATAATGATGTTTCTGAGAAGCATTCGTACATCTACTGAAGCAAGGCGAGTATAGTAGGAATTTCTGAGGTTTGGACTCTTTTAGCAAAATATGCAAAAGGAAAAAAGAGTCAATTCTAAATGGGAAAATATTATTTAAAAATGCATTTTCAGCTGCACAACTTCATAACAGCACAGATACTGAAGAAAAATATCTAAAGTGGCGAGGAAAAGGGAAAGAATTGCATTGTGTTGTGTGTAAATAATTACAGTACCAGAATTAGTTTATCCAATTGAGTATGTTTGTGTCTGCCTTTTTGTTAAATAAAACATACCTATGGATTTATTAGAAGGAGACCATTATTATAACAAATGGAAGCGCCCAAATGGCTTGTGGATGTAACCTAGCCTTGCATGTTCACCTTTTCACAGCCGGGTGTTGTTTCATGACCAGTTCTAAAACCGACGGTGGTTGGGGTGCTGTCTTATGTGAATTTAGGAGGTGTCAGCCTAGAGGCCTTACAACGTGTCATGAACTTGTTTGGACCCCGGCTCAGGGTCCCGTAAGCTGCATTGTTCACCATGTCGACTGACAGTCCGAGTGGGTTTTTTCCGAGAGCCTACTTCAATAAGTAAAGAAGGCTGGAAGGGGCGTTACATTTCCACAGCCATAGAACGCACAACAAGCATGCACAGGAAAGTGCAGTCACCATCCTGCCTTGTTCCCCACATTGAGTTTTTACTGGTGTCAGAGACTGCAACGCTGAATAAATTAGCTTGTCTTTTTGGTAAATGTTCTTATCACTGCCCAGCAGTCGCATCGAGGCCTCCTGTCCCTTGGTCAGCCAGTGCTGCAGTGTGGGTTGCCGGTGTGGTTCCCACTTACAGCGCACATGCCCTGTTTTTCAAGCATAAAAACCACATTATGCTTCTGCTCTGATAGACTGTTGAACTACACCCCGAGCCTTGCCCCCATCTCATGTGATCAATCAGATGTTCTTTTTAGCTTTGCTCAAATAAAACTGGATTTAAACTGTTCTGGGTGTGTGTGTGCTTTAAATGTGTGTCCTTCACCGAGGCAAGAGAATAATGTGTTGTCGATTTGGTTTTGGATATTGCATAAATCGCATAACAAGTTAAACTTTATGCAGATCTAAAATAGCCATTTATAATATACTAACCTGGTAGACAAATGCTTAGTGAATTTTTAGCCCTATGTGGAAGTTGCTGTTATAAATGCTTAATACAAGTGGGGTGTGGAAAAAAAGAGACATGCAAGATGATTTCTGAGAGAACTATCAGACTGACACATTCACTGCATTTGCAAGAGTTTTATTAACTATTTCCAGAGTTTACAAAAATATGACAAAATAAATTAAAAGAAATAAATACTCCCATTTCCCAGTATTTTTCTTTAAAAGATTTTTTTGTACAGTTGTACATTGGAAGAGCGTGTGATGTTCTGTCAGTGAAGCTTCCATGAAAATGTCTTGATTGTGAGGTTTGGATCAGGTTTCAATGTAGCTGTGGTGAGAATATCACCTGTTCACATCCAACCGAAAATCCAGAACACCAGACATTTACTAAACCCATTCGGTCCTTTCTCAGTATTTTCACATTAAACTTATCATGTTGGAAAAGGGAAGTTAAGACTGGACATTTTTATAGAACTACTGCTCGTTCGATGTTGAATTAGTAATGCGTGATGGGTCTCAGTGGCCCGAGCTGCTCTCTTCATTCAATGGATACCTGTGCTTTGCCCAATTAGTCTGATAGCACTGTTTTAGACACAGGATGATGTTTTCTATTAAAGTTCTAAATATCATGCAGCTGCCACAAATAAACCTTTTTTTTTTAATTCCATATCCATCGCTGATAAGGTGGAACTTTACACATCAGGATATGACCAAATTCCAGCAGCAGGTGCCCAGATCTCCATCGCCCGATTTCACTTGTTCATTTTCTGCACAGATTTTCAAATGAAGAATGGACAGTATTGCATGATGATGTCGCTTATTCCTGAACTCCAAATTCTGAAACGATACAATTGCTAGAGACTGATAGCTGTTGTCATGAACAATGTCCCTTTGCTGGCCTGTAAGTACAATCAGAAAAGATTACATGACATTTTTTAGCTTTAAAATGAGCAACACACTGTAGGCTGTGATGTGTATTCCTGCTCATTCCTGTATTGCGTTAGCTTTTTTTTGTCTGCCAGTGAAAGTACTTCAAGTCTCTCCTTTCTGCAGGTGTTTGGCAAAATGACATAAACGATAACGTTAATGTAGAGCAAAATACATTTAAAGAGTAAATCTGAACCCACAATGGTCAATCAATTAAATCATTTTAACTCTGGGTCAGTGCAGATTTTTTAAAATCTCCATATGAGAAAGGAGATCTCTGAGAGTGAGCGAAAAACAAACAAAAAGACATCAACAACAAAGGGACATGGAGAAAGGATGCATAGAATGAGCTGGGAATGGGGCTGCTGGAATTGCAGCGCGGTATGTTAGTTCAGAGTGACTGTCTCGCAGGTCAACTTCAACCCAGCATTATTGCCAAAAATCTTTACCAGAAGAAAATGTGTGGAAATGCATAGTTAATGTTCCTGTCTTCCAAACCACAGTACAGTGCAACGGCCATTTCTCAGTATGCCATCCTGTTCCCGGATAATGCATTCCACTTCAAAAGTGCAGCCTGACACTGACAATGAAAAGCGACTGATTTTACGGGCAGAGCAAAAATCTTGGATTTGAACCAGTTTTTTTTTCTCTTTTTCTTTTTTTTTTGTACAGGCTGACAAACTGGCACCACCTTCTGGAGACACAGCAGAATTGACGTACTCATAAATGTTAGACGATGGGCTTACATGAGGGAACTGTCTTTTACATAATAGAAAGACAATATATTACAAAAGATTTGAGCACTTCATAATGTTTGGAGCTTTTAGAACAAACAAACAATGGTTTTGGCCCTTTCAGCGACACGTCATGAGTCAGTGTGACGTCACGTGACCAGTACAACATCTAGGAAATGTGGCAAAGGGTCTAATACGCTTGAAATAACCTCACCGTCTGGGTCCTGTAAGACAAAGGGTATTTATCAACCTAATTCCAAAAGCTTATTTAGTTTTAATCACATCCTTCACTCATGATCTTTATAATTTAGTGCCTTCATCTTTTGTAGAATGCTGTGCATCGTCGTTTCACTTTAGTAAATGAAAGCAAAAAACTCCAAAAGATCTTTCTAAAACTTATGTAATGAATGAGAACCAAAGACGAAGCTCCTCTGAATATTGTGTAATTACATACTTGTTGAAAGTAAAGAAGGATGAGAAGCTACTTTCAGTATGTGAAAGGAGGGAATAAAAAGAGGAAACAAAAGAATCCAGCTTTTGCATAATTTAATTGGGCTGGCTGGCTTCAGGCCTCTCCCTTGAAGGGAGAGATGTGTCGTCAGGGTTTAGTGCAAGCGTTACTGCTTTAATTTTATACTCACTTGCCAAGTCTGGCTGGAGTGTGTGGAGCGAAGCACCATCTGTGTTTACAAGGCGTTCTCCGGGCTTGGATGGAGAACGGCACGCAACAGGCGCCCATGCTCCACTTTCTCAAAGATTACCTCCATCAACTAGTTTTTGTTTTTCTCCCCTTAACTTCTTTCTTTTGTATCTCTTAGGAAAAATACTGGTAGTGACAACTCGACTTTCTTTTCAGACAAATAATCCACAGGGAGGGAGCAAAGCTGAAAGCTGAGACATCACCGCTGCTTACAAAGTACAGTTGGTGATCTATCAGCAACGATTATAGATGGAGGCTTCTGCCGTGATAAGGATCATCAAAACACGGCTCAATATTGCTTTTCCTTTTTTTCTGCCTCATTATAAAAGTGACAGGCCCAAGGAATTTCATACTTGAAAATGAGAGGGATATCTAATGATTTCTTGCTATGACGGGTAAATGAGAAAGAAAAAGAAAAAAAAACTCAGATATTCGATATACAATCTGCAATTTTTTCATACCATTGGATGTGTTGTTTTAATACATTTTCTCCATGACGGGTTGTTGTCTGGGTGCGAGGCCACTGAGATGTTACAACCTTTGACAAGAAGAAATGAGGAAACTAAGCTCTCTGCTTGAAAGGCTAAAAAAAACAATAGAAACGCAGCTCATGCATTTCTTTATGTATTGCAGACAAGGAAGAATATCCGTGTTTTGTGTCTGAAGGTGTGTGTATGTGTTATATTTCGGTCATGACAGATGGGCTTACGTCTGTCTTACAGAGCCGTTTTTTTTTTTTTTTGTCTCTCGGCACAATTGCAAACCGACACCGCAGCGCTCCCTCGCCACTTTCAGTTTTTACCTCTCTGCTCCTCGTTTCGCACGGCCTCTGACAGCACAGAGGGCGTGCGTCAGGCCTTTCCTCACCGTGAGCACATCGACTCTTCAGCTGAGATGGAACCAGGGACAGGGTTTTCCTGCACTACATTTTGGAGCTGGCCTGGTCTGAGTCTGTGCTGTGTCCGTTCAGCGAGCCTTCGCCTCCCGGCGAGGGGATCTCCTCCGGAACGCCGTTCAGGTCCGAGCGGGACGTTTGTCTTTCCTGTGATGATGATGATGATGATCCCTCTCCGGATCTGGGAGGGGGAGCCCCGTTCACGCACGCCCCTCCTTCGGATTTCCCGAAGTTAAACAACTTCCCGGGGTTGAAGGCTTTGCTGGGTGACTGAGAACGCTCCTGTGAGCTGCTACCTGACGATGAGGATGAGGAGGACGCCGCCGCCGCCGCCGCCGCCGTGCCGTACGAGGCCGCGGCGGCAGAAGAATTCGCGGCGCCCTCCTTCTTGTTCTCGGGCGATTTGAGGAACTTGAAGCTCAGGAAGCCGGGGAGTTTGGGCTCGTTGCCGGTGGGCGACTGGGGGGAGCGGGCGCCGCTGGAGGAGAACTTGTTCTGCAGGGGGATGATCTGCTTCAGCTTCATCACATTGTTGTTGGCCAGGAGCGAGCTGGGCCTCTTGGGTTTGTCCGATGAGCCGGCCCCTCCCCCGCCCCCTCCGGATCGAGACTTGCTGCCGTGGTTCTTATCGTGGTGGTGGTCCCCGGAGGAGTCGCTTTTGCTGTCGTCCCTCTCCCTCTCCCTGCGGGCCATGTGCTCCGCCTGCCTCTGCCTCTCCTCTTCATCCCTCTTCCTCCGCTGCAGCTGCTGGTAGTGCTGCTGGGCCTGCCGCTCGTGCTTCTGCAGAGTAACGGGACCATTCATGTAAGCACTAAAGTCAGCACTTACCCAGCTAACCAGTCCAATCGTGCATTACTACCCATTTAACAAAATCCCTAAGAACAGTAAGATCCTAGGTGCAGAGGCCACTACAAACTAATCTCTTCTCTTTAATGTGCATCATATCTGGCCGCACCAGTCATTCCACAATTGTGTCAAACATGAAATAAAAACAGAGTGATTTGCAAATCCTGAAAGTTCCGTAGACACTAAAGCACCCCTAAGCTGTAATTTCATTTCATCATTCGAAGCGTTATGAAATATAATTGTTAAAATATAACAACATTTAATGACATTTGCAAGTCATTCCGTTCTGTATGTTATTTGACTTTACGTACCGTCCCTACATTTTTTAAAATTGAGTTGTTCAGAATCAGTACGAGTGTAACTGAAACAGTCTGAAAATAACCCAGCAGTGCTGCAGTAAAACATTATGCAGCAGAAAGTTAGGTAAGTAGTCCTTTGAGGAAAAACCTGAGTCCTTTGACAAAAAGTGGAAGGATCCCTGGCAACTTCTCCATAAAAAACTGAGGTAAAGTCAGGTTGCTTCTACATTTACCTTGAAGGCCTCTCTACGTTGATAATCGAGTTTAGCCATCTCTTCTCTGACCCATGTAGGAATGTCAGGAATAGCCACATGGATGACGTACTTCAGGAGGATCGCAAAGTGCTGAAACAAACAGGCAGGTGGAAAAGAGAAAAAATGACACCTGAAATGAATCTTTAGAAAAATAAACTTGTTATTAATGTACCAGATATCAGAAAAATGCCACCGTGCTTCGAACTGATACTAGAAAGTATTTCCTGCTAAAAATATTTGGGCTGTAAAAATTGTCCTCTCGATACGGCTGACTACTCTATCAGGTCAAGACAGAGCTTCAGGCGTTTACCTCTTTCTTAATATAGACAGGCACAGAGTGCAGAGCTGACACAACTCAGATCCGAAAATACTATAGGCAGCAGCAGCATCAGAGGCTGCTCCATTTGTTGTTGCTTTCTCAAAAGATCCGATTTCCAACTCATTTTTATATGTACGACTTTCAATCCTAACAGCAGCAATGTTTTGGTTCTCCGACATTTAGGAAAATACATTGTCATGATTGGGATATAATCACATTTACCATGTGACGCCTTTTACATTATGTCTCCTGTAGCTTTCTAGCTTCTGATAGAAGAATTTCCTCAAAGCATATACAAACCAAGCATATATAACTCCAGAACCAATCAAACACATATTTTGGACCATATAGGCTGTTAGGGCTTGCCTTGTTGACACTGTAGGCATAACTTCTGATTTAAAAAAGAACTACAGAAGTGATTTTGCTCATTTAAAAGCAACATTTAATGAGTTGGTAAGAATAAAAAAGCCCCTCAGATGAATAGAATGAAGTTGTACCTCGAGGATGACTATGGAGATGATGGCCATCTCAGGGCTAAGCCAAGGAAAGAGGCGCTGCAGCTGACCACACTGACCAATCAAATAGCAATTCACAATGATTGCAATGAGGCCCATGGCTTCCATGGCAGTCTGTGAACAGGAGGAAAAACATTTCATACCACTGTAAATTTGACATGAGTTGACGATTATACTTTATTGTAATTGACTGTCGTCCTGGTAAAATGAAATGACTTAACATCATTTACATAATTATAAAATGGCCATGGTTTTCAAAGTATTGAGTATTTATCTATTCATTTATTTTTGGTAAATCAATTTACAAGAAAAGCAAAAGAATCTCATGATCAAATGTTATATTGATCGCTTGCTTACCTGCCATTGGCCGATGCTCTCCACTCTGACCCCAAACGGCCTTTGCAGGCCGGTGCACAGCTTAAAGGCATCGCTGCGGATCTCAATGATGTTGTTGATGAGCGCGCACATGGCAGCCAGGGGAAAGGCGGAGGAGAAGAGCACCACATAGCCAAACTGGACAAACATCTCCTGATAGTCTTGGAAGGTGTCCTGATAAAGGACAAGTTTTTGCATTAAACCCCAGCCTTAACTGGCGCCGTGCAGTTTGAATCATTCGGGAAAACACTGGCACATGTCAAAACAGCATGCATATTTTACTCGTTTGAATCATAATCTAGTAAAGTAAAGTATTCTGGTGACTGTGTGTCATACATGCACTCAGACAATAGTATGACGCAAAGGGCTCACCACTTGGTTAACTAGTTCCTTTTCTCTTTAGCTGGTGCTGTGGATTAATTTTTAGTTCCTGGGCAGCATAAGATGTACCGGTAATTGTAAATTAAAAATGTTACGAAATGGCTAAATAAATACCCAAAGAATCAAATGGAATACTTTTCTTTGGCTGCAGCAAAACAGCAGTTGGCCCGTTGCCTCACGAGAACTAACAGGTTAGTAGACTTCAGCTAGACACGTTTTACTGTAAACTGCACTGGTTAAGATAAGCAAAGAGTCCTTCTTACAGAATAAGTCTGCATGCAGCTCTCCATCTCAGCCTGAGTGAGCGTTGTGCTCTCGCTCTCTTCGGGGGGATCGATCCACGACTCCCTTTTGGCTTTAGGCTCGGGCCTCTCCACGCTCCGGCCTCTCCTCCTGTGCCGCAGCGATATGCTGCCGTCGGGCCCAGAGGGCAGTGTGGCTGCCCCTGCTGCAGCTGCAGCTGCTGCTGCTGAAGCTGAAGCGGCGGCGGCGGCGTTATTCCCCTCAGCCCCGCCCCCTGATGAGTCCTTCACATCGTGGATTCCATTGTCATCGTCGTCATCGCACATTTCAAACACAGAGGCGGGGTCCATTCCTTTTTCAACCATGGTGGGGCTCCCCTCTTCCATGAAACTGTTTTCCATGGGGGGTCCGCTACAGGCTGGCCTTCTGTCCACCTGCATAGAAACAGCTACTGTTACAGTATTCGCCGTCACGTGGAATTAATGCAATGCCACAGCATGAAGAGGTTAGGCACACCACACAGTATTGTACCTTTTCTATGAAGCTGACTTTCCTCAGCTTCAGACCGCAGTCGATCAAGCTTTCCTCCTCTGTCTCCCCTTCACTGAACCTCCCGCTGTCAGCCTCATCCCTCTCACCTCCTTCCTCCTCATCAGGCACTCCACATCCACCGTTCAAACACTTCTTTTCCCTGAGAGGAATTCAAGGCAGACAATGTGTCAGACAAACTGTGCTAGCCTCTAAAAGTGGTGATCTGAGGGTGTGTTTACTCGTAGTCTGAGTGGCATAAATGAAGTAGGACACATAGGGTGGCAGAGAAGATGAAGTGGTTTTCTATTTTGACCCACATATGTAATGACTAATACAGTGACATTTTTTGTGAATGATGAATGTCAGTTATTTAAGCTGTTATTTTCCCTTATTTGAGCTAATTCTACCAACACAATACTATTTAATTTCTTTATGTCTGGATTCAGAATTTAAGGACTTTGACCTTCGCTCTGGGTGTCCCACTCCTGGCCTGGTGCCTCTTAGCCCGGGTCCTGGCATGGCCTGGTCAGTGGGGGAGGACTGAGCTTTTCCAGCGGCCAGCCGGGCATATTTCAGCAGCACTGAGAGCAGCAGGTCCCACACGGCTCTCATTGTGAGCTCCCCCAACTTGTGGCGCTCGTACAGGTAAGGCTGCAGTACCTCCTTCACGTTTTGAAGGAACTGGCGGATGATGAGTAGAGTGGCCAGCATCTGACAAGGAAGTAAAAACAGTTATCGTACGTAACGCACAAAGAAAAACACCCTCACAAAAAAATCATCAGATCAGTAAAAAGACAATCAATGATGTCGATTCCACCTACAAAGAAATCACAAGAAGATCAATTTGTGACAGATTATTTAAAAGAAGGGAGCCTTGTTGGTGAAAGTGGAAGGATGTTTTGAGAAATTTTGATCAATCAGAGCATGTCGTAAAAAAAGTCATCGGTCATAGGCCCTCCAAAGTAAATAGCTTATTATAAACAGCTGGATGATGACCACCAGTTCAGAAGTAGGCAATACAGAATACACAAAGCTTTTTTGGGTGAAAATGTAGCATGCGGTAACACAGCAAAGACCCCTGAACCTTTGATTCCACCCAAACAGGCTTAACCGGACTCATACTTTGGACTCAAGCAAAGCCCTGTAGGACCAGGGAACAGACACCACAAATGTCTGGATCTTGAAGATCAGGGAAGGCAGCAAATTGACTCGGACCTGCCGCTGCAAACTTCGTACCAGGCACAAAACCTGCAGCATCTTTCACAAATGGATGAATGGGTGACTTCAACATGAAAGACTGCTGCGGGATGTGGACATTTGTGATATCTGGACAGCATCAGAACCGTACCTCTTTCAGGCGCTCCATGTCTTTGAGGTAGAATCCAATGTAAAAAAGGCTGAGATAAGAATTTACAAACTGAAACTGTAGACAAAGAAATGCAAAGTGTTAAAGTAAGGAAAACTGTGGAAAGCACATTTTGAAAAATAATAGCAGTTTAATAATACCATTGAGAAAGTACACTTACAAGAACCATTTTGATGATGAGATTTTTCTCATAGGCACTCTGGAGTCTATAGTTTTCTGTGGAAACATAGCATAGCCAACAATACAATACAATAAACTGCTTAGAATGGCTGGTTATTTTTTTCTAGAGATATTCTGCTTTAACAGCAGATTATTTTTTTGACTCTCACCCATGTCATTGAGCCAGCAGGCAATTTTTCTGTACACCTCGTCACATGCAGTCACAGTGATAGCTAGCATGATTTTGGGGATGAAGCGGGCCAGCCGAGGCATTTCCTTGATCCCCATGACAAACTCCTGCAGATACACAAATTAAATCCCTTACTGGTCAACCTTGCAAAAGACATGAGGTGCCAACATGTAAACATGCTTTCAAATTCCTCTGGATTGAATCGGAAAAGGAGGAAGAATCTGTTTTTAAACCTCTATTTTCTTTTTTTTTTTTTTTTAATCTAGTTATCAAATAACAAACTTGTTTAAGATCCTTTCTGAATCACCAATAAACTAAACAAAAAAGTTGGCAAGTTAACCTTCCAAAAGAAAAAAAGAGCACAGATTAAAAAGTGTGGACATCTGACTGACCTGCAGCTCAAAGCAGATGAGCATGACCAGGAAGACGAAGCAAAGACAGAGTATACAGATGGGCAGGCTGACCAGCCACCTGAACACGCGCCTCCGCCACGGAGGGTAGTAGAACTCCTCACAGCCTGTTACTGGGCTGCAGCGCTTGATTCCCTGCCGGAAGAAAGCAGGAAACGATGGTGAGAAAGAGAGGAGAGGCGGATGGAAACCTGAACCGAGTGGCAGCCGAAGCTCCCCTCACCCGAAACTGAGGCCGGGGTTCCTCAAGAGATTCGGCGGGTGCGTCCAGAGTTCCCCACTTGTACGCCAGCTCGGCACCCCTCCTCTTCCACCGCTCCAAAAACAGAGTGGCCCACACCACGTTGAAGAGGGCAAACACCACACAGCAGATGTCACGGCTCGTCTGAGGCAAGCCAAACAAGAACACGCAGCTCGGAAGGGTGACCTGGTGATGGATATTTCTATTGGCAGTACCGGCTTTCCAAGAGTTCTCCTCACCTGATCTGACTCGGTGAGCATCCAAAGCACGAACCCGATCACAGCAGGATATAACATCGAAGTGGTGTAGAAACCCAGCCAGGCAAAGTACATCGCTATCTTCACCCCAAAGTAGTCGCAGATGTCATCTGAAAATACCATTTTGATAGTAAAGATTACATCAATAAGATTTTTTTCTGTTGCTCTGTCCAATAGAAAACAAAACAAAACTTTGTGTCTTTGTGGAAATGATATTTGACACACTGACCTAAAGGCTGTTTCTCACAGACAGCTTGCACCCAAGACTTCATCAGCTGACTGAGGATCCTCTGCTCGTGAAGGGGAAACACCTGCTGGATCACGCCTCTCGCGCTCAACTCTGGGACTGCAAATAGTAAACCAGAAAGCACCAAATACGCCAATTAGTTAGAGAGAAACAAATAGAAGAACAGCATAAGACGAATGAACTATGAGATCAGGCCAGGGCAACAAAAAGATAGCTTCCAAAGTCAGTCAAAGATGTGCCTTCGGGTTATAAGAACAAAAGAAACACATCACAGACACACTGTGCTGCTAGAGGACACTGCTTACTGATGGGCTGGCCCTCTAGGAAGTTGATGTTGTGGAGAACCTCTCCATGTTTGGCACGTAGATTATCCAGCCAGTATCTGATAATACTCTGCCTCTCCTGCAACAAAAAGAACACCAAGCAATGCTAGGAAGACCCGAACACGTGCGTGGGCTTCGTGTGTCGGAGGGAAACACACCGACCTGTGAAGTGAAGAAGCATAGCTCGCTCTCGATGTTCTCGTAGATGTAGTCCTCCTCGCAGGAGAAGCTGCGCGTCCCCCCGCCGAACTCTGGTTTCACCGCCTTCCTCAGGCCCATCTCCTCAGCGCCACGCAGCAAACTGCAGCAGCATTAAAGCCGTTTTCCGTCATTTTACTTTTCAGGATGTATTTTGCAGTGTATTCTTTTTGTCTCACTTTGCTTTTGGTTACATCTCCTTGGTGTACCCACTGCCTACAACCTGAACTAATGCATTGTGGTGACCCTAAAGCTGTTTCATTCTGCCGGTGGTTACACCACACACTGTGTAGGCGGAGAGGGATTGTATAGTAACAGCAATAAGCACTGTTTTTTTCAGCTGGGAAAAACAAACATTGATTCCTGTTATTCAAGACCTTTCTGCTTTGTGAAATCTTTCATCTTCAGTTTGGGGAAACCATAAGAAGGCTAATTACCGAAACTCTATTAACCATTTAATTTTCTCTAGCAACAATTAAATGTAGCCGGCAGTTAGAGGACCCCTTAATGCTCAGGATAGATTTCAGCAAAATATGAAAGCGTTTTTATTCTGAATGTTAATCATGGTACTGAGAAATAATGGCAAACACATAAACAACCACTGAGTTCAACCCTCATTCTCGTCATGCTATTTCTGTTTCCCTTCCTGTTCGGTCTTCATCATTATGTCAGTTATCTCTCATCCTCGCCTCTCCCAACCCCCTTTATCCCATCTTTGCCTTCTCCCGTCTTTCTGTCCTTCCCAGCGGCCTTGTACTGAAATTGCAATGATAATGCAGCACCACGCCTTCCATTCCCCACAGGCCAACAGCTCACCTCGCCCTCATGTGTACACGAATAGATATATATACACATAACACACCCACATGTAGGAGCACAGCTTAGGTGGGCTTGTAGCATCCATCCATCATGCTGCATGCACTTGGAGGGACAGTACACTGAAGAGCGGGCGGCATCATGATGGATTACATCAGAATGTGAGATGAAAGCTTCTGTGTCACTGAAGAAGGCAGCTCCGTGTGCAGCAGCATCACAATAAAGGCTGTATCTGTCTAACACAACTGTTTAATGCACTTCAGGGCCTTTTTCAGAGGTGTGCAGCTCTTGCTGTGGCCAGAAAAATGCATTCGAGTTTTTGGCGTCTTACTCCCTCTCTCCGTAAAAACAGGTAGTCTAAATGTGGAGAAGCAGTAAAAGGCAGCACGTGGACAAAATCAACCTTGTAAAAGAGCAGAACACTGCTGAGGGAGAGGATTGCTTGTAAGGTTTATGCTAATTTAGCAAATATTTATCAGACATATTGTGTGCTAATGAAACTCAGCAGAACAAGCTGGCTTGCGGTAAAGTGCCCGGTCAGAGCTGAGGAGTGAGTAATGGATGGTGTGTCAGGTAAGAAAAATAGGACAAGGATATTTGCGTAAGGCTGAGCTGACACCTAAAGTTTTGTGTTCTGCTAAAATTGCTTTTAAAGAAAGCAATTGGCTTCCTGAAAATGAAAAAAAAAACACTTCCTGCTGCGCAGCTCCTGATTTTCTACTCAGCAAGAACTCCAGCGAGAGCTTCCACTTTGCAGAAGTATTGTCCACATTATTGAAACAGACAAAACAAATAAGCACATGGTCTGTGACACGCCTGTTTGTTGCCACAGAAAGGGGGAACATCTGCCCAGGGTGAGGGGGAGATGACAGAAGACTTTCTAGGTTATAATTTCAGCCTGATGAAATGTAGGTCAGCCTACCTGACAGCAGGTGCGTGTGTGTGTCTCCGTGTGTGTGTGAAGGGAGCAGCTGGGTCATGCTGCAATCATTTTCCTTTGGCATTTACGGTAATCCAAAACCCACTGGTACACTTTTAGAAAGCATACAGTACATCCATTCACGACATTACCTTTCCCCACTTTCATTTTCTGATACGTCTCCATCTCCCCCCACAATAAATCTCCTACTTTAGCAGTATCGTCTTTCTCTGCCTCTGCTCTGTCTTTCCCCTCTCCAAAAGTCCACTCAGCTGTTTCTATTCTTTTCACAAGGAAAATGTTGCATTTGAGAGGTACGCTGTCATATGCTCAGTGAGCAAAAACCGAGCTCAACATTGGCCTAGTGGAAAAATGAAGTACAGACTAACTGCCACCTTGATGTCTCGGGTCGTATTTCTCGGTGTTCGTACACCAAAGTCAGCACTCGGAATAAAATTACTTTGGGCTCATCCCCAATTGTCCAAAGGCTTTGATAGAAAGCAAGGGCAGCTCCAAGCAGCAAACAATGTATGATCCTGTAAAAACAAAACCTTTGTGTCTCCTATAGCAGCAGCCGAATACTGAACTATATAAACAAAGTTTCCATGTGACACCAACGCACAACTGCGGAGATATTTTTATCTTTTCCATTCCAACTTTAGTTGTTTAAAAATAACCATATCCGCAAATTACCGAGGGAAGAGGTAATGTATTATTCACAGGCAGTTTTGCTAACATATGCCACTATGAACAAAAATAGTATATTGTTACTTGTAAGCTCTTTTCATTCTAACTTTCATTACAGAAAATTTTACAGTAGAATATTTTTTAAATGCTTTTGTGTAAACTCATCTGTTTTCTGGTTCTAAGATGATTATGAACTGGTTCTATGATCTGGTTCTAAGATGAGCTTAGTTTACCCTAATGTGCCCGTGAGCTTGAGAAGAAATGTTTCTTCACAGAGTTAGGTCAGCTTGCTACAATTAGCAAATCTAATTTCCTCTCAACATTCCTGCAACTTCATATAGTTTTCCTTATTGACTCTTAACTAGGGAGGACAAGAACTGGAGCAAATTCAACACCCTTAACTACAGCACAAAATGTGCAGTATGACAGTGAAATATCAGTTTTTGTTTCATCAAACTTTACATATAATCCTTGCGTTCTGGATGACACAAAGATTTTACCTTAAAAATAAAATAATTTTTCATACAAAAATAACTTCTATTAATAAAAAGAATACCATGAAATAATCAGTTAAAAGGACATAAAAGTTAAATGAAAGAAAATCATTAATGAACTCTTTTTTAACTGCCTCTAGGCAAACCTCTTACTTTTCGTATGTAGCGGTGATGAAGAATGCGTACACTCTGGTGTGCTTATGGTGTCGTATTTGGATGATGAGCTCTGGGATTCCCAGCCGGATGTGGTTCAGTAGCCATAGTAACGTGTGGTCATCTGTAAAGTCTATGATAGCAAATGAAAAACAAAAATTACATTTTCTGTCACACCCACACACTGCTACGCACAGGAACAACAGGGCACTCCCACGGTAGAAGACTATTTTTTCCTGGGATGCGGCTGGAGTTTCGTAACTATTTTACTCCGTCCGATCGGCTGCAAATAATGGCTAAAAAAAGGAGTTCAACACAACTGCATTCTTCTCTGCCTGGACAGAGACAAAGTAATGTCACAGTTTTATATCTAACAATTTAAGGTATTGTGGTAAATGAAAGAGCATCGACATTAAAGGTGTTTGGCCAAAAGATGCACTTCCCATACAGAATGATGTTTCCATGTGTGGCCACATTAGCACAATATCTATCTGATATGCATGGTTAGTTTATATAGCTTAGTTACATAGTTTATAACTGAGAATAATTGGTTGGCTAATTTTACTTATCTTAAAAATGTTGAAAGTAGTAAGCAACTTTTTAGAGTATTTTTCTATTTCTATGTGAGCATGATTGGTGACCTATCATTTATGAGACTGAATCCTTGCTGGGGCACTCCAGGGGTCAAGATTTGACCTTTGGTCATTTACTTCACGTAGCTTTAACATTTTTGTCCCTACGAAACTTTTTTTTCCAGCTTTGGGGCATCATCCACTCCCTGACAACAGGGGTAACAGGTTTTCCCCACACATTTTTCAAAAGCTTTGGTTATGTGCTACAGTTGCACTTCATTGAATGTTTTCTGACACACTGTGCAGATTTAGAAAAAAAACGTGTAGATGTCTCAGAGTGCCTGACCTGCAAATGTCATGAGAACATCACAGTTCTCTGTGGGCACTGTTTTCATCCAGGATTTATGAGACATGATGTGTCTCCCAGCCTGCAGCAGCCGCTTTCCAAACAACTTATCTGAAAGACAGAGACAGCAAGGGAAAGGGGGAAAAGAGGGAGAGACAGTGGGAGTCACCTTTTCAAAGTCAACCGGAGTAAGGAGCAATGACATTTCAAACATTTTTGTCAAACCCCCTCAAAAACCCTTAACCCCTGCTGTCCCAACACACAAACACAAAGAGACGCCCGAAAATAAACAAACTTGTCCTTCTCAACGGGACGGATGCAAATGTCACGATCCGCTGTTTCCCAACATGAAACTGGCAGAAATAATTCTGGGTGACCAAGATCACCGGCAGAAAATTGTCTGCTCCGCTCAAAATGTCACAAACACAAACATATGGTGCACTCAGGAGCAAACCGTAGTTATTTCTCACTGTTGTGATGCCTTCTGACTCCATCATGATAAATATTCTACTTCAGGTGGACAGTATAGTGCTGTAAGCTCACTTCTACTTAATAGACGTGTGAGTTCACCTCATGTGTTACGTCTCTATCGGTGAAACCAGGAGGGCGTTGAAATAGCTCTATTCTGGCCACACAGCGATGTGACATAATGCAGACGCCTTGGTGGAGCAGACTGAAGGGGAAAAAAAGGGCTCAGCAGATGGTTTTTGCTGGTGCGGATGCTGTTACGTCATGGAAAAGTTCGTTTTCAAATGTTATCTTCACTCTGAGACCTCCTTCGTGAACCCCTCACCCCCGTAGAGCTCCAGTTCACCCCGATTCAACCGTGCAAACACATAAATCGGCCCAAGTGATCCGTAACAAGTGAGAGCCCCAGCCCCACTCAGCTGTCACAGGGGCAGCTTGTGAAAACTATTTACCAGCTCCTGAATAATAATGACAGCAGCCTGGAGAGAATGTCCCCCCCCCCACCCCCAGCTGCACTGAGACGAGGGCTGTCAGAGGAGCCGGAAAGTGGGGCGCTTTCCAAAGATCACACATAGGCATGTTCAGCATCACATCATTGATCATGTTGCATACGGCTTGTTTAACTTTTTTTTATCTATTTAAAGCAGTCAAGGTGTGTCAAGATGATACAGGAATCTAAGTGTTTTGCGTCAGTGTACAAATTAAGACTCTGTGCGTCCTGTCACTTCAGTTCTGTTGCCGGCGTTACAGCGGATGCACGCCCGGTGACAGGCCATAAATGCTCCTGCAGTATCTCCACCATTAGAAGGGTGCCGTAAATTACACCGTCTCTGTGGTCTGCAGAGCCGATAAACACCTGTCAGAAAAACAGCTTTGAACTGCTGCTCAACGGGTCTCTTTTTCCTGGAACGGAGGGAGCCGACTTTCCCGATGAATACCCTCTGATGAAGCAGGGCCTTTAGACTACCAATGAAATATCAAGGTGGCTGTCCCGGTGCCAAAAAAGAACATCCGAGGGAAGCTCGGGGCATCTGTTACTGTGATGTTAGCTTAATAAAATTCAAGTCCTGTGGGCTGTCCCAGCAGGGCGTTTCATTCTGCAAAGACCGACTTACTGGCTGACTAACTGATATGTTTACGTTATGAACCAACATGCAGCATAAAGCTGCTCCACTGACCCGTGCAGTTTTAACCAACAAGTCCACATTTTGGGTTTAGCATTAAAAATTAAGTCCTCTGACTAAATCCTTGTTTTATCCTGTGTGGATCAATGTTTTGGTTTTCTGCCCTGTAAACCGTTATCCCCCACATGTATTCAATGATTGTGCTCGCTCCCCGGCCTGAAACAGCCCTTAGGCGCTAAACAGCAGTGAAACCAAAATGTCCTTTTTTACCCAGTACAACAATGGTTGTTTTTTTTTTCTGTGCACACATTTACGATCGTAGAAACCAAGTGATAAAATTTCCATTTTGCTGTTGTAGATTAAAGGGAAAAAATTAACATGCAGGAGCAACAAACAATTTACCTTATTGAATAACTTATTTGTTTACTTGTTCAGTGCCGCATCATGCTTACTTTCCTTGAATAAATAAGTTATGGAGGTTTTGAATAATTAGAATTTCTTCCTCTACTGTTTAAGTTATGAATCAGATGGAACGTCCCTGAAATATTACTGAAACACATTTATATAATCCAGGAATTAACTATAATTTAGAGTGTGCTAGGAAACTAAATACTGTCTGCTATCAGTATCATATTTATCAACTATTATTTAGCTCTTTCCTGTTAAGATCCTTTGTTACATGTCTGCAATTTTATTGGACATTATGATCTTATTCTCTTAAAAATTCCATACGAAAGTAAGTCACTGCCATTTAACACAAAATAGGATTAACAACCTAATAGCCACAATTATCTGTTGTGGTAATGACCGTGTAATAGACATAATTTATGCCACAATAACGCACCATCTTTTCCACACACACTTCTATACGTTAAACACATGAGAATGGTGTTACTATGGAGATGAATCAAAAACACTGGTGTTACAAGCTCCCATTTGGGAGAGAATTTCACTTTGAGACAGCATTACTATTTAAAGAATCTCTCACGTACTTACAAAGAGACTGTGACAAATTCATCTTACTCCACACTGCTTTCCCCCTCTGAAGAACATGTTCAAACATTGCAACAGGTTGGGCTGCAAATAGAGCAAGGCGTTTTTGACTTTTTAATCTCAAGTGGTCCTTCTCGATACAGAAACCTGACTGGTTGCTCAGCTGTGCTTTCAATGAAACACTGCGAGCACGGCTGCAACATGACAGCAATTCTAATGAGACCTGTATTCATTGCTGAGGGCAACACACACAGAAGCACGCACTCTTGGAGCAGCCTCCGGATTGGCTCCAACACCACACGGCTTCAATTTATGCATCAGAGTGGTGAGTGTGAGTTCAGGTACCTTCAATGCATTGATGAGTTTGTTACTTGGTTTACCATTAACAGCCCACATGCACGACATATCTTTTGCATGTAGAAGATTTTGGGTCTTTTTTAATGCTTCTTCAAGGATGAATTACACTTTTGAAGTAATAATTTCCATCAAACAGCACAACTGAAATACCGGGCAGTTATTTTGGATTCTGCATTATCAAAAATGTCAGCAATTACTGAGGTAATCAACAGTGAAAAGTTACATGATAAACAGCAGGTTTTATTACATGCTGACATTTGAAAACTTTGTGTAGTCACATCTGTAATTAAAAATGAACATCAGCGATCTGGTAGCTGGAAAAAAGAAGAGTAAAGACAACCTTTACATCAAATTTTGCACAACGATGAATAATTAGTTGGCACAGAAGGCTTTAAGTTGACTTTAACTTAGTCTTCTTCTCTCAAATGTTTGCACAAAAGATACTATTTACATGCAGGAGCAATAGATGCCACTCACTTGTAAAATGTAAGGTGTAAAGGGTAAACCCAGTAAACACTTACTTTTAAGTTACCTTTTAAAGACACTAATGGCCATTTTCCACTTGTACCTGCTTAGGGCAACTCAGCCTGACAAGACTCTGCATTTCCATAAGGGGTCGTGCCAACTAAGTTACTATTCGTCGGAGGTTTGAAGTGAGCCAAGTCGAGCCAACCACAGACTGACACCACTAATTGTACAGGAGTCACCTGACCTGATGAGTCATGGAAGTGATTCCTTCACAAGGACCCCACTTCTGTGATCAAAAATATTGTAAATATAAGAAGTTATAAAACAAGTTTCAGGTGCTACATCATGGTGCCTGTGTCACAGGCAAATAACGTCCGAGGACGTTATAATGAAAACGTAATCTTCTTCGTTTGAGAGCCCTTTCGGCCCGGTAACAGAAACCAGGTTGCTTTGGACTTTGCTTGTATCGGAACTAGAGGCAATCCAGATAAAGACTGTATTACTCCCAGCCTTTGCGGTGAGACCTGTTCCAGGGCTAATGCTTATCAGACAGCAGCCAGGCAGGAGTAGGACACAGGGTGCCCCTCTGTGATCGGAGCCACTCTCTGAAGCGTATCTGTGTGTGATGTTAATGTGTGTCAGTGGCGCGCTCACACACTATTTGTCTATGTGTCTGTGTTCACGCTTTTGACATCTAAAGTTCCACTTTAATCAAGTGTTAAGTCAGTTCCAAACTCAGAACTAGAATGAAGGTCACAGGCACTTGAAACGAGTTGATGGTGCATTCACTGTCTTAACTGGCTGTGTGAAGAAGTTGATAACAGGCTATTCTTCCTGCCCAAATGAAGCAGCTTCAGATCCAATTTAATCACTCAAAACAATGATTAATCTTTTTACTGTGTGAGCTGGAGGTAATTGAGTCTCGGAGACTTTTAGTACATTCTGTTGTGATTAAATTAACTTTAATTCATATACTTACACACAAAAAAGATATCTCATTTCCTTTTATATCTAAAATCAAGATAATTTTTAATGTTCATTGTAAATCCACCGATGGTCTATGAGTAATGTTTCTTTTACCGTTGACATTTAAAAGGATTATCCAGATCCTGATTTTCTGTTTGTGTCATTTAGAAACTGGTTTGAGCCTTTACAACTCAGCTTACTTTAAATTTGCAGTTTTTCCCCTCCCACATTAAGTCTATCACCAGAGTTGTGTCACTGATTGTCACGTGCCTTTTTTGTGTTTATCATCACCTCCCCTAGAGTAAATACTTTCCATTTCCTTAGTGTAGTGGATCTGTTTCAGCGTTGTTTCATCCTGAAAGTTGTTTGGATTTCTGCCTTGGGACCATGTTAGATTTTTCTGCCTATCAGTGCTTTCTGTTTGTCAGTAGGTCGATTAATACAGTTTTTTCACCCCCTAACATATGCAGGTCTGCCCTTGAGTCCCCTCTATGGAAAAACGTGATAGGATCATATAACCAGCCTCAAAGGAGACAAATCTAAATCTAAACGGAGCAGATTTTCTTCAATGACATGATGCTAGAAATGTATCCATTTTAAGAAATCTACTGTATATAAAATCAGTGATTTTACCAAATACACCTGCCAATAGAGCCTTTGAACTATGGAGGCAGAAACACAGGCATTGTATAAAAAAAAAGTCAGACAACAGATAGCAAACAGTAATAGAAGCATTGAATGTTTTCCATTGTTACAACTTCTAGTTACATGAATGAGTATATGATCCTGCTCCAGTAGAATTATTACGTCAGTAAGTGGGACAGAGAACATAATCAGGTTTCAACGCCCCACAGTTTCCTTTATTAGAATAATCTCTATCCTCGACTCTGTCTGTCTCCAGTCTGTACAGACAAGGCAAACGGTCACACCAAATCCCACCGCTTATACCGGGGCCTTTTGGGCTTGCCTGGGACTTCCCAAAAATCCACTCAAACAGCAGCTCTGAACACACATACAGATGCACACAAACACGCAGAATGAAAGCGGCCACAGCACACATAGTTCAGTACAGGTCTGGCTATGTTGTTCTGACTTATCAAATCCAGTCAAGCAGCCGAGAAGCTTGACATAAATAAAACATTAGAGCATTCCACCTGTGGGGCTAATGGGAATCAAGCTGTGGATTCTCTAGCCGCTGCCTTTATGAAGACGAGAGAGAAATACCAACAACTCCCCCATCTTTTCTTCTTTCTTTCTCCAGCTTTCGAACAGAGTAGCAGCAAACTCCTCCATTGTCTCCTTACTTTCTGCATCTTTTTTCCCTCCAAATCCTTTCTATTCACTCCTTCAAGGCAGAATCCATCAGCCTGTCCTTCATCTCTATCCCTCTCAATGCTTTTGCACTCAGTCAGGCTGTCTCAAGAGGTATTCGTCATCATTGTGTGCGCAGAGATTGTATAGATGACTCTTTCAAACTAGAGGACTAGAATAGAGTGAGTGTTTGACACTGGTAGAAATAAACCTGCTTTAACTCACATGGTTGTTGCAGTCCATGTTTGCTGCATAGAAATCAGTTTCTTTTCATTGGCTGATACGCAAAGCAGTTTTTTGTGTTGTAAAACACAATTTACAACCAAGTCCATTGATATGTGCAGTGACACTTTTTTTTAAAAAGAATGCACCCGAATTTATGTTTCTATTCACTTAAAAACTATAGTAAAGTCAGGTTAAACCAACCACCTTCTTGCTTGAATAATTTTTTTTTAGGAATACAAAGATAGCATGTCCTCTTGTTGTTTAGACAGTTGCTAATTTATATAAAACCAGTGAAACAACACGCCACTGGACAGACACATTATTATTGAAATCTGTTTTGAGATTCAGATAAAGATTTGACAGAAAGATTTTCCTTGTACAGTAGAAAGATGGGGGGAGTCTGTTCCACCTTTGTGACAAACAGGATAAAGATGTCAGGGTTCTTGGCTGTCAGAACTCTGGTTTCCTCATTAACAGTGGCAAGGTTGATCATAGCCATTCGTCCTTGGCTTAAAAATTACAATGATTGCTTGTGACACGGTAGGTGTCCTTGGCTGAAAGCCAAGAGCAGGACAAGATAAGCACACGTACGAGGAAAAGGGCTATTGTGCTCACACAGCAGAATAGTTCCAGTATCAGTCTCCCCATCCCATCTTCTCTGCTTCCATCACTTGTTTGGCTCTGCTGCCCACTTAGTCTCGCTACGGCTTTTATCCCTTCCTCATTTTCTCGCTTTTTCTTTTTTGCGAAGTAGGCTAAGTGGCAGTTCATTTTAGGTTCGCTTGTAAATTTCAGTGAGCTACCGCGGTGGAAAGACGAGGAAATTGAGCCGTTGTGTGTGTTGTAAAGCTGGGGTTAAAATGAAGAAAATTGTGTTGCGTGCAATTCTGTCAGGTTATAATGGTGAAAGGAAGCCAGTTTTTTTTTTTAATGCCCCATTAGAGAAGAGCACCCCTTCACACAGCCACAGACTGGTTATCTAACTGGCTGAATTGAACTCTGTCAAGGGAGGGAGGGGAGGGGGGATTACAAATATGAATAAGCGAGTGGCAATGAGGAATACAGAGAAATGAATAGCAGCCTTTGTGGAGCGAACAGACCTCCTTGTTGAGCAGTGGGCAACTGCCAATGTGGAATAAGGCTATTCTTATTGAAACAGAACAAAAAGACACAGATTACACTCAGAAACAATCCATTTACATGAAAGTGTTCATTACATTACATTGTTATATCGAGCAAGTTAAGCGTCTCTTTCAAGCCAATGGATGGATTAAGAAAATAAACACAAGATTAATATGGTAGACCAACATAAAGCAGGATCCTTCTGCACTTAAGTATCATAACACAAAGTCACAAAACAATTAGCTGCAGGCCGTTAAAGAAAAACAGGAAATTGAAATGTGCATTAGGGCTTTGCTTTACAGATTTTATTAGCTGTGTTTAAAAATAGACTATACTTTTTGGCCCTGCATAGAGTCCTTATGACAAGAAAACCAACCGCTGGCTGTGGCTTCCAATTCATAAACAGATTACTGAATGGGCCCAAAGATTGAGGGAGCCCTGCTCTCAGTAGCTTTTTCCAGACACAAAGTGCTTTACAATTAAATAAATACAAATAATTAGAACATAACATCACCAATAACATGAATTCACAACTAAAAAAGCAACAAAAAACAATACACATCTCAGAAAAATGTCATTTAAACTAAATGTAGACAACTCAAAAAAAAAAAAAGAATTGCTATATTGACAAGAATACAAATATGACCTATGATTACATCAGATAACTGATGTTACTCAGAAAAAAAATTATTAAATGCAACCAACCGCAAGGGATGCAAAAATGAGCAGTTTTCTGACAAAACAAAGACATGCAAAAATGACAAGACAGGTGCAACATAAACAGCTGGTGACATGACACACACAAATTGAATCTGTACAGTTCTGTAGGCCCTGCTGTCTGGGTTTCTTGGTCCTCCATAAAACAAATGGAAGGCGTCTATGCCCAGGGGCGCATTACTTTATAATCTGTCCACAGTCAAAACACCAAAATATCATTAAAAAAAAATGAAGACGCCTCCTCAAAAGCATTCAATTCACAACCGGCACACAAAGCCACGCAGACAACTGAACAACTGCATCTGGAGAAAACAAACTCATACATTTTTAATAGTTTTGAGCAAGAGCATTAGATTCTAATGCAGGACTAATGTACATCTTGCTGGCTGCACAGAACTCAAACAAGTCATATAAGTGAAAGTCACTCCTTTGATTTAGAGAGTTGGGCTCAAAACTATTTAAAAAAAATACTGACTATGTCAGTGCCAGTGCCTCCAGAATTAATTTAGAATAATCCTAATGTGACAGTCAAGCCCTCCCATACAGCGCAGTAAACACCC
This sequence comes from Menidia menidia, assembly GCA_907169785.1. NCBI lineage: Eukaryota > Metazoa > Chordata > Actinopteri > Atheriniformes > Atherinopsidae > Menidia > Menidia menidia. Next base: position 13,536,834 of record CAJRST010000002.1, on the reverse strand, counting down.
TGCAAAGTGGATGTTTATTCCCAAATCATCAATTATGCTGCGCAATAGAGAATCGCAGGAGAGTAACAGACGAGTACATCTGGGGAAAAGAAAACAGCTGTGAGTCTGTCTGATGGCTCGTTTAACTCATCTGTACGTCGTTGTACTCTATTATTGGACAGGAGAAGACGAAGGGAGGCCCCGTGCTGATATCCCACAGGAGCAAGTGATTACTGGATACCACTGCTCCCATTTCCTGTCCATCTCAATGACATGCAGAGGAGGAAATCATTCAAGACTGAGCTATGAATTATTGTTCATCCCGAAAAGGTCATATAGAAAAGAAATACCCAATCTGCTTTTTTTTTCACTTTGTAGTTTCAATAAATGAATATTGCAAATGCTCAAATTCACAGTGCATTAATGAAAAAGAGCTGAATTAAACATTTATTCTGAAATATCTATCAGTGACCAATGAGGGTTGATCCAAATTCATTCCATCTACAGTACATGGCCTTTTTCCTTTGCAAAGTCACTGCACCTTTGATCTGGTAAATCAGATTAAACGAACGAAACACAGTTAAAGTCCTGCACACAAACCTCAGATGGTTCATTTGATGCTTTGCGAAAGATTGAACAGGAGAAAGGTTTAAAAAAAAAAAAAACAGCAGTAGCACTACAGGTTATTATTTTGTTTATTCAGGCGTCATCGAGAAACACCAAATAGACACACCACACCACCTCTCAATGCCGGGTGGAATGTGCCGGAGTTTAAAGGTTGATGCAAACAAAGATTTTCTGACCTCTTGACAAACATGCAGAAAGGACACACACTTTCAGTGAGTTTTTTTTGTGTGTTTGTTTTGTTCTTTAAAGCACAGGACTGCGCGGTGAACAGACGTATCAGAGACAGAGGACAGTCTCTCACCTGTTGGTGCTCATGACTTTGGCATATTCGAGCTGGAGCTGAGTTTTCCTCCTGTCCCTTGGGCTGCTGACAGACTTTCCCTGCTTCTACATTTGTATCCAAGGCAGATGAGGATTTAAGCCGAAATACAACCGAAAAACAAAAGGAGCGAAAAACTCTCATAATTGACGATTACACGCACTAACCTATTTAGCCCCACAACTGGCTGAGTCAATACATCCAGTGGATACAAATCAGTATCTTTAACTAATCTAGTCATCTAAAAACAAAACAAAGAAAAATTATATTAAATAAAACTGAATTAACAAAAAGTAACTAATATCCTACATTTTTATATAAATATGTTTATGCGAATTTCAAATTATCAAAGTTTTTGTCTTGTAATAAGCTTATGAATTATTGATTCAATATCCAAAAGTGGCTCTATTCATTAATGACATGGCTGATATTTGGCTCCATGGTTGTTTTTTTGGAAGTTTATGGTCCTAACATCTGAAACAAGGGCAAATCTATAAAAACAGAGTCGAGTCGTGTTGACAGATGTTGCATCTTAGACGGATGAAAATGAGTACTGTACGGGAAGTCATTTCCCTGCATCTATAATGCATATAAACAAGGAAAACTAATTTTAAAAAAGGCTCTGAAAAGGGAGGATTCGAGCAGTGACGTCTATAGAGTTGGAATCTCAAGCAAGGACAAACAGCCCAGCCTTCATCTGCCATCTACAGCTGTTGGCTTGATGCTTATAGACGAGATGAGAATGCTGCGTTTTTTCCACCAGCAACACTGGCCATTTTCTCTGGGTCTGCAAAGGGGGGTGGGAGAATGATGAAAACCGATTTATTTTCCTCGAATGCTCTAAACCAGCTCACTCTCTATCGCACAAACAAGATGCATCAGAGCTTTGCTAAAATCTGCAGTCATAAACAGATGAAGACTAAGCCTGGAAACACACAGATTCTGCTGCTTTGCATCCAGCTCTAACTTTAAAATTGGGCCATTACAGCAAGTAACGAAGAGGAGATGGTGTGGATCCATTCTAGCACTATCAAACCGCTTTAAAGGGGCAAATGAAAGTAGCTGCGAAAGGTTATTTGCAAAGAAACAAGAATGATAGAAGACAAAGACCTGCATAACACGTTGTGATTTAAACCTCCTTTGCTTCTCACAGTCTGTGTCTGTGCCAAATATGGCACGGATAATATGTCCACTTCTGAGCTGCAGGAGAAAAAAAGTGTCACTCCTTCATATGTAACACTTTCCAAACCGTTTAGCAGCTTTTTTTTTCCCTTTACAAGGCAGCAGAGCAGCTAATGTAGAGCACTTCCCCACGACCGAGGCTAAAAACAGCATTCTTCACCATGGTCATTGTACCTCTCCTGGCTGTGCTTAGCAACTAAGAAAAAAGGAAACTAAACTGAAGCTCAGTCAGTACAGTCACAGAGGGTTAAAGTACAAATGACAGAACCTACTTCAATCCTACTTTTTCTTCAGGATGCTGGTCACTGACTGTGCTTTCAACAACAAAAAGGGAGCCTCAGCTCACTGATAAGGTCTCTGTGACATGTCACAAAAAGATGAAGGCAGGCAAAGCCAGCAGCTCTGCTCTCTGTGCTTCAAAAGGCTTTAAGCTAGACTGTGCATTATCATCTTCTGCATACAGTTAGATAATCTTCATGGATATAAATGGATAAGTGTAAACTTCTAGGGGGCATAAATAAGGATTTAGAAATTGGCTGGATGGAGGCGCTATATGGGTGATATGATTCGTATAATTAAGCCACTAAAAAGTTGAGAATCTAGGACAGCTAAATAACCACTGGCAAAAAAAGATGGTTTATCTCAACTCAAGGAAACTGTAACTTCTGAGAACGTATCTGTACAGCTGAAGAGTTACAAACCGTATAAACTGGAAACAAAATATTGAGGACGAGAAAAGACAGACAATTTTAATATACATGAAAATAATTGTATTCCTTTTTAACTGCTGGGTGATTATTCAGCTGATATTGGCTAGGATTATTTTGTAGAAACAAAAACTCACCATGTAAATTGTAAAAGTAAAATCATATCCATAAAAAAGGTGTTTTCATCTCCCCATTTGTTCATCAACTTGTCAAATACACCCTGAATGTATTTTAATATTGAAACTTTGTGTCAGGTTGAGCTTCAGAATGAGCAACACAGATGGGAAAACTCTAAATGAATAACTACCTGTATCAGTCGAGGTTGGAGAGACGTAGTTTAACTGCCGTTTCCGAGTACAGGCCACACTTTTAGCAGCTAAAAATCTGGAAAAATCTCCCCCTGAGAACCCCTTTTCTAACAAGTTCCAGGTGGAAAGGTTTCTTGAGTCCTGAAAATGGACTCGACAGCCTTCTGTGACTGGACAACTGTAACTGATTCGGGAGACACAGGTTTTTGACATTGATGAAGAGGATATAATTAATCTGGATTGGTCAGATCGTGGCCTGGACACGACACGCCTAACGGGGTCAGACGAGCGCCGATACAAATACAATTTTTTGCTACAGCGATGAGTCTTCCGTTTCAGGACAGATAGTTCAGCTTAAGATAGACAGACACGCCCATTACACCCTCAAACATAGCATGACTGCTCATTAAAAAACTGCTGTTACAGCCCTTTGGCACTGTAATGATCTCTATATGAAGTTGGGCTGCTTTTGATAGATGTGCATACTTTTTTATAAATGTGAACATACTAATTTAAAAAAAAAAATGCAAGGCTGAGATATTTTGACCCACAGAGCAACCAACATAATTCATCTGTGTTCGACCTCTGAGATGAGGGTAATAAAGCTTAAATATGACCGGCAGCAAGGTCATCTCACGGAGATGCAATTTCCCTCGGCTTCTAAGACGGAGAATGTGCTCTTCAGAATTTACTCAAAAAGGGAGAAGAGAGGAAGAAGAGGAAATGTATCTGTTGATAATGTAATGAATAACTGTGAGATAGGCAAAGAAGCAGATGCAGGGGGAGGCATTAAGCTGAGAGTCATTAGGCACAACACACTGCTGGCATTATATCATAGTGCATATCATTCATCAGCCCCTTCATTTATGAAGCAGTGGGAGGGCACAAACCAGCGGCTCCGACTGCCTGCTGCAGCCAGAAACAGCCCTTCTTTTAGGAAGTTCGGAGTGACGCTTTTACCTCTCAATGCAGCCCTCTCAATGCCGTATTTAAAGAAATCTGTGTGACACTGAACCCGACTAAATCTGTCTGACGCAAAGCCGAGGTATTCGGCTCACTTAGGAGGCAGAGAGAGCAGGACAGGAGCGAGGGCAGCTCCCCAGCCAAAGTGCAGATCCCTGCTTAATACTCCTCCTCATGCATTTTGCAGACTGCAAAGAGCATTTATTAATGCCGGGAATCAAGGATGAACTGAAATAAATTTACATGGAGGAAAATATACCTTAAAAATATGCCTCAGAAAGGTCATGTGCTTTCACATACGAACCAGGGTGAGAAAAGGGGTTTCATGCTTCAGCTTTAGACCCACTGAATGCAAAATATGCCATCTGCTCTGCACGTCATAGAAAATCTACGTTAAGATAAAAGTACGGAGCAAAATCCCACAGGAAGTCCACACTGTCTGACCTGTAATCAGAGATATACATTTTAATTCCTGAATCTTTTGACATGGTCAGTCAACTACTAATTTGAATTATTATCTAATATGAAGAGTTCTTGTATCTGAGGCGAAAATGCAGTAATTAGGGGTACGCCGACATGTCCAGATGACAGACGTGTAACTGAGAAAGAACTCACTTGAAACATGCAAAAAGACAAAAGCTAGAAAAATAAGGTGTCCTCAAACCAACCCAGGAATGCAGCATCTCTCTACAAAGCCATAATGAACATCACTGTAGGCCCCACACAACCGTGTTGGCTGATTGAGCAACCAGCAAATACATGACCCAATTTCTTCAACACAGAATCGTATCAGCGTTGGCCTCAGAGGTAACATGTTCTAATTGGTGAGACTTTTACATTGCATTTTCTAATGACAGGCACTTAATTAATCCTGGAAACGCAAGCCCGTGTGTGTTGGAGCCGCAAAGGAAGACGGCTGAGAGGATCAAAGTCGCCGCAGTCTTGAGTGGAGGGATTAGAAAAATATGGAGGAGGCATGGAGACTGTTCAAGATCCAAGCCTCCAGAGAAGAAAATCCTCCCAGACTACCACCGAAGTCTCAGCTGTGTGGAGAAGTCACCCTGCCTGCCGTGCCACTGTGCTGGGTAACCGACACTGACATCAGTAAGGGCAGTTTTGGGATATCATGGCGAATCCCCCTGAAGTCCTCGAACCTCTGGCTCATAACCCGAGCAAGCGGGAACATGATGCTTTCACGCTGAATGGACGTGCCTGGTGTTAACATTTGAGCTATACCTTTGATCCCTATTTCTGGAAGAGGTTTTGGTGGTTTGGGACGCGTTCTTTGTAAATTGTTCCGATTTCTGCAGTTTTCATATTTACTGTGAGAGTAAACAGTAATTTGATACGACGCAGATGGTCCCACTTTTCATAAACTGCGAATCAATGAAGGGAGTAGATTCCTCACCATTAATGATTACACTAATATAATTCCTTTAGTATAGCGCATTATATAACAATCAGTCATATTTTTGTTTCTGTGCAAAATGTGAACAAATTCATTGAGACAGCTGATTCCATTAGAAATCACTTAAAACCCTCATTCATTTGGATAAACACAGGGACGTGCAACGTGTCAAAGGTGGAAAAACAATTCATTTCACAGTGTAAGCAAAAAGATAAATTGTCATGTCAGGAAAACAAATAGCAGGAAAAGTCAATCAGGGGTATTGCATCCACCTGATTACAGAGGGAAAAGGGTCCATCCAACTTCTAGTTAGCACACAGTCCCAGAGCCAGCATAAGTAATTTGTACATCTGTGAAGGAAATGTTGACTCTAACTGATGCAGTCAGAGTCAACAAGATTTGAAAGCAGCATCTGCATTCATCACCTGACATTTGTCTCTTTCCCAACAGCAAGATCTGCTTATGGAGACATGCTGCCACCTTAGTGTTAAACCTCAGTCAGTCCACTTCACAGAACAACATTTGCAGGGTTTGGAGACATGATCTTCATCCTTCCTCTGTGGATCAACCCACACTGTCTCCACATCTTCTTGTTTCCATTTGTAGCATAATCCTTTTTTTTTTAGCTAACATTTAAAGAATATTGATCTAACATTCAATTTACAGAAACAAGAATGTGATTTTCAAAATGACTACAGTCTTTAGTAAAAAATGGATTCCATCTACTTTTACGCTTAAGCTCATGCAGCCACTCTTCTTACTTTACATCCAACAAACATTTATTCCAAGATTAAAAAACAAAAAACACAAAGTCAAATAAAGTTCTTCGGTGTTGAATGCATATCCCTTACAAAAAGCAACGAAAAAGGCATTGAGGATTCATGTAGTTTAGAGCATCTACTTCACACCCGTGAATTCATGGGTTAATAAATATTTATTCTTGCCTCAAATCTTCACATCTCCAAACTCCCAGTTCTTTTTTTTTTGCCCCACTGCTGCCTTCAGCTAATGCAGTCACCGTAAAATTGAGCTAATCTTTGCTCCAATGACCCTCCGACGCGTCTCTGACCCTCTTCGGAGGATGACATCAGTCTGCTCTCCCGGTCGGCTCGTGCCTGCTCAGGTTACTTCGACCAAGTGTGGAAAAAGCAGCGGTCATGTGCTGACGGCCCACTGCTCCACTGCATCACTCTGCAGCAGTACAGCCAGGACCTCAGCACAGAGGCTGCCTCTGCACCCCGCGCGCAGGAAAACAATCCTGCTCGGCAGCTGAGGCTCTCTACAGGATATTGTGGTCTAATATTGTGGTCTGAGCCAAAAATAGCCTCGTTTGGAAATCTTGCAAAGAAACAGCTATGGCCTAATTAAATCCGCTGTTGCATGTCATGGAGTGTAAATAGAAAGCATGCCCAGAGGGCTTTACATAGAGATAAGTATCATCATTTTAGCAGTTATAAAGGAGGCACGCAGGCAGTTGGCGTGGACCTCATTGAAATAACAAAAGATGCACCTGCTCTCAATCAAATTGCCTGAAAACTACAATTACATGGCCTGTTAGCAGCCTTGTCACTGTATAATAGTTCAGAGACCCATGGCTGACATTTGTTTACCAAGAGGAATTATGGACAAATCTGGAACTCATTCAGATAAATAAATAAAAAGATACTAGCAGCAGGTCATATGAAAATAGTTGCCCTTTTGGGATACTTCACAGCCCACAAGAGTACCAGTCACTGTGACAATGAGCCTGGGACAGGGGGGGACAGGCTAAGTGGCCACCGAGTAAAACAGTAAGGCAAACACACAGCCGGGGATGCGCCCAGTGAAGCCATCTTTAAGAGCAGGTGCTACAATACCAGCATTTCTGAAAATTGCCGCCGCCTAGAAATATGCAACACGAGTCAGAGACATTATTCACGGGTCTGGACGGTGGGAAATTGAACATTTAAGGACGCCCTCGTGGAGACAAAGGAGCTGCGCCGCGAGGTGGTGACGGTGCGCGCGCGAGCCTCGTTTCCTAACAATCACGTCCACCTGTCCTCTCCTCCGACGGTTAAAAAAAAAAAAAAAAAAAAAACAACCCCCCTGCATCGTCCCATGCTTAAGAGCCCCTCTCCACTCACCCAGGACTCCGGAGGAGCTTTGTTGAGGGGCAGCGCCCGGGTCCGGCCTCTCGGCGTCTCCCTGCTGGGACCGGTGTCGGTGCCGGGAGCCGTCGGAGCCTTCGCCGGAGGTGGACGCACCACCACCGGCGGCCCCTGCCGCCGCCGCCGCGGTGCCTGCCGCCGCCACCGTCCCCGTGTCGGGCATGCTCTCTATCAGCGAGGAGCGACGCAGTAGGAAGATATTCTCCGGCTATTCGTGAAGCGGTATCGCATCTCAGGAGGAGGGCAAAGCATGGGTGTAGCAGGGTGGCCGGCGGGGGGTCCGAGGGGAAGGGGTTAAATGAGTGTGAAAGTGAAGCGAAGGTTGTCGGCGCAGCGCCGGATCATCCCGGTGGTACACCGGGGGAAGGATGCGCGGCTGGATGGGAAGGCGCTCCAGCGACGACGGGAGGAGGGACAAAGAGCGTCAGGGCGAAGGAGGGGCTGGATGACAGACGCCTTCACCTCAACGTGTAACAATAGAAGGCTAACCTGAAGCTGGAGTTATGTCCTAGATAGTAGCAACCCACGGAGAAGCTCAATGAAGAATAGCTCCACGCAGAATTCCATTGTGTCATATAGTTGTGACCACAACCCCCCCAAACTCCGTCAACATTTAATTGTACATCCCTATGTATAGCCTTGAATTCCCATCTCTCCTTGACCTCTGCAAGTGGTCAGGTTGATCCCAAAAATAGATTATACTTGGCTGCATCATGCAAAGCTGAAATAAAACACTTCAAAAGCAGGGCCTACTCATTTATGTGGCAATATGAAAATTCAGATGATTAAAAAATCTGCGTTTTACTTTTTCCATTGTCATACTCACCTTGAATTTAGTTGGTAACTGTGGAAATTCTCTCAGGGAGACGGGTAATATCTGCAGTACAGCAGGTGCTTTTGCTCATCTGGGACTCTTGCTCCTCCGGACTGGACTGCACCATCCTTGTCCAGGAAGATTTAAAAGTGTATTATTTATTTATCAATGCAAAAATATCCTCATATATTAAAATTTCAGAGATGCACAGGTATCGGTACAGGTTATGTCACTCTTCAGGCAAACTTAGACTCCCCTGTGCATACAGCAGGTGTGTACTGTTTGTTTTACACATAATGTCACTTGTCAATCAAACCGTACATCAATATAATATAAACATAAAGGCCATGTTGTGTGCTTCCAATAAAAGATGGCCAACACCTTAGACAAATTCATAACATTTATTTCAGATGGAGCCAGATGATCCTGTATTGTTAACGTGCAGATTTACAGGGAGGAGTTAAGTTGTGCACGCGTGAGAACATAACTGTCATTGACAAGGAATTTATCTTGTGTAATCAGATCCATGGTCCGGTTTGCAGGCCAGAGTATTGTTAGTACTCAACAGCTTCGAGGCGGCAGCAGCCATGCTTTGTACACACACACAGAGCAGTCTATAAATTATTGAGGTCCCAGGTTAAAGATTGCTCCCAGCTCTTGGGCCGTGCCTGCCTGGTGTGTACTCAGGCTCTTGTCTTGGCCCTCCCACCTGGATGTCGTCTTTCTCTGTGAAGCTGCACAAGCAGGTTGGCAGCCCTCCCCCTCGTATGGCTCACAGCTCAGGAGCACTTCATGTGCGAGCAGAAATTGTGCTTACTCACCAGCCTCCAGGTTGACAGCTGCAAGGCACTGCAGTGGGGCACACACACACACAGTCTCACACACACACGCACACACACACATCAATGCACGCGTGTTCTGCCATTTGCATGGTTGGAAAGTGTGGAGGTGAGATGATCACAGCACTGTTATTTTTAGGACAAGAGAATAAGGATAGTATACATACCAAACAGAACAAGTTTTTGTCCTTAACATTTGAAATACTTTACAATCTGTGTCAATATGAATAAAAATATCTATTAATTTCTTTATTACCTTCCACCAACCAATGCCAATGTTACAAATGTTCTTCTCTTTTCACACTTTCTCTCATATATTGCTTCAAAATTGTTTCAAGAAGTGCAAGATTGTTCTCACCACCTATCAAAACTTTAAGAGTTTTAAAAAAAGAAAAGCCAGAAAGAATTTCAATTTATCCTTTATGGAATAAAGCAGATGTTTTTTTTGTTTTTTTTAAAGTCATGTCTGCCTGTAACATAATGACATGACAGTTCATGATGATTGAAAAAATGTCTAAAAATTTAATTAGAAGGAATCTACATCATCTAATTTTTGATGAAGAAACTATAGAACAGCAGACAAATCTTTAAATAAAAAGGGCTTCACTTTCAGGTAAATTGAGATTTCTAGGATGTGGCTTATCTACAAGCAAACACTTAGAAGTTAAATCAAATTATACATAGTTATTTAAAGTGTTGCTGCTTCCAAATTCTACAGTGCACAATATTTTTCAACACTTTGAACAATTTATACGATGTATGTGTTAATTTGTACATAAACAAACATTTTAGAGCAAACTTTATATTTGTTTACATAGGAACCATTCATTGTTACCATGTACACATACGGACCAGATAATGCAACGCACAGTAGGCGGAACGTAGTTTAGAGTGACAGACTTTGAACAAATGAAACTTTAGAACATAATATCTGTGTTGATAATATAAACCAATCCGCACAGTAGGGGGAGCAACAACATACCAAACAGTAGAGAAGACACGAGCGGTGTGAGTTATTTAAGAAGTCACAACAGAATGACAGTTTAGTCCGAAACTATGGATTGTCATCATGTAACAGCTGGCATTGCTTACCCAGGATATCTGGCCCGTAACAGACAAGGGAACATGTACTGAAAATGTTCCGGGTGTGACCGCAGCAGGTATTGATGTTGCAGTCTCAAAGCAAATAAATTAGATTTAGGTGTAGTATCGTGTAAATATGCTTCCACTTCCTTCCATTTTTTGTGGGATACGGAGAGCTGCATCCCTAACATTCAGGGCAAGGTTCGTTCTAATTTTATTTACCCTCATTTCCATAGATGAGTACATACCAACCAGTGGTGTACTTTAAAAAATATACGAATGAAGAAATATTTTTGTGGACATCAGTGATCAGTGAAAACGTGTGTTGCTTCTTATTTCTTATTTCACTGTGTTGTCATATTCTAAGATGTCTCATTATTTTTCAACTGGTTTTTAAATTGAATTAAAGATTACATTTAAATCCACCACCCTGATTTAAATACATTTCAGTCTATGTCAAAAGAGAATAGACTTTCAACATAGTCAAGTATTTAAATGTCGTCTTACTTTTCTAACGAGTTTAACCTTCAATTTCTTGCCACCAGAGGAATCAGCTGTCCCCATCGACTGCTCTGTGATGGAGTCCCTGCTGGACTGGCGGATGCTGACACCATTTTCGCGTTGTCCTCAGGTCACGGCAGGTGTGGGGTGGCCGTGGTACGTGTCAGTGGCCCTGCCTCGGCCACAGCACTGAGGTGTATGGCACGACACACACATCTGCCTCCACCGAGAGCCGCTCTGTTGCGAAGCATCACGGACCCCCGCTCAGGGGAAGTGCTGGACCGTGGACTTGTGCTTTGGTTCCCAGGTGTGCTGTCCTGAAGCACATCTACCTCACTACTTCAGTTTTTTGCAATCTTTCAAAAAGATTACACAATTCCTTGTAGTTTATTTTAATTAATTTCTTCTCACAACAAAAATGCATCCCCTAAGGAAAATACATAGATTAAAACAATTCCTAGGTGAATATATTCAGATTTTTGAGTGAAAGAAAGAAAAAAACGATCTAATGATGAAACACTGCTCTCAAATGAATTAATGCTGCATCTGCGTTTCATTCAGAATAAAAATAGATGACGTTCAATCTCATCTGTAATACTCAACATATTTTGAACATGTCTGTTTCACTACATTATGAGCTACTATCCCAGAAAATCCGCTTAATCTTATGTATTGTTTTGATTAGCAATACTAGTTATTGTAATCGACAAGTACTACTCGGAAGAGAAAGTACTTCAATCTTAGCCAAAGGGTGCAAAACAGAAGTAAACTGGACAAGAATATAAAGCCCTACTTTTTCTTTTCATCAGCTCCTCACAGCTTTACAGGAGAAGACAGTGTGGAGTTCCACATCCACGGTGGTTCTGCTGTTATTGCTGCTGTCCTACAAGCTCTAGGTAACACACTGATGCTGTTTTAAGTAAAATTCAAGGTTAAACAACTTCTATAATAAAATATAACACACAATATAAGATGTCCCCGTGGTGTGTGAAATATATCTATGACAATCTGTGATTTAGACATTAACCCTGCAGTTCTCCTTTTGGCCCTCCAGAGGGCAGCATTATGTTGGTCAACAAAACCTTAGGATGTGTGACTGGATGCATCATAAGTTTTAATGTTTTTTTTAAATCAGGACAGTTTTTTCGATTTGACATGCCACAGCTGTACAATATACGGTATTTAGAAATATTTGTTCGATTTTTCAAGAGAAAATGAAAAGGTTTGCAGCTCAATAAGCAGCCTATGCTCATGATAAGCTTATCATGAGCATAGTTACCCCCTGCGTTTTATCGTACTGTGTGTGTGCATACGGCATGCATATTTCTTTCCATTTGTTCATGTTCATTTTTGTTTGTGCATATGTTTTTCAGGAAGCGTGCCTGGCATGAGGCCTGCTGAAGCTGGAGAGTTCACGCGGAGGGCTTTTCAAGCAGGGAAGCTGGGTCTAACTGAGGCAGGTCAAGAGGAGCGTGGGTCGTGACCTCTTTAGCTTTGTGCCAGTCTACAAGGTTGATATGGAATTAACAGGGTTTAAATTGAAAAGCGATTTCCAAATGCAAGAAGTAAAAACTTGAATTTGATCATTTTGTTTGCTCTTTGACGTGCAGCTACTAGTCCCTGGTAGATGTGGCAATTGTAAGGCTTGGAATCATGCTGTTTTATGTATTAACATTGTCTGCTTTAATTATTAGTTTGCACAGAGCATTTAGCTTTTTTGATAAAACTAAAAAATCGCCATAAAAATGATACCCTGGTGAAATGATTTAAATCTGAAAATTATTACTTTTATTTTCTGTCAATGTAATTAAGTGATACTATGAACTGTAATTTATCTGAAGTTACCTTAGTTCGGTTGAATAAGCAGCAATACTTTGCCTAAAGCATTATGGCTCTGAAACCATGTTATTTAATCTGGAGATCAGAGCAACTATGAATGACAAAGGTTTCTTTTTAAGTTTGTTACTGAAAATTGAAATTAGATTGCAACAGCCGGACTGTCTGTGAAATGCAGATTGTTCTAAAATGAAAAAATCTGATATCCTCTCAAAGGTGGAAGGACTTGGCGATCTGATCCACGCAGAGACAGAGGCCCAGCGGAGACAAGCTCTGAGACAGATGTCAGGAGAGTTGGGACATCTCTATCAAGACTGGAGCCGCAGATTGAAACGGGTATGTGTCCTGCTGGTAGCAGGATGCAGAAACGAGTTTGCACCGCACCGGTTTGTTTCCAATCTGAAACCAGATTTGTTTCATAAAAGAATCTATAAAGGAGTAGCACGATTTTGACAATGTGAAATTGAGACAAAGGTAGAATGTTTAATCTGATAATGTTCGGTCATGATCACCCTGAGAGTGGCTCCACCCCCGTACACGTGGGCTGTGTAAGTCAGAGAACCATAGACAGAAGAAAAAAACCTGGCTGGAAAAAGAAACAAAAGTGAACAGTTCTGCAAGTTCAGTGTAGTGAAGGCTATATTGGTTTAAAATTAATAGTTTTTCACTAGAGAGAAAATGCATATCAGCTCAAATAGGAAACACAAGGGCTAGAGGCAAAGAGTGTCAACCTCTGCCTTATCTGCTACTGATAAACACACAGCCTTAACAGTATGGACTCCTGAGTGGGCTTGAGCCAAAACGGAAACAAAGAGGTACAGATGGATTGTGGTAGATTGGCTGTTTTCTTAAGCTACACCTTGCACATTAAAACAGTGTAAAAGCACATTTTGTACATGGTAATCAACACAGTCTCTGAATAGTTACTTTGAAAAGTTCCATCGTTATGCACATGATGACTACCAGCATGTAAAACAAATGAGAGAGAAAAAAAATAAACAAGATTTTTTTTAGACAAAAACTTTTTATAACATGTTGTTTTGCACTGTTTTGAATTTAGCCAAATCTTCCATTTTTTCTGTAAGGAGGAATTTCTCTGAAAGTGTCACCATCATTTTTTGGTATTGGTCCCATTTGGACTTATTGACATCTTTAGCCTTTCTCTGGTCACCTGGCTCACGTAAACACAAAGTATCAAACCCTAAGTTTCTACCAGTCTAAGGTGAATGTAGTACGTGAACTGCTTTAAGCTCTGCAGCCTCGCTGCTCAGAAGAAGTATTAAGTCTTTTTCAGTGGGCCGGAAGGACCTCCTGCACCTGCTTTTATCGCAGTGGAGCTGAAGAAGCACCCAATTGGAAGCACTCTATGTCACCACTTTTATGTTACTGTTTTCTTATTTGACCGATTTTGTTATTTGTAAAGCTGGCCTTTAGATTTTCTGTTAAAAACAACATTCTGTTTATTTCCTTCTGGGCTGAAAAGCAGAAACAAGCTGTATTCCTGGAGTTTTCCCTGAAGAGATTTTGGAAAGAACCTGTCTGTATTGAGCTGCAGGTCAGACCTCAGTGGTTTCTCTCCCACACAATGCTTTTGTTCCGTTTTTGTGTCTCCGCAGCTGCTTTTAAAGGAATCAGAGACTTCCTGTTTTCATGCAGCTGCAGAACGTGTAGTACGTGTGTTTAGGTTCTGTGCGGAGAATCAAAATAGTTGTCTCTACACACATGACATGATATTGCTACTGCTTACTTATTTATTTAGTGAGGCACAAAACTATTAGAAATTGTAAATGCATTCATTTTAGAGCAAATAGGTTTCCTGAGATTTAAACGTCAGTTCGTTGTTCTCAATTGGATATTAGCATATGTATTAGTATCCATCTATTTTACAAGCAGTTATAAATATTAAGTTTGAACTGTTGCAGCAAAAGACTTAAAGTCATAAAGCACAACAGCATTATTTGTCTTTCTGATCTCTCTGCATCACAACTGAGACTCCTTTGCTTTAAAACTTTGATGAGGTGTTTATTCCTTAGATTTGTTTGTAAAGAGTCTCTGTTAACTGACAAATTCTACATATATATTTTAACCTATGGAGTTCTAACAGTATATCTTGTTTTTTTATTTATTCTATTCAGCTTTAAGTTGTTTTTATGACAAAGAGTCCCAGCTACACTGCGACATCTGTAGAGTAGTAATTTTCTCTTTTTTCTAAGGCAACTTATGGGGTAGTGGTTCCATGGTAAAACTGATGTTAACATTTTTTTGTGAGTAAAAGTTTGTGTGAGGTTGAAAGGCCATTGATACACACTGAGGTATATTTGTCACGTCGCCCAATTGCTGAAAGTAGATAAATTCCTCAACTCTCTAAAATACGCATCATACGCATTATCTGATCTCCATCACTTGCAGAGTACACACAAACTTTAAATGAAAACCAGTGTGTGAACTTTGATATTTTTCAGTAGGGAAAGACGGTAGACGGTGGATATAAATGATCACATAGTTCAGTTTATCCTTTAGGAATAAGTCGTCAGTTATTGACAAGCCATTTGTGAAAATAGCTCATATCTACCTTTGTGCAGAGCACTCCGTGTAGTATTAATGCTTGTTCAAATACTTTTTGCAGTTAAACTTGTAATGGTTGAAATATGAGTGTTGTTTATTTCAGCAAATGCCCACTTTGTATGTTGGTGTGTGACATTTCAGTACACAGTCGGTGGTCACCTGTGCAGTCTTGTACTTCAGAATCAAAACAGAGCAGGTCAGTGACCGCAGTGAAAGCCTCAGTCGCTGCTGAACCCTCCTCCACTGGTGGCACCACATCTGAGCTTTTTTTCTTTCACCCTGATTTCTGAGAACTTATGAGATATAATCCATCTGTGTGATGGCAGGGGTCAAATCTCCATGTGACACCCAAACACTTCCACTTGTTTCTTTTTTTACAATTCCTTTTCCAAATGTATGAATAGGATAACGTTTTGGAATCTGATGCTTCCTGTTTTCGTGCAGCAGCACTACTATTGTATTTATGTTCCGCAGGGTTAGTGAAAGATACTGATCAGTGATGTGGCGGATTTTGAGTAGCGTTTTTTCACCCCGTAGTCTAAATTAAGATGAATGTTGCACACGTGCTACTGGGTGAAAATACTGTAAGGCTTTAAATACAGCTGATACTTCCCCATAGTTTAAAAATAATTCATACATACGATATGTGAAAATTTATTTGCACTATTTATATGTCAAATTAGTCAGTTATTTCTTTCTCATTTTGTTTGTGTCGAGATTTTTTTATCTTTGATTGAAAGAAAACATGTTTATGTTTTTGTCTCTGCTCATGAATTAGCTAATCTTTTTTAAGGATCACCTTTTGCCCCGTTTGTGTTTCAGAGTCTGGCACATGTCGAGGCCTTCATAGACTTCAGCGAGGATGAGCTCATTGAGGATGGGGTGTTAGACCAAGGTATGCGTGCACTTTGACATCTGTGTCGAAAAAACAAAAACAGGACAGTCATCCCCTGGGCCTCAGACCGAGCTGAGGGTATCTGTGGGCTCCGTGTCTTTTTGAGGGCAGAGGAATACGGCTGCTTTTCCTGTTTGGATCCTCAACAGGCCAGTTTGCAGCACTGTGGGGAGAAACTTTAGACACGAGAAGCTGCTCGGATGGCTGTTTCCTTAGGAAGTGTGGAGGGAAGCCCATAGGGACAGCTTTAAGTTTTCCTTCAAAGACAAACCTGTCAGGAAAAGTGCTGTGAGCAGCAGCATGCTGCCATTCTGTCAATGTCCAACCTTCCTTTCTTTTCATCTCTTTATGTTTCTGAACGAGGGTGATCCCCTTGATTCTGTTACCTGCTGTCTGGGCTCTCCCAGCTCGCAAAGCTGGCAGAAAATGATAGTTCCTGTCAGACCTACAGCTAGTTACCTTTTCAAACTTCTACTCCAACTAAACACTGAGGTAAAAAGTATTTTCCTCCTAGAAATGGAAATATGTTGATATACTTTAAGTCTTTAGTCACAGGTCTGTGCTCCATGTGTCAACCAGATGGCACAGAGGGTGATAAACCCCAACAGGGCCTGAAAAGCGTCCCGCTCCCCTCAGAGTCTTACGGCCCATGTCTCTCTCCACAGTGGACAGCTCAGTAAGCGACCTCCAAGCAGAGATTGAGCAGCACCTACAGGATGAGAGGAGAGGCGAGCGGCTTCGCAGCGGAGTCCAGGTGGTCATCGCAGGAGCAACCAATGCCGGGAAAAGTAGCCTTCTCAACAAACTCTGTGAGAGCAGAAGAAACACACGGCATCATGCACAAACACGCTCAAAACAAAGAGATTCACTTTAAACTTTGCCCGGTCTCTCCTATGTAAAGCTTGCCGTCTAATCACAGCACTTTGAAACTTTTAAAACCACCATCAGAAGTTTGGGTGCCCATTCTGAAGAAAAGTCTCCATATTGATTGATTTCATTTTTCATATTTATCCCATTTACTGTATATGTTTCAGAGGGTTCCAGCTCAACAGTCTCTGATCACAGGACTTTTGTGGATTTCATAGTTGTCTGATAGAGGTTTTTTAATGAGCTGCTTTTAAACAGTGAGATGGCAGATGTTTAGTTGTTATTTGATTTGAGTCACATGATTGCTGATAATGTTTTTTTAAGATTTTGTATGTATTTTCTGCTGTTGTTTCAGACACGCTATTTAGTATTTTGTGCATCTCTAACCAAACAAATCTGAGTTGCCTCTTATCTGAGTTCATTTTTAGTCATTATAATCTGTGTCTAATCTAGTTTAATCACATTATGATATCTCCGTCATTAGATTTGGTTGTTTTAATGGAAGTTTTGCATAATGTTCAGCTTGTCCTTACAGCACCATTAATTGCCGCTTCATGTTATCGGAAAGAGGGCAAAGGTGTAGCAGCAAACGGTTCATAAGGAGATGTTGATGAGAAACATTGTCGGGATCAGTAGCTGTTTGTGCTCATGTGTGCCCAAACGGTGCCAGCTTAATGCGACTTCTGTGCTTTTGTAACAGTATGATGTTTTTAGGACATTGTTTCCTGAAGTCATTTAGCTTCAGTTTATATAAACTCTCTGGGCTAAAGGTTTGGCAGGAGCTTGTGAGGGTTTCCTATCAGGTCAACAAACATAATTGTTGCTTTTCAGATAGAATTCTGGTATCCTTGCTTAGCTGGCAGTATAATGTCAGAGGGACTCTTGGGACAAAGTGGAACAGCACAACTCTCATCCTGTCATTTTTTCAGAACTAAAGTTATTTAAGTTATAACTGAGTAATAACTCTTGTTTTTGACTAAATATTGTTGAATGATAATCATTTTAAATGATTAAAATTATATGTTTGTGTTGGTGGTTTGAATAATACTAAAAATCTAAAATGGCGCCTTCTACATCTTTTTGAAATCCAGGCCAGAGACCTGCAGCTATTGTGTCTCCCATTGCGGGAACCACCAGAGATGTAGTAGAAACGGCTGTGGACATCGGTGGCTTTCCCGTGCTTCTGAGCGACACAGCGGGCCTTAGAGACAGCCGAGACCTGGTGGAGCAGGAGGGAGTCCGAAGGGCCCGGGAAAGGTAAGAGAGAGGGCAAAGGATGAGATTTTTTTGGCTAAGAAATCCAACAAATCCAACAAACATCCTCAAGAATTTTGGAATGGATTGAAATAGGATGATGGTTCACACAACAGTCGTAGCTCTGCTGCTTCAGAACTATTTGCACACGTAATATAAGAGAACAAATTAGTCTGGAGACCAATGATGTTGTTCAAACAAAGAAAGGAAGAAATAAGTCACTTCTGTAATGTCTGAGTAACTACCAATGTTTATATTATTGCTAAGACGTGATTATAAATACTCTGGACAAATGCACTCAGGAGGTTGCATAATAAAGAAACACCTTTCAAATTAAGAGATTTTTCATGTGTGGCTGACAGACTGGATTTACAGTATGCAAATAGCAGCTCACTGACAGCTGCATCCATTGTTTACGTCGGGGAAGAATAGCCAGCATTTGTCATCACCGCTTTACAGCAGACGGTAGACTGGCTTGAGCATGTTATTGAAAACAACTTTTTCATATACTGTCATACCTTTGGTTGCATAACGAGTTTGATGTTCGAATGCGGAGGGAAACGTGATTGAAAAATCTTTGAGTTGTACTTTTGAAATGACAAACAAAGAGCTCTAAGTTTGAAAATGGACAATTCTTCCTGCAAAGTCTGTCATTTAATCAGTAAAATATGCCACAGAGTCTGTGGCATAGACTGTTTATTTAAGGATTAAAGCTAAAGCCTTTATAAAGTCTGTCAGTTTCCTTAAGTGCTTGTGTTTTTGACTGGAGGAGAGCATCAGCCACAACAATTAACATCACACCACTGCAGGGAAAGCACAATAAATAACTAAGATGTGTGAGAAAAAGTCAAATCCAATTTGAGGCCTGACTACAGAAACTTTCAGTAGAAGTACCCTCAGATTCCTTCGCAGTTTGTTTGAGTATTCGGGCGACTTTTTGGCCCTATAGGAAGGGTGGGCACTCTGTGTCCTATAGGAAGCTTTGTGTGCTGGGAGCAGGACAGAGGCTTGTGACCTGGGTCACTACAGGAAGGAAGTGTTAAGTACAAGCATCCGCTGCCACTCCTGCTGCTACTTAGAGTGTGACGGGTCCAAGACGGCAGTATTTCTAATTAAATCCATATTGAGAAATATATCATCGCCTGTCTTTTTTGTTGTTTGTTCGTTAGTTTTGACGTATGCTTTTTTTGTGTGAAAAACAAGACGATGCTCTGAGTTATCTTCTTCATGTGCTGTATATATGTATCTATTATGCATTAGAGCACATTCAAATAGTATTTCCCAAATAGAAGCATAAAATGTACCCAAAGACTACATATATTTTTCAAAGGTTAGGTGAAAATGTCGACCTGTGGTTAAAGGTTAGATTGTTTTCTTTCCTTCAGGATGCAGCAAGCTGATTTGACTTTGGTGGTGGTGGATTCTGCTCATCTGCCCTCTGAGGTACACGAAGCTGCAGACTTTCTTTTGGAGCACCTGAGGAGCGTGCTGTCCTCCCCGACGCAGCCAGAGACAGGTATTACCTCACGCCTTCAGTAAACTGCCTTTAGAAGGAACTTTAAGCACAATGGAGAAAACAGTTGACTTTTTGGCTCCCTTATCTAGCACATTCAGGTGGTCGTTTGCAAACTTGAGATGTGTATAATGTGTAGTTGAGATGTGTAGTGGTATTTACTTATTTATTTATAAGGGTCATTTTACTTTAAAATGAGACCAATTTCAGTATGATACTTTAAAATGAGACCAATTTCAGTATGTATATTTGTTCCTGTGGTCGCATGATTTACGATAGCTGTAGAGATTATGTCAGTGCTTTGCTGTAAACTTTTTGTTTTTTCATGCCTCTCCTGATTAAATGTTGCAATTTCTTTCTGATCTTTCAAATGTTATTAGAAGGAGTAACTTTTGTCATTTGTACAATTTTTCTAGAGGATCTTTATTGACTGACAGAGACCGGGGTATCACAAATGGCTTTAGAGACTTCTGGAGTTCGGTTCGTCTTTGTTTACTCATCTTAATATTTCTTGCAGGCAGGTGTCTCCTGGTGCTAAATAAAACTGATCTGTTGCCTGAGACACAGAGAAAGGAGCTGGACAGAGAGCTTAGAGGGTTTCGTGGACTTCCTCCAGTGTGTCTGATCTCCTGTCAGAGTAACGACGGACTGAAGGATTTCCTCACAGCGCTGCAGGGCAGCGTCAAGACTTTGTGAGTTTCTTTGATTTATGAGCATCTGCCGTGTTTGTCTTGTTTACTGCACATATAGTGTGACAAAATTAAGTCCTACTTCATATACTTAGAGTTTTTTATGTGGCTGCTGTACATGCAGGTCCAGTCGGGGGCTGTTCGGCTTTGAAAAAATAAGTGACACAGTTCGCTGATAGATTTAAAATGTTATGTTTGCTTTTCTTGGTCTGGTTTTCATCCAGAAAGGCAGAAGATTTTATGACTTTTTTATAGCTGTGGTCCACTCTGTACTCTAAACATCCTCTCTAGGTGTGGTGATCCCCTCTCTGGCGCCCCTACCTTGACCCAGGCCCGCCACAGGGCCCACCTTCAGCAGTGTGTGGCCGCTCTGGCACAGTATCCCCGATACCGGGACTCCGACCTCGCTCTGGCAGCTGACGGTGTCCGCTTGGCTCTGACAAGCCTGGGGAGGATTACCGGACGGGTCGGGGCAGAGGAGATTCTGGACATCATCTTCAAAGACTTTTGCATCGGGAAATAAATAAGTATAGATATCATGAACCGCAGTCCAACAGCGTGGAACAAAAAAACGGACAAAGCCTCGGCTCTGTGCCAGTCTGAGAGGCACAGTCAGGGTAAAAGACCCGAAGTCCATGTTCTTGGCTGGAAAATACCTCCACTCCCAAGTCAGAAATGTTTTGTGTTTTTTGTTGATCTTCGAGATCACATTGAAACAGCGGTGCATATCGGTGCCTCAGAGGCCCAATATACTGAACAGGTGTTTGGCAAGTGTTGAATCATACTTTGAAATTGATTTCCAAAGTCCTTGATGGGGAATATTGGCCTCTTGGGTCACAACATAGCAACCAAAATCTTTTAATACACTCTCCAAGGTCAAAGACTGATGGTTTGGATGTTACTTGGAGGACTACCTAAAAAAGAATAATGGTCTGTTTTTCTGTTGTGCTTTGCTTTTTTTTTATAGTAGTGATGGAGGTACGTATAATGTGCTGTCACTCTATTTTGAACAACTTTAAAACCTAGTTATTTTTTGCCATGGACAAAACGTGGACTGTCACATAATAAATTTCTGTTTTGTGGAAATATCCTGGGATCATCTTATCTTTTTAACTGAGGCAAAAAAAAATCAAAAGTAAAAAATATAGTGGTCTCCATTTCTGTCCAAATTCACGTCTCCTACTATTAGGAGACTTACTTTATCAATACTAAAATTTTGCTCCACCAAGCAGTTGATTAGAAATTCCAAAAGCTGAAGCTGCAGATCCCCTCAAACAGATCAGGACCATATCAGGATAAGAAAACAGCTTCAGGCGGCCAATTCCTTGAAAAAAAAAAAAAAAAGCAATCAAGGAATTGCTGGCACTGAAAGTTCACAAAAGTCAGCCAAAGTGTTTTGAAAAGTTTGATCACAATCAGTGTTTGACGTTCAAAGCAACTTCTAAGCAAGATTGTAGTGTTTTGGACACAAGTCCAGTCGACCAATGAACTTAATTGTAATGCGTACAAATGTCAAATATCAGTCAAAGGTCCCCATACATTTTGAATGAGGGGATGTGTACAGCTTTCAGAAAAATGGTGCAGTTTGCTAACGAAACACTTGACCAATTTGACTAAATAAAAGTTAAATTCTTAAAAGAAGCGTGACTGTCTGAAATATGGTGAATGTACCAGAAATGTGGCTCCTGTGTTTCTAATTTCAGTCATATTGCTTTTAACTTTCTCACCTCTCTCCTAACAGTGATGTCAACCTTTTTTTCTCCTTTTTGTAACCTTCCCAGTTTATTTGTACTTCTTTTATACAAAGCTGACTGGGAGCTACCAGCGTCTTTTCCACATTTGGACAAGAAACAGTTTTCTAAAAAGAGTAGAGTGGATGTTTTTTTTTCTGTTTTTTTTTCTGGCACCATTTGTTCTTCCAGCAAAATGCAACGACTCATTAAACTCTTTAATGCTCTCTTTTTAACCACAGACTCTTTTGCATATTTAGATCTGTGCTGGTTTTTGTTTGTCAAGTGTTAATTAAAAAAACCATGCCTCTGTTTTTATTTTACTCTGCGTGCTTTAACATTCAGTCGAAATATATCCAATGAATTAATAGAGAGACCCTGCTTAAGGGTGTGGGAAAAGGTGTTTTTTTTTTTTGAGGCATTTCTCCCCCTGCCCTTTGTTCGCTTGTCAATCTGACCTTGATCAAAATATTTATGTTTCCTAGTTGAACTGCTCACTGGTCTTCCCCTGTTGGTCTCTGGCTGAGTCTCTGACGACATTCGGCCAGCCGCAGGCCGACGTAGCCGCTGCCTCTGCGTCCCTCTGACACTCCCGTCTCAGACCGCACTACCTGGCTTTTCCTCTTTCCGTTTTGCTCCGTCAGCCCCTTTGTCTCCTTTCATGTTGTCCCTGATTTATACCCACAGTGTGGACGTTTGGGCTAAAAGTGGGACTTGCTGTCATACTGATTTGTGGTGGTGAACTCTGGAGCTTTGCCTTTGATGTGCTTAATGCGTAATAGAGCAGTGTTTACTGTAGTGGTGGACATCAGCCGGGTTCTACAGGACCAGTGTTTGGTGGATTTATGCCTGTAACACCTTATTTGAAACCTTCTATTGAAAAGATTCCGCCTGAAATGCCATTCTTAATTTATTATGCCGGTCGTGGCAAATGCATCTCACTGAGATTAATTTAATTTCAAATGTAGCATTTCTTGCTCATCAATAATAAAAAATTATAAATTATAAATTTGCTTCCAAAGTTGGGTTCCAGCTGTGCTTTTTTGTTGACCCAGAACAAGCCGTTTAAAACACATGCTTGCACAACAAACCGATGTTCTGTTTGGATTCTAAACTGTGAAAGATGGATGGAGCCGGTTCAACATTTATCATTTTTCTTAGCAAAAGAATAGATTAAGTGATCAAAACATTTAGATAACAAAGATTGTGAAAAAATTTATACATCCGTTATTTACTCTTATAATAGTCTTATTTATTACCTCTTGTTTCATTTGTCTTGTGCCATGACTGAACCAGTTGCATATTGCCTTACAGTAGATTGATGATGGGGACTTTAGGCTGCCTGCCTGCTTCCTTTGGTTTTGAATTGTGGCTGTTCTGAGCTGAGAGGTTGACGTAGCTGGGCCCAGTCACTTCCACCCTTTACCCATGTGCCTCGGTGAGTGTGAGAGTGTCCGGAGCTATACATGGAATTGCAAACACTACATGTTAAACAAAGGATTTCCTGCTGACATAGGGCATACAAGCTCACCTGTAACACTCACATCCATCAGTACAGTGAGCCTGAGAGGCTATTCTTGAGTGTTTGTATTTAAAAAAAAAGGGAAGGAGCTCAATTATTTGTTTTGTGTGATTTTCTTTTTCCCCCTGTGCAACAGTGGCAGCAGGCATAATTTTTACCGGTTTCTGTCAATCCTTCCTTTTCTCGTTAGTGCCATATCTCAGGAACTCTTTTTGGAAAATAGGCAGTAACTCACACGTGAGCTGATGATGATGAGAAAAGAGTAGAAGTTGTTTTGGTGCTGAAAAGTCACAGCTCATGTGGCATGCGTTTGGCCACAAGTCAGGAACTGATGGACAGCATCAAATTCAACAGGATACAATGAATATATGTTGATTATTTTAAAACCGGAAAATGCCAGCTATCAGCTTTTAAAGAACATACTCTTTTTTTGGATGTTCTTTATCTGTTCTACTCAGAAACAGAATGGGAGATTGTGACCATATTGCATCATTAGTCAGAATACAGAACTGAATTCCTTTTAAATGCAGTGTTTGAAATAGTTGAGTCAAGTAAAATCCGTCTGTTTGCTTTCTTTATCTCGACTCCCTTAGCTTAAATACGTCTGCAGTGGCCTTTGACAGCAGAGCAGTGCTCGCTGAAGCAGGTTAGATCTAATCCACGCCATCATAAAGTGCAGCCAATGGTTTCAAACGTTTATTTCTCACTACTGTCAACCAAGAAAATATAAATACATTTGTAAGTCATTCAAATAAAAAAAACTTAAAAGATTAATTAATGCTAAAACATTATAAAAAGTCTGATTCAAATAAACTACCTCACACACAGATGCTATTGTATTTATGTGTTTCAATTAATAGATATTTTCAGGAACTGTAATAGATATTTAACTTGTTCTTAAAATGTAATTTGGTGTAGTAAACA
This sequence comes from Menidia menidia, assembly GCA_907169785.1. Classification (NCBI taxonomy): domain Eukaryota; kingdom Metazoa; phylum Chordata; class Actinopteri; order Atheriniformes; family Atherinopsidae; genus Menidia; species Menidia menidia. The sequence goes on along the minus strand of CAJRST010000002.1, from coordinate 13,512,162 downwards.
GGTAAGAGAGAGAATGTTTATCGAAAGGAAGTGATAAAAAATGCAAAGTTAGAACTGATATTGAAAATGCTGTATGACACGTTAATGACTTACAACAGTGCTCTTTATTAAGTTCACAGTATTTACACAGGCAGGTAGAATTAGGACAAAATCTTTCCATTAGATGTTTAACTATTTCAGCATTCCAACTAATGTCTGAAACAGGCTAAGTAAACATCCCATCCTTCAAATGAAAAAAAAAATAGTTTCAAAGTTTTTGAGTATCTACTTCTGTACCAAACTGGCCCCATAATAATCATAAAAAAGAACAACAGCTGTTTCCAGCTCCATAAGTACAAGTGCACTCTGACCTCTGCTTCTGTAGGGAAAGGGAAGTAGTAAAATTTGACAGTCCATATAATAGTTACTATGGTTGTAAAATATGCCATAAAAGCAAGCCGCAGTTAACAGTCGCTCATCATAAAAACTAGGGTTTTCGGCCTTAATTATGTCCCAGTTCTTCCTTTTTATTCGTGACCCAGGGGACGGTGTGCAGCTAATAACTGCATGATTGATGGCGTTCACGTGTTAATGGATGTGCATATTGTCAGTCATTAGGAATCACCAGGAAACTTGGGGCTATTGTACGAGCATGGCAGCTGCAGCCTGAGTCTTTGGTACGATTTTACTGCAAGCCGACGGCACTTTAACAATGAGCCCTTCATTAGTTCGCTTCAGAGCTGGTGTTTCTCACTGCTCAAACGCAATTAGGAACACGCAAGAGAAAATATGTACACCATCCTCCCTGAAATTGTTACATTCATCAGGGCAGAAAGATACAGAAGCCTTTCACAGCTGATTTGAGTGCAAAACATTTGGACTGTAAGTGAAAAAAAAAAGCTAATGAACAACCAGATTGTATCAATAATGTGGTCACAAAGTATTTACAGGATGTGCTGATGTCTGTCATTGCAAATATGTACAAAAAGGGGGATCACAGTGTCGGGGATGTGGTTTGGTCAGACTTTGGTACATCAGGGCAGACGGGTACGGAGGACGCAGGGTGGAGAGTTTATTTCAGTCCTCCTGGAAGACAAAACATTGATCATTGTTATTATTGCATAACAGTTCCATGTGTATATAGAAATGTTTTTACAGTGTTCAGTACTGAGATTGACTGTGCTATTTCTAGCTTTTGCTTGAGACAATGCTCAAAATGTTGGTGAGGGATAAATATTTTTCACAACTACCAGGTTTCAGTATTATTCCAGTATATTCCAGTTTCCACATTCAAAACAATCGACACATTCAACACTATTATTTGTGGTGCTCTTTGATTGTCTTTTTACAGCTTAATTGAAATAAAGGTGTTTAGCATCACCAGCCATTTTTACACCCTCTTACACGCACAGAATCTTGACCACAGACATTGTGAGCATGCAAATGTTTTTGCATTTAGTGATATAGTTTCTGCATACAATAATGGCTCTGTGAAGCTAAACGTGTGGTCTGATGGAACCACTGACGTGTGCACAGACCATAGGTGAGTGTGTGTGCGCAGAGAGGACTCTCACGTTTACATTTCGCAGATGCCACGCTTCCGTTTTGAGGTCAGTCAGCTGCAGTCTTATCTGCCCTGGGGTGGACCTGGAGGCACGGACACACCTTTGGACAGAGGAGGCTGTGGGACAGAAAACGACGTGTTGTCAAACACCAACCACACACAAGCCGTGTGTGCCTTCTCCGATTGTCTTCGTACTTCTTCTCAAAGTGGAGTTTGAAAATGGCATTTTGTGAACTTATGATTCTCTCAAATTTGTTTTCGTTTGTTATCTCACTTTTCCATCCTTCCTGATGGGGAAGCCCTCACTTTCCTGCCAGATTCACACACAGCCCACTGTGCGAACACACTGCTCCCGAGATGGTGAAAGCAGAAGTGGACAAGTCTTTTGTGTTTGAGTTTGATTTACCCGTACATGACCTCTTTTTGGCTTCAAAATACACATGTTTTTTTTGTCTCAAATAATCTGTGCCAATCATTCTTTTCTTTTATTACCTTTTGATTGCTTGGCTGCATTGCCTGCACAGCCTGAAGCTCTTTCTCTTTTAGGCTCAGCCGCTCCTCTAGCAGTTGTTTCTGCTCTCTCAGTCGGTTCTGCTCAATCAGCAATCGTTCCATCTAAGAAATATTTTGTTAAGAATGAAAACAAATATTTTTCCATGAAATCTAAAATACATGGGGCCTGCCACCATATTATAAATCAGCTTTTTTATGAGATTGTCCAGCTTTGCATGTTATAGAAATATAACATACCTGATCATCATGATTTTTTTGCTTGAGCTTCAAGTCGTTGGTGGTCTTTGTAACCATCTCGTTGTGATTTCTTTCACACTGCTGCAGCTCACTGGTCAAACGTGTGTTCAGAACCTCCAGTCGACTGGAGAGGGATTGAATCTCTGCCACCTGAAATATTACAATGATTTTCCTCAAAAAACAAAGCAAAATGTGATGCCACTCGATTCTTTGTGACTCATCAGCCGGCATTGCAGAAAACAATAAGTATGATGTTTGTCAGTGTTCATATTCGTGAGAAACCCTGCTGTGAGGCTGATGTAAGACAAAAAATTGTGCAGAATAAATCCTTGAGGCCCTGAATTCAGATGCCAATCTTTTTTTAAATCAACTGTGTTACTGATTAATGTTGCTGATAGGAAGATATATCAAGACATTTGGACTAAAGCTGGATTCCTTTGTAATTTTTCTGTGTTGAAGTAGTGGGAGGGGTGCTGTCTACAGTACTTCAATTTTAAAGAGGATTTGGTCAATTAAACCTAATTGTGGTATTTGGTATTGACCTTGGTATTCTGATGATTGTATTCGGTTTTTCTCTTTAGATTTTCTTTATAGTTTTTTATGTATTTGTACTCAAGCTTCTTGTAGAGATAAATAGAAAGTATTCTCTTAAATTAAACCATTCATGGAAATGAACTCATTTAAACATAGTTTAAACATCAGTCTGTAACTATGGTTTGTCTTTTTAAATGTGAAACAATGAATACAATAAAAAAAAAAGCTTACAAAAGGTCCATTAGGGGCATTACTTCTGATGATTGAGGGAAAAATTATGATTAATTTATTTTGCAGACACCAAAGGATGTTGTTTTTGACCCCAGACCGAGGGTTATATCAAAATACAAAAATCAAGTATGTGTGGAGGACATCTGTTTTGTTGTCCTGCAGAGTGTTGCTGCATCAGCAGAATATACCGCGTTTATCACCTCTGCTTTGACCCTGAGTTTCACAGTAGCTCTGTCTCTTTAACTGAATTTATCTGGACGTTGTGACCAGACGTCCTCCCTTGAGAAACATGCTTCTCATTCAGGTTGCTCTTTTGGAATTTTCCTTGGTACAAAGAGGAGGGTTGGCTAGACTGTGGTATCAACTCTGGTGCTCAATTATATATGCACAAACTTGTTTGCCATTTTATACTCAACCTACTTTCAAGGGGGAACTCGTGCTTTATACTTCACTCCATTATCTGAAAAATGTATTACATTTACAATAAAATTTGGAACAAAAGCTAATGTATTTGAATCAGTTAAATCAACTAATAGTATAGAAATCTGAAAATATGAGTTCACACTTTTTAAAAAGCTTATGTGTCGGATGATAACAAATGCTAACAACAACTAGGTTCATAAAGCATGCAGTGAAATGTAAATGTTCAGAGTTTTAACTTTGTGTTGAGCCTATACCTCTGCACTGCTTTATTATTGTGTATTACATGCCTTGTTGATGCCAAAAAGGAAATGTTTTATGATGCTCATTGTTCAGGTCCCAAAATATTTCATATGCACACACCTGGCTGCCCACATTGTTCAGATACTGCTGGAATCTGTGCTCCACGTCTCTGGACAGGTTTGAACAGTTGTTTCTTATCTCCTCCATTTCCTCCCTTTGGCTTTTACAGGTGAGGTGGAAGGTCATCTGGTGGGGAAACAGGCTGTTGATCCGGTCAAGGAAATTCTTGGTCACCATCTGGATCCCGTTCAGAGACTGTTCGAAATCCTCTTTGCACTTCCTGGTTTAAAAGATGTCAGAACAATCATTCACTGTGCGTGTTCTTCGTGGTTTTAGCCTGATGCACCAAAAGAAGACGGCACCTTTTGTAGTTCTCGAGCTGGTTATTTAGAAGGGCGTTATCTCTACGCAGCTTGATGTTGTCCCCAAGATATAGGTCTCTGTCTTTGAGGGCGTTGTCTCTCTCGAGGTTCAGATACTGAACCGTCTGGGTGAAATTTGAATTGATCAGATCTATCATAGCTTTAAGATTAGTGTTGAGGGTCTGCAGAGACTTGATTTCACCTGCTGGATAATGAGGAAAACCAAAATCAGCAACACAGTAATTAATGAGGGTGGAATTGATTGTGTTTTATTATACTCTCTTGCTATTTTTCCATGAAGTCAGAGATGAATTTCTGCTCCTGTGATGTCATTTTTGGTACTCACTGTTTGTGGGGACAATAGGAAGGGAGGGGATCGGAGGGTTCGGACGCCGTGTAAGGAGGGCTGAGAAACTTTTCTCACAACTGGTCTATCAATTTAAAAAAAAAAAAAATAGAATCATTCATTTATTTTTATTGACTAAAAGAAAATGACGAATATTTCAAAAGTTGCAAATACATTTGACTTATTTTGCGGCTGAAATGATGTGCTGCACAGCCTTGGTTTATAACTTGTTACAACGACTGTGAGCACAAAACTGTACAGCTCTTGTATAATCGATGACCGTATTTATCATCTTACTTACCAACTTTTTTCTAAGCTCCTGCTCTGTGTTGCCGGACTCATTCTTCAGCTTTGTCATCTCTTTCTCCAGAGAAACTTTTTCAGCCGTGCGAGCCCCCAGCTGCGCCCCCAGCTCGGCTTTCTCCTTCCTCAGCTGTATGTTGTTCTCGCTCAGCCTGTTGAAGCCCAGCTCCAGCTCCTTCAGAGCAACAGTAACCAAGCATCGTCAGGATCTCTCAGTCTCAGACCTCTCAATACTCGCTTTACTGTGAAACTTATAAATGAATGCCCTCTGTGATGATTATAACATTTAAAAGACATTGTAAATTATTGGTATAGGCTCAAGCCCCCCAGGGACCCTGTTGGGAATAATTGGTCTAGAAAATGGATAGATGGATGGGAAAAAAAAGACTATGTAACAGAAAATAAAGCCCTACAATCCGAAAATGTCTTTAATATTAACACTCGATAGAAGTGGACAAGTAACTGTACATTCCAACATAAATGTTTGTCCTGAGCTCATTCTTATCAGAGGTATGTAAGGAAAACCATTAAGTTGAGAAGCTTTTTGATTAAAATAATACTCTTACCTTGACCCTCATCTCTTCTGCAGATTTTTCTGGCTGTCCATAGACGAGGAAAAGCACCAGGCTGACAATAATGAGCGACTGAATCAGGGAAGAGAAGAAGAAGATGATCCTCAAGTAGTAGCCGCAGCTCTTCCCTTTGGGTTTGTGCAGGGGCTCCCTCGCCTCCAGGCCAAACTTGGCCCGGGAGTAGCTGGAACTGTACATGGCTTGTGGAGGTGAAATGGTTGCAGGTAGAACCACACAAAGATTCAGCTCTGGTGTTATCTTGTCTGCACAGAGGATGCTGAGGCTCACGGATAATTCAAGGTAAGATGTTGAAGGTCTGGTGTGATGTTTAGTCCTCTTTTTTCCTTCAGATCTCTCCTCTAATGTGAGGATGGGGAAAGTTCTGGGTAGAAAAGCCAGGCATTAATGTATGCACAGGACAACCTTAAATTATGTTTGGTGGTCATGTTTATAAAGCGTGCTGGAGGCAGGCTTCCACACCGTCCGGGCCCTCCCCCTCCTCCCTAAATGACCTCCCAGTACAGCCTCCAACTGCACTTCTGCTCACAAATTTTCCATCCTATTGTGTCGGACAAGAAGAGACAGCAATCAAAAAAACCTCTACAGACATTTTCTAATGACTAAAAATATATTTCCCAGTTATATTTGATTTTCCAAACAGATTTAGTTTGTTAAAACTTGTAAACTCTGACAAGCAACTGTCTGAGGAGTGACACTAAACCACTGGTACTACATCTTGTTTTGACTACTGAAATGGCTCATTTCCAAAGTAAATGTATCCGTTTCATGTGAGGTTGCTGTGTCATTTTATCACAAAGATGAGGTCTTGGAGCTTTGCTGGAATTAGATAAAGAAAAAAAAACACAGTTAAGGAAACAGGGATGCTGTTGAAACCCATTACTCTGAAAATGTATCAATGTAACTTTAGAGTAGATGTTGTATAATAAAATCTATCAAAACTTTAAATGAGCTTGTATTAACTATCTTCAAAAACTGCATGATAGTAGGGCTATGTATAAACGGGTCAAAAACATTCAGCTCTGTGAGAATGAAAATTATAGCGGCTTCCAAATCGCTGTCAAACATCAAATGAGAACACAGACAGTTCTCTTTTAACTCTCAATCAGGTGCTTCAGAAAGTTAAGAGGATGCAACACATTTCTCAAAGATATTTTCTGTTTAAACATTCATAGTGATCTGGTCTATTATTTGACATGTTTAACTTTTCACCACACGTTTCAAACCCCAAAAAATCATCATTATTATCAGTAAATTATCTGAAAAGTACACAAACTGCTTTTTTTTTTCTCCAAGCATGCATTAAAACGAGACAAACAGTGATTTGTAGTTGCAACAGCTGGTTCTGTCTGCATGTGCTACATGGACTGGTCTTGTGGAGAGCTCCTGTCTCAGTTAGGCTCAGCTGAGGCAGTACTCCACCATAAAAGAAAATACTCGTTAGTTAGATATGGCCCTAAAGAGCTGGCATGATCCCCAGAAATCATGGTAGATCTACCCGGTTATATTCCATTCATCTTTAAATGGGATGAATAAAGCAAACTGGAAACAGTAGAATCAGTGCCACATTTAAATATAGGTATCATAAAGTCTCGGTCGTAACTCCCTTGTGGAGGATGAACAATGTACAACATGATAAAAAGCGAAGCAAGAAATACTAAACAAATGCAGAAAATGTTCCACCATATCCTGTCCTAAGCAGACACGGAAAGGAGTCATAGCTGTGGGTGACTTGGTGAATGAAAACAATAGGGACCTGTCATTCTTCGGGGATGAGGGAATAACAAATTCTTTGCAGCCCAGACGCTCAAGTTCCCCCCTCTCCACTGTTATCAATGCAGATGACGTGAGGGACGGTCGGGTCTGCTGGGGAAGGGTGTGAAAGGCTAAAGGTCCATTCTGCTTGAGACTTTCCTGTTCTCCATTGTCTCCCTGATAACCTCTTTTAATTGGGGGAAAAAAACAGATTCATGCATTTGTGTGACGACGTGTCAAGATGGAGACGGATAAGTTTCCAACAAAAGCAGGAAACTTAATGACTCGATGACTGACACCTCTAATGATAA
>CAJRST010000002.1:13360582-13499714 GCA_907169785.1 Menidia menidia | reverse complement strand
GTTTGTTTGATTCTCATCTTTCTGGTAATTGTTTCTGCTCTTTACATTTTGATAAATCAACACTGTTCTGCTTTAATCTAAATCTTCAAGCTTTTTTTCAGAATTCTTTGTTCAACCAATAACTAGTATGTCCACATATTTTTGCTGGGCAGGAAGTTGGATCTCAGGATGTTTTTGGTTTCCTCCTTTTCCGCTGCCTTAAACAATAGCTGCTAAACACACTGATGTTTGGATCATGACACATTTTTTATACCAATTGTTCACATGTAGGATAAACTTATGCGCACTACTCTGTGTTACATCAGCGCACACAAACACTTGTAGAAAGATAAAGAATATGAAGAAACCTTTGGTTGAAATGTGGGGATAGAGTTTTTTATGACATTCCTAACACAGCTCCATGTTTTTCTATAGGACCAGAGGAGAAGTAGATGTGATAGCCTGAATGCTGGCTATGGATTTGAGAAAGAGTTGCTGAGCCCTGGAAGCCACATAAACTTTGATCCTGAGGGGTGTGATCCTCTAATCAACTACGAGCCCACACCAGCAGAGGTGGCTCAGTGTGAGGCTGAGGTGGGCACCCTGCTCAGCATCATCGCTGAACTGAACAAGAAGATGGGGAACCTGAAGGCTCCAAGGTGAGAGATTTAATAAAACATCGATTTGCTGTAGTGGCGAGCTAAAGAATGTTAGGTAACTAGCACCACACAAAACCTGGAAAACCATGTATATTCTCCCTTTACGGCACAATTATTGATCCAGCTCCCTGTTTAACTAAATATAAACGCTCTCACAGTGAACCTGGAGACCTGAGCAGCATGAGAGCATCCGTCCCATCCAGACCTCTAGTTCCGGACCTTTTGTCACATCGCCTGGACAGAAGCAGCCAAGAGAGGAGCTCATCTGTCACATCTAAACCTCAAGGAACTGACTGGGGTTGGTATCAACAGCTGTGTTAGACTGGATTTGTAAGAAGAGTCATGTGTTGTACCTCTACTTTTATCCTCTAGGAGGCACTGGCAGAGTGTGGACAAAACTGCAGGAAGTTTTATCGTCAGTGGAAGATTCCATCAGCTGTAGAAGGACCTGGGTTGCTCCCATCAGAGCCTCAGACCTGGACAAGCGTGATGAGCATATAAGAGCAGCTCAAGAAAATTGGACCAAAGCCACACAAGTATTTGAATCAGAAAGAAAAACTATTAGAAAAAGATGTATTTGATTTTTCAACTAAAAATTAAAGTTAAAACTAATGGAGGCTATAATCTAGAAAAAACTATTAGAATTAGCACAAATCTCACATTATTAACTTCACTTCTTAGCTTTAATTGATTGGTTTACGTGATTCCTATCTGTATCTTTGGTAAATATAATTGGCTGGTTGTAGATGCTGGAGGAAATGGAGAGAGAGTTTGGAATTTCTTGTCCATTAAGCCTGGCAAATAACCAACACCCAGATGACACAATGGATTCTGAAAGACAGGAGTCGGGTCCCCGAAACATCTTCCAGAGTCACCTGGAGAATCTGCAGAGATCTCAAAGCGCTGCTAGCTTAGTGGAAGAGGAGAAGAACAAGGTGGGAAGAGTAATTTTCTGTTATGAGTTAAGTGAGGGTAGTAAGAATGAAAAGTGTTGTTGTGATTTTAATTACAATGTTATTTGTTAACTGTGTGCTAATGTTATTCAGTGGAATACTTAGCACTAAGCTCTTCTTTATGTAAAACAACAGAACCATCTATATGAGACAGGTTTAATAAATTCAACTGTCCATTTCTGGTTCTTCAGCTGGTGTGTCTCCACAAGGCCTGGAAGTCCAGCAGTAACCCCCCACCTTACCGGACCACCGCCGGCGCTCAGAGTCCAGACTGGGCGTCTCCTCCATATCCTGGATCACCTTTAATCCTCAGAAGAACAAAAAGAGCCATAACACCTTTATCTGTTGGTGGGGAAGCGTCTCCAATGGGCTCCATTAACTCAGGAAGTCCATGTGCCAGCCCCATCAGCCAGGAGTCCGAGACTGAACGCTTACACAGGTGAGTCCACGGGGCACTTACCAGAGAGTGTATGGAATCACAAGCTCAATCATTACCATGTGAGTTACTCAGATTAGTGAAATGGAGTGTGAATTATGGTGATACGGGTTTTATGTATGTGTTGATTCAAGTCAGAAATTTTGTCAAGTTTGTTTTGTCTACTACTTTCAGTTTTTATATAATCAAAACTCTTTTGGTTTGAAGCTTCATCCTTTTATTTCATTATCTCAGATACATTGAGAGGCTGAAGGCGAGGAACGAACGTCTGACTTCAGCTCTGGAGCGCAAGAAGGTTGAGTCGGAGCAAAACACTCAGACACTTGCCAAACTGGAGGCCGACTGTTCGGCCCTTCAGATGGCTCTAAGATACTGGTAAACATTTCAAACGCCTGACACACCAGCACATTGACCTGTCTGCACACAGATGCATGCCCTGTGCCAGCGTATGTGCAATGGTCAGCATTTTAACGAGCAGGACCCTCTCACCAATGAGATCATTTTCTGTTTTTCCTGATGGCTGGCAGTGAGGAGAGCGAGGAGGCCTACAGTCAGCTACTGTCCCTTTACGATGCCCAGAGACAGCAAAACATTCATCTGTGGACAGAACCAGCAGGTGTTTGAACCAAAAGTTTTACCTCAGCCTACACCAACAGAGACACGACTACTTTTTATGCCACTGACACACACGCATCACACACAACTGGAGTCATATTATTTTTTCTCATCAGAGACAGTGGGTGACAGGCACCAGGGAGACAGTCCATCAGCTCAACTCAGAAAAATGGGGACTGAAGAGCTGTCTACCTCCTTCTCCTCAGCAGGAACTACAGAGGAGACACAAACACAGAGTCACACAGGACAGAGGTGACACTTCTTTCAGTCATCATCAGTGTATCGGTCTCCAGAATTTTGTGTTGAGGATGATACAAAAATGCTGAAATACTTAAAGTTACCAGAGATCTGGGAGACCGGATAAATAATTGTTCCTGTTTGTGTCCTTGTAAAACGATAGGGAGCCTGAAACAAAGGGTCGGGAAGTGTTTCTCAGGGAACAAATTGAGCGCCTGAAGAGGGACCGAGCAGCCATTTGCCTTCGCAAACCATGCCCAGTAGTACAGGGTAAACCCAGTGCTGAAACCAATCAGCTTGCTGGGACAAAAGGGGGACCCGCAACAAAAGATGGAAGCAAACCTCCCGAAACCAAGAGGGAGAAAGCCTCCCTGTTTTATGAACTGATCTCAGTAAGGGTAAGAGCTGTATGCCTGGAGTCAGTGTCTGAGATTCTAAAAAGAAACTCGAGTTCAAGTTGCTTAACATCAGCTTTCAAGGGGAAAAATGTACAACACTGCCCTTAGCTTCTAGGCCTACATAACAATGTGTAGAGTTTACATAGATACTGCTTAGTGCTGACACATTTCTAATATCAGTTCACAGTAAAACAGAACAAACTGAGGTAATTTCTTATCAGTTATTTGTAATTATCTACTAATGATCTACTAATCATTATTTGAATATTCCATCAAACAAACTTCATATTCCCCAAATTTTCCATTGACCAAAAAGACATTTGTTTCCATTTTTCATAACATTAAAAACTATTGCCTTTTTGGATATTTGGTTATTTTTTTAATCCTGCACTGGTAGTCCAAGCATGGACAAGTAACGTAGATTAAGTTTTATCGTGCATGGGGCCATATTATTTAGTCCCGTTTAAGTTCTAGTACTGATCAACTGGACTGGCCAGTCAAACAAATGCAGCATCATGTAAACATGGCTCTGCCAACTGCCACCATCCCTGGATGGTAGCAGGCTCTAAGGCTTCAAGCTGCTAAGCCTGCAAATATTCACAGACACGGCTCTGGCCCTGCTAGCTGCCGCTAACATAGCTGGCTATGATGGTTAGGTGTGCATTTCTAAAATTGTTAAAAGCCAATGTGAATGTTTAATCATTCTGAAACTTCCATTTGCAAGCAGACCCCTTTGTTACACACAAACACTTCATATAACAAGGTTGAATTCTTTGGAAACTCCTCAAGGTTTTAGACTTTTTCTGTGATAAAATCATAAAGAACATTACATTTGCAGTGAATAGTTTAATATTTGTGCATTGTAACTTGTAACCTATTTTGTAAAAGCCACAATCAATATCTACTGTTAACTTTATGTAATCTTTATGTAAAACGTTTTTGGTAAATCCAAATTTGTTGCCTGAGAATTCTGGCCTGTATGCAAAAAATCCTAAAAACAAAATATCATATGTAAAAGTCATAGCTGGACACTCCATCTGTCAGTCTTGGCTCAGATTATTATGAAGAATATGGCTCTGAAATCTCAGACCCTAGGGCAGAGATTAAATACTGTCAGTTTAAGAAAGGTGAATGTGTAAGCAAAGTTTTGATTCTACAACACAGTAAATAAATCAAATCTAAACTCACACGGCACTGCAAACACACTACATCACGCCAGAGGCATCAATTCACATGGAATCACCAAAAACTAGTTCCATGTAAAGTTAGAAAGGGTGTAAAACCCATTTAAACATCTGTCATAAAAGTTCTTCCAATTAATTTACTTTTTTGTTTTTTGTTTAGGAGGAGATGTCCGATCTCCGAGCTCTAATCCGCCTAAAGGAGAAAGAACTGAGGTGTCTGGAGTGGGGCTTAGTGAGCCAGAAGGCCAAGGAAGCAACAGGGGTTTTCATCCCAGAAAGTCTCCGAGACGAGGTAGAAGATCGAAAGGGCGAACAACAGGTAGCTCAGACTCCTGCAGCAGCGAGGCAGATTTTTTTTAACATGCAAATAATACAAAGTCAAGGTGAAACGGGCAAGAGGGAACCGGGGGCTGGTCTACTGTGACAGGCCCAATTCAAATCTGGTTGTCCCATTTGGGAAATCACACATCTTCCAAAGCAGAATCCCTTCAGGCCAAAGAGGATATTTCGGTTCCACAAGGTCTTGTGCTGGTCTCTGCCGCACTACTTCCTGCCACACCGCACACCTCTGTCATTGTAGAATGACAAAGAACTGAACTGCTCCTTTAGGTCAACGGGGTGACTTTCAGTTGGTAATCCATTTTCACACCCTTTTGTGTTAAGGCTTACCATCCATTTGGTCATCCTTGGAACCAACACAATCCCTGACCTCCACCGAGTGCACCGTGTTAAGATGTTGAAAGAAAACTACAAGGCTGAGATTCTCTATGCATATATTTCTATGCTGACAAAGAGCAGAGCATTGAAAGTCAAGACTGAAATTAATTTAAAGTAGAAACACCTTATTTATCCCAAAATGGAAATTATGTAGTTTGTATAATTGCGTAGCAACCACATTATCATTGTTCATTTAGTTTACCGTCTACTAGGATCTCTCCAGATAATAAAAATCCCCAAAGAGTCAAATCAGGATAATTTACACACACAAAAAAAGATTATTTTTATGAATTTATAAACCTTTGGATGAGTGTTTCCTCATAATAAATATTTTCAGAGATAAGGGTGAAATCAAATGGGAAACGCCCGGCTGTGATTGGTTGTTCTGTTACTGACTCCTCTGATAGAACTGTTGGAAACATAGGAAGGCTGTAGTTTCAGAAACATTCCAACTTTTTATTAGTCTCAGTCCTTTTGAAGTATAATTCTGTAATCTGACAAAGCACATTCCCTTCATGTGGGCTCAGACATGAGCTGAAAGCATGGCGGCATTCTGTCAAGGGTGCAGTTTCTCCATCCTATCATGTATACCCAGAACACAGTTCAACAGCAAAACCTTTAGCGAAATCCTTAATTAAATCTTCCATTGATCCGTTTTGATGCTGTGTGACATTTTCGAGTGCACACTGTTGCTTAATAGTGGAACAACTAAGAATAAAAAGACAACAATCATCACAGAGTTTGTTCTTATTTCTGTTGTTTTTATTTTTCCTTGAACGTTGTATTTCAGAGGCTTCTTGAGAATGCAGCCAAAGTTGCTTGTGAGGGGGACATTGCTAATATTTCAACCAGACCGATTCTGAAAGAGCTGCAGGTGGTCCTACAGAGGTGAGAACTTTAAACAGTGAAAATCACTGTCTGATCTTGTATGCATAATCCATCAAAAACCAGCCCCTGTTATCATGAAATATTGAGTATTCAAAGGTCTATGAGGTGACTGATAGATCATATACAGTATGTTGCCTCTGATTATTCCTAAATTAGGAGTAATTGTGGTCTATGAGCACACTGAGTAACTTTGATTTCTTAGGATAAAAGTTGCTCCTTGCATTCACAGTAGAGGTATCAAATACCTCTTTCTGGTATTTGATTGGTTGCTTGGTAACACAGAAAGAAAAATAGAAGACTTTGGACATAAAGAAGTTCTAGCTTTTTCTCTGCATTCAGTGCTTAAGCGATCATCCTCTTTCTGTTTTGACCTCGAATGATGAATACATGTTTTTTTTTTAAACATCCCTGCTCTTGGCACAATTCATCACGTGTGCTCTGAACCCAAGGACACTTTGGCAAATAGGATTCTTTTCATCCAGGTTATTGAATTTGTATGAGTAAACATCTTTAGAGACTTAACTAAAGTTAATAACCTTAAATGATGTTCTCTATACATATTTTCTTGTTTCAGAGAACAAGCTTTGAAGAAGAGACTAGCTTTGGTCCAAGACTCCCTGGGCCCAGCTCTTTCAGACGGCGCCTCCTCCCACAGAAAGGACAATGGAGAGCAGATTGCTCGCCTCACACAAGCTCACAGGTGAATGTCACAGCAAAAGCATCTGAGACACTGTTTGGGCCGTTGTAATCCCCTTGCTACAAGTTCTAAACTGGATTATCTGGATGCCCTTTTTCCAGCAAAGCCCTGAGTTCGTACAGACAGATCCGCAGGAAGTATCGGGAGCAGGTGTGGAGACTGGAGCAGAAGGTGGCGGCCATGATGGACAGTCAGAATAGCCAGGGAGGAGCAACAAAAGCTGCCGAGGAGGCAGTGGAGTGGAGGAGAGAAGAGACCGTTTTATGAGATACTATTTGTTCAGTTAAAGGAATAAGCAGTTCTTATTTCCATTATCTGCTCTTTTACAAATCTGCCGATGTAGATTTTCGTCTAACATTTGTACACATTTGTCTGCCGATTAGTTGCATCCACAACAGTCACAATGGGCATAATCTTTGATGATCTTTGGCTCATAGACTGTGGGGTGGTGGAGTTTCAACAGTTGAAAGTTACTAAAAAAACACTCATTATCACTCTAAATCTTAACTTGTTGAACAGGACTAAAACGTCACAGAGGACATTCCTGGCTTTAGAGACACAGCTGTGGTGCATTCAAGCATTTGCACAGATGACTTAAGCACAGGACTGTCGACTTCAGGACTGACCCGGAGGAGAATGCAAATGCTTATTTTCCCATAAAAGCCATTTCTACAAAGCCACTCCCGCGCATGTCGTGGGTGTCGTGACAAAGCTCAGAGAAAGGGGGATGGGGGCTGGAACAATGTCTGATGTGCACACTAATCGCACGGCAAGCCCATTTGTCTTCTTTGTAACTTCATATTCTCACATTCTCTGTTTTTCATGCTTGAAAGAAAAATTAAAAGGTCAACCAAACCAAGTTGCAAGTTGAAGTACCTTTTAAGTTTGCAAATAACAGATAAGAGACTCCTTTACTTAAGGCCTAATAATTAAAAATTTCCAAAGTGCTTTGATGAATTACTTAAAGTAAAACTATACATATGGGACCTGTTTTCAAACTTCTGTAGGAAAGAAAAGAGTTGACCTTTAACACACAGGTCAGGAAAGCTTGGAAGAGCTTTAAGTCAGATTTAAAGCTCCGCTGTGACCTGGAGACAAACTATGAAATGCTCCTTGCAATGTTAATGTAACCATGAAACACATTTTTGCAGATCAATGTAATAAAAAAACTAATTTTCATAACAGAAATGAGAGTTTAAGGCAGTAATATATATTGTTTGGAATAAAAAGTAAGAATGATGGCTTAGATTACAATAGTTATTTTGTCTGACTGAACTTGTTGAGAGTCGAATATCGAAACAATCAAAACTAAAACAGTTGATAAGCAAGCCAGATGACGGGGAATTCCCTGTTTTTACGGCCAAAATGACAATCTGTGTCCTATCTTTATTATCTGGTCTTCACCCCTCCATTCTTTGCTCTTCACCACTCACTCAGTCATTTTTTTCTGCCTTTACTCTCTGTTTTTCCCCCTCTTTCATCTCCATGCTCATCCCTCCCCCCCTCCAGTCGACCCCGTGCCCTGACCTTGCCGAGTTGGTCAGCTGCAGCTGTGACCGGTGGTCAGGAGGTTAAGGCAAAGGTTGAGTGTCACACCCATGGGGTCAGAGTGAGGCTTTGCTGTTGTGTTAACGTGTGAATGGAGGGTTCAGACTGCCAGACGAGGTGGCGAGCCCCTGACGCCCTGACTGTTGCATGAGCTTGCCCTTTTCCAAGCACAGGTCAGCCCGGAGGCCTGTCCTCCTGCCCCTCCCATCCCTCTAGGTCACCATCTCTATTGTTGTAATAGCCGCCATTAGAGCACACGATACAAGTATCATTCTGTTTTCTGATGCAAGGCTCCATGTTAAAGTCCCGAGTTCATCAAAAGTTTGAATATGACATGGCTGTTGTAACCCCTGGGTGACTCTGAAGTCAAAGGCACAACAAAAGCAACAAAATGTTCCATTAACTGACAAATGCACTTTTATCTGACACAGCTTGAGGACTTAAGCTATTGTCAGTGTTCTTGTTGAAAGCTTATCAAAATGTACCAATATAACTATCCTTAAACATCTTATTACAGTCCAGTACAGAAGTATGATGATTAGAAATCATTCATATAAAATATTTGAACCCATCAATCCTTCAGTACATTGCAAAATTATTTTGTCATAGTTTCTCTAATTAAAAAACACCAGTTTACACACTGCCCTTCAAATAAATCACATTTTCTTACTATTCTATAACTCTACTTGTTATTTTCCCACTTCTGCATTCATCACACAATTACAGATATGAAATGTCAGAAAAAGCGACACTACAACATGATGAGTAACTGGCAGCTTTACAAAACAATTTGTTGCATTTCTACATGATAAAAAGTACAAGCACCAGGCTACGAAAGTGACTCCTGACAAGGACACTAGTTCTTGCAGCAAATTCACACACACACACACATTATCCTTCAGATAAACCCTCTTTAAAATGGAACTCTCTTTTTGAACTTTATTGCACACCAAAGACAAAAAGATATCCTCCAATCCTGCTAATGAAATAGCTGCCGTGGAAATGTGCCATGAAACACGCCTTAATAATGGCTTGAAAAGTGCAATGGACAAAAGAGTGGGGATATAAAAGTCAAACAGCACATGAGATGTGAATGCTTCCAGAGCCACAAACAATCTCATCTTTATGTTGGCTCCATATTTCTGGACGGACCTCCACCCCCGCACGGAGTCTGTGTATGGTGGAGTTTCATAGTGCCTGGGAAAACTACTCGCACCATTATTAGACAACGGCAGCTGCTGTCAATCACTGTGGGGGTGGATTAAAGCACAGACACACACACACACACACACACATTAGGGAAGAGGGGGTGACCTATGGGTTTCAGGTCAACTCATTTACTCCCTGCATCCATCCCCTTATTTTAATAAGGGGATGGATGTTGTCCCTCTGTAAGCTGTATAAAGAGATCACAGGCTGCAACCTTTCTCTCCCAAAGCCATCAGCTCACCTGTCACAGCAACTCTATATCCCCTCTCATCCCTCCTGCTGTCTTTATCCCTTAGTGCGCTGCTCCGTGCCATGGGACACTGCTTCCCTGACCTGACACCTCTCCCCTTAGCTTTTTGACAAGAGTCGGCCCAAGGAGAGGTCAGCAGACTGGAAGAGGCACTTTTAGCGCTGAGAGACAAGAAAGAGTTTTGACCTCAATCAAATGACCAACCGAGTCGGCATTGTGCTCACACCCACTCAGATAATGACGGCAAACAGCCCAGGCCAACAGGGCACCGCACCACACACAGCAGAGGATAAAGAGTAAAACCATTTTCGCATGTAAGTCCTTGTAAGGTGATTTTCATGCTTATTGCACAATTGCATGCCAACGTGTCAATTAGGAGTGATGCTCTCTGCCCAAAATCCATTAGTTTGATGAACATTTAAAAAAGCCTAATCTTGTTTTCTAACCTAGACAGGGGACGATGTAGGACACTCTTGCTTATTTATCTAATATCTATTTGTTAATCACATTTAGATTAGACGAAGATCTGTCTAGGGTCAGCCAGGACAGGCCCCCGGCCCTCTGAGTCCTCTGGAAAAAATTAAGAAAGTTTGAGTAACAGATGGAAGATTAGACGTACTGATTCCTGTGTTACTATGTACAAATCCCAACAAGATTATAAAGGTTTAAGTTTGCGTCCAGATACTTCCAGATAACCTCTGAATATTTAGCTGTGTGTGTGTTCTGAACCTCTGATAACTAACACTAAAAATATTTAATCTTATCAAATAAAGTAAATATAGGCAGTTAGTACCTAAATAATGAAACTGCTGAAATACAAATATTACCAACGCAATGAATGTAGAAATTATGTACATGAATACATTCACAAATATTTCTAGAACTAAAAGATGCCTGACTGTTGTATCATATGAATATCACGTGTATTTTATAGTTTATATATCGCTGAGTGTGTAATAAGCGACATGCTGTGACAATCTGTGGATTTTTAGATCATAGTCTCATCAGTTTAGCTTTTTTCTGTTGTTTCCCTTTTAAAAATCCTGTCACATCTGCATTATCTAAGTCACTTTTACTCATCCAGGTTCTTCTTTGATTTCCGTCAGATCCTTTTGTTAAGTTCTGCTGTCTGTTTCTCTGGCTCAAGCCAAGTGCCCTCAATGCTCTCTTCTGTATTCTGTATTTATCTTTGGCCTGCTTTCTGCTACGGCAGCACTTTCCTGCTTTCAGTATGTCAGCCCGTACATCAGTCTTCCAAAACACATACTTGTGAAGCAAACAGGTCAGAAAAATAAAGGTGCAGGCGGTGACACTACACCATTGACATTTGTGGTTTAAGGTGAAAACTCTGAGAAAAACTACTTGGCACACTGTGTATGTGATGATCTCAATCTGCTAAAGTATCTACTTCCCTGTAGTCTGGATTGAAAATCTGGGCAAGAAGTCCAGAGGGAATGAAAAACAAAAACAAAAACGAGTTATCTACAGATGTGACCTAAGTCAAACTTGACAAAGTGTAAAAGATTGCAGTTTGATTCCTTTTAACTTGTCACTGTTACAGATTATCTTTACATTGTTCTCAGGAGGCGAAAATGAATACTTCACAACAATTAAACCTCAGATGACCGTTTGGGGCACAAATCCATAAATCCATTCATTTCCGATACCCTCTTAATCCAATTCAGAGTCACTGGGGGGGGGGGGGGGGGACTCTGCCTGGAAGGCTCGACAGTTGTCGTCACAGAGCCACACAGGGACGTCAAGAGAAGCACGCACGCACACGCACACTCATTCTTTATGCCAATTTAGAATGTGAATCATCCTCCGTTTTCCATTTTCCCTTATTCTGTTCAGTGCTTCTGCAGCTGGAAACATATCTCAGCTGATACCGGATGACAAACAGGATCTGCCCTGAAAGGGTCACCAGTCCACCGCAGGGTCAGCAGTCCATTCATCTGGAGGGGGGTTAATCCTTTTCATTAGTCAGTTTTTTTTTTTTCCAGCTAATAACACTTCTTTGAACTATTTCTGACTTTACAGACAGTCAGATACTGGACAGAAAGGAATTGGGAAAAAAAACATGCGGCAAAATTGAGTAGTCATATTGAGTTATTGCAGTCCGCAGTCAGAGCATAAAACCCAATAAAAAAAAACAACCACAGCGGCTCTTCTGGAAGCTATTCACTGTGGTGTCGTGTGAAATTAATTTGTCTTGAGAAAGCTTGAAACCAACTCAGTTTAGTGTCGAATGACCATGATTTGAGTACAGTTATAAATAAATAACAACATAACTGATATTGTGAATAATCAAATAATTGAAACACTATGTGCCAGGTCTCTTTTATAAAAAAAAAAAAGAATGCTACATAAATTATATGTAGTAATATGATTAAAAATAGAATGTGAATTGAAATCTCACTTGTGTCCGAACTTCCCTGTGGTGATTTTGGCGTAAGTCAGCCACCCTGCTGTTTGGAGGTCAGTAAGATAAACATACAGCCGATCACAACAAGATGAAATGCAGCAGATCTAATGAGGTCACTCACCTAAGTTGACAGCAGTAGATTACAGCAATGAAGAGTTTAGAGAGGAAAGACAGCAGGAGGAGTGGCCTCATTTAATTCTGTTTAAGCGTTTGAGTAGTCTACCCTGAGCTGATTAGGTTAATTTTCTGTCTTCCTAAGGACCTTAGGTGACCCTCAGGCAATGTCTGGAGGGCAAAAACAGGGAGCAACAGATTGGATGCAGATTTACTAGAGACTGAAGGTGGTGATTAGGAGCATAATTAAATAGTTGTGGCGGAGTCCTACTCGAAATTGTCAGACCTTTCTAACGATATAAGAACTTGTGAAATCAAAGCTTCGCCTTTAAAACTGGTTATCTGCTACCAAGCATCAACAACCTGTCAACACTTATCATTTTACCCCTGGGAATAAAGATTTGCAGATTTTTTTTTGTCTAGTGATGTACTTGGAAACATAGACAGTCATTTCCACTGTTAAAGTTCAAGCCATTAGTTGTTTTTTCCAAATGAAGTCGATAAGATTTCCTAAAATGCCGTATGTTACTTTGAATGACTGAAAGCTATGAAGGTCACAGATGTAATTATTTTGATGTATTGTTCACGGCATTCCAATATGACATGATAACAAGGCCTAAAAGCAGCGCTGACCCCTGTGGCCTTACATGCACATCAAAGCAGCAGCACAATGTAGGCCACAAAGCTTTTGATTGATGTCACGGCGCTGCAATAAATCAGATCCGGACTTGAATATTCAAAGCTTAGCTTGGCGGTTAAGTGTCAACTGGGTCAGAAGGCCTGATACTGTTGAACTTTCAGTGATGGTAGGCAATGATAGATTAAATGCTAAGCTGTCACTAAATAGATCATTTCTGTCCATCGCATTAGGAACCACAGACACTGCTGAAGTTACTGTTCTACATCTGTGCACTAAGTCCTTTAAACAGTAACTAACACAACACATGTAAAAAAGAAAGCCGTGGTGTTCTCATATGGTATCTTTAAAACAGTTGGACCAACAAATCCAGAGCTAAACGGCTAAAAATGATTGGATAGGATTTTCTTTTTTGTTTGCTCCAACAGTTTGCCATCATCTGGCAATTTTCAAACTCATAGAAATACACATCTCTATTAAAAATAACATAGAATATCAATACCATTTCTTATTTCTGTGAAATCAGTGAATCATCAATGCTTATTATTCTGGTCAGCTTGATATCAGCTGCATTCAATAACGGTCTCATGCATACCATAGAGACAAAGTGGGAGGGCTCAGCCGGTGCTACTGTAAACACTTCAACTGACTGTGCAGCAAACAGTGAACACAACATATCTGATTTGAATGACAACAAAACACACCAACTGGGAAGTTTCCCACCACCTTCGGCGAGTCCTGGGAGGAGAAGAGGGCAAATATTGATTGGTCTCTGTGTGTTGCTGTACACCCTGGCAGATGTTTTTCCTTGGCCAGTTCCACTGCCTTGTTTATTTTAGATTGCTCTGTCATTCTCTGGAGGTCAAAGGCCTGAGAAGGGCAAGCGTTGTGAGGGGGAGAAAAGAGAGATGATTTTTCTTCTGGCCCCGGGGCCAAAGGGCAGTCAGGCTAATGAGGAAGGAGCATAAAGTCATGTGCTCTTGGTTGTTCACCCTGAGTAATTCCTGAGTTAAAGTTTAACACCAATTTCCAAATTCCTTTGGTCATCAACTCATTTATATAACACATCACTAGATGTAGGATGAAAATACTTAGAAGTTCTTCTGAAGTTCATCAGAGTTATCAGAAAATACTGCTGGCTGCTGGCTATAGAAGCTCTCCTTGTTGGATAGGTTAGTGAAAACGGAGCATGTGTAACGAGAATTCAATGTTAGCACCAAAGCATCACTGATTTCTGTGTATTTTATACATAATTTGGGATCTTCCTGTAAACAGACAAAAGTTATGCCGGTCGAGGGAGGAAGCTTTCACTCATTTGTTTTCCTGAAAGATAAAAAGAACAGAAACAGAAACATGGACCCAAAGCAATCAGGAGAATGAACGGCCAGGTTAGTGCTGGATAAGAAAACCGCTAATATCAGCTAACATCATCCCATCAACATGTGGGGTTCATAATTAGCTCTATGTGAGGACGAGAATGGTTTACTTTTTGGAGTCTATTAGAAAAAAGTATCTGACCGTTCTTTAGCTCAAAAACAAGTTCTCTGAACAACAGGTAAAACGTCCTTTGGTCAAAATACTTTCCCAACACAGAACCAGCAGAACAGACCATCGTGTTTCAGTGGTGTGTTCAGGTGAGCTGGCCTGCTTGGAGGTGGCGGCTCTGGGCTCCTGACTGTGCGGAGAATGCACAGACTCCACCACAGTCGACTTCACACTGAGAGCAGCTGCATTCCTGACCCGCAGTTCAAAGAGCAAACACACGCAAACACTCACACAGACTTAGAGATATGTAAGGCGCACATGTTCTGCACTCACTCAGACGGGCACATGCACTCTAACCTCAGTCACTGAACCCGCAAACAAGTCGGGCCAACAGGAACACAGGACAACAGGAGGCTATCTTGCTTCCCCTTCACCGCTGCATCATTTGTGTTTAAGTTGTGCATCCATGTACTTGTAATCACACTTTTCACGTGACAGCGTAATGTTTGCTTGTAGCATTTTAGGCAGCAAGATAGTCCTATTTGCACTTTCCTATTTGTTACCTTTTGTTGACAGAACTTTGATTGAACTTTGGGAAGATGAATCCATAAATAAAGCCCAAAATCTCTGCTTCTTTGTTGTTGTTTGGTTTCAGAAGTAAGCTCTGGAATGCCAAGAATGAATCAGAAAGCTGCTCACTCTACAGTGTATGTATCTTTTTTCATGTTTATCCAATCAACCCAACAACTAGTCACTATAGTAGATTTTTCCAAAGGAAACTAATTGTGTAGTCCGCCACTTCCAGGACTTTATTTTTTTCCTTTTTTTTGTTCCTGTGGTGCGGACTCAAAATAAGATGTCATGAAATACATTTTATCTCTTGATAGATATAATATTGTTGCTAAAATCCCAAATGTGGGCACAAACACCAAGCAAATGTGTGTACTTTTGGCACAGAATAAAAATGTTTATTTGATAGGGTTTCAGTTATAAAGTAGTGAAGAACCTTTTGCTATCCTGAATGTTTTTCAAGTAAGCCCCTTAAGTGTGGTAGAGGCCTTTTATCTAACCCATTTGGGCCAGAAGAAGATACCTTTGAATGTTTCTCCTATTTGAATCTGATAAATTCAACTGTGCCACTGTGCTAAAGGCAAAAGATCAATGGTTACGTAATACAATATTGTTGAACAGATGGAAAGAGGCAACAATGTAAAATAAAAAGTTCCCAAGTGGACACTGATTACTCTTTCAGGACTTTAGACAGCTGTCTCTAAACCGTTTTTATTAGTGCATTTTACAGAGAAACTCAGGTAATAACGGATTAACGACCTAAAACATGGAGAGCAAACCACACAAACCTTGAATTTTAAAGATATCTATAGTCTAATTAAACATGGCACGATAATTCAAGCTTGATTATTTTTTCTCCTTCAAGGAATAAACACTTGAGCAGGCGAAGATGGGGAGTGTAGATGAGCTGGAAACAAGCTGCAACACCTGCCACAATACACAATGTAAAGTATACTAGTCTTTATAAGTCCTCCTCTATTTTCTCTAACTGTCCTTAAAGTCATTATCTTTATCAGATTTTTTTTCCTGTAGTTTTGTGTTGAAAATTGAGAGTGTTGAGCATAAATGTAGGAAGACCTTTAGACTTACAAACCCACATAGTGCCCTTTAAGTGTGATCCACAGCCTGATCTATATAATAAGAGAGGCACAAAGGTCAGACCTCTGGTAACACACACACACACACTGGAGCTTAAAAGGAGAGCACTAATTCAACTTACAACAGCTTAGCATGGTCCCTGATAACCTCTTAACCAAACAAAAGACCTACCCATGCACAAAGAGTTCCGCTGTGATGGATGTGGGTTAAAGTTACCAAATGCTCACATTACAAAGCTGGAAAAACCTTCCTGACACAAAAAACAACAACAGAAAAAAAAAACGAACCCAGAAATCCTCTCCTTTTCTGCCAGCCTTTTAATCAGCTTCGTACTCTTTGCCCTTTTGTATTTTGTACATCCTCCGGGTGAAAACAAGTTCTTTTGAAGACCACAGGGGCAGCATGTTTTGTCCATTCAGGGGGGAATTCCTGTAAAACCATGTGATGAGCAAACACTTTTTGGAGCATAGAAGCTCTTTAAACCAGGCATGCTTGGAAACAGCAGTGAATACTTCACTTTGTGTTTTTTTTCCCTGTATTTGGAGGCTGTTATTGGAAACCTTGGTTGGAGGCTCTGATTGTTTATTTTGTCCTCCTCTTTTCATGGAGACCTTCACATGACAAAGCTCTTGGTATGGCAGAGAGAGCAGGCCAGAAATTCCACAGGAGCTCTTCTGACTGCCAAGACGATGGATGGATAGATGAATCATGCAGGAAATTACATTAGGAATTGTGAGACGGGGGCAATATGTGTCTGTTACAGTGTTCTTGATCTTTAAGTTACAGCAAAGTTTTCCATTTGGCTCGCTCCTACTGATTTATATACTTACAAAATAAACAAATTCTCCTTAAAATGAAGATATTTGTATTATAGTACATTTTTACAAGCATATCAAATGAAAACTTATGACGGATTTATTTTCTGACATTTTTCTCTAATAGCAAGAATGTTATGTAGCGACTTTTGCATGATTGGCTCCAGTCAACATTGAGTTCAAATTAGCAAATGATTCAGCCATAAAACGTTAGCTGTGCACAAAGAATGGACCTGGAGGTGGGTTTAGTCCTAAAGCTTCACTGACACGCCTCTACACTTTTCACGTCAAGTCACCCCAGGGTGACTAAAGCCCCACAATGTGCTAAACTAGACATTACTGGCTCACAGTTGTTGGATTCTTTACCTCCTCTCGCTGACACTCTTAAAAAAACAATCAAACCGACGCTTCAGCTGATCAACATAGTTTAAAATACAGATAATTAGTTTGGACACAACTTTTTCTGTTTGTTTGATGAAGCAATCTGTGGGATGTCTTTAAACAACTCACCAGGGGCCAAAAGAAATTAGCCTTTTCATACAACTGCGGGAGTTTTCATTTGTTCCATCTTGAATGTGATACTTGTATGATACTAATGCACTGACACGTTTAGTCGACATACAGTCGGCTGCATTCAACAAACTGGCAGCAAACAAGAGAAATGTCTGCATTAAAAGGAATGAGGGGTTTGAGTGGAGTTCTTGCGTTTAGCACGGCGCAGAGTTTCTTTTCACTATCTGAAGTCTTTTGCCTTGTAAAAATCAAAGCTCTTTTGAAATCCTCCGTGATCTTCACAAAGCGCCAACGTTCAATGAGGTGGGAGTGACACGGCATCTTGGTCTGACAACTTTGAGACTGTATCTACCCATAGTCTCCAATGGCATTGCATTCCTCCTGCGAGTGGTTCTTCATGAGATGCAACGTGGGTGCAAAATTCCCTTAAAAATACCGCAAGTGCTTTATGCCTCGTATCTCACCACATAGATTGCTGGTCTAAATCCAGCAAAACAAAGCAATACTATGTCCCCCCCCCGCCGATCGCAGAGTGTGTTTGTAAAAACACGTAGTGCCACTTGATCCGTGGCATCCCTCGCACAGACCTGTGAGTGTGTGCGGCAGGTGTGGGAAGGAGCCAGCGGCGTCTCAAATAACCTTTTGACAAGTTGCTCAACAACAACAGGCGCTCTCTGTTATTATTGGGTCAACAGAGTCGGAGGAGGTCTTTGGGATTAGAGCAGAGTGGAGGAGATGAGTGTGAGTGCCATGCGCTCAACCCCCCCCCCCCCCCCCCCTCCTCCCTCCCTCCCCCCTTCCTCTTTGTCTTATGGCAGTTTTGAGGTTAACTCCCCCGTTCTCCCAGCCTGGCCTGGGGTCAGAGGGGGGAAACAGGCAACCAGTCAGGCAGCCCGGCATTCTTTCTGTGTGCATGTGTGTGTGTTTGTGTGTGGCTGCGGCCCACTCTGTGCTCTCTGACTCCACTGGCCTTATAAGGCATCCAGTGCCATGGCAACAGCAGGGCTTGAATAGCAGTGTCAAATCCCTCGGCACACAGACACACGCTCACTCTCCCTAAAGGAGGGAGCGAAGCAGAGAAAGAGGAGGCTATCTCCGAGCTATGCTCCACTGCTGCTCCTGGCTCTCACCAAAGGCTCTGTGACTGGGTTTTTCCGGTGCTTGTTTTGCCTAATTTATTCCTGCCCAGGCCGGCTGAGTGAAAAGACGAAAGAAGGACGAGCGGAATAGTAAAGAGAGCAACAGTGCGCCCTGACTTACTGACGGGGACCGTGGAGGGGTTCTGGCCTCTGGCTGAAACGGCGCGATGGACAGGCTCTGACAAATCAAGAAATGGAAAATAGAGGCTGACTTTGGGAGGCTCGGGAAGAGGAGAGGCAACTGTGACGAAAGAGATTTCTCAACTCTGCTTTTGTTTTGGGCTGTTCTTTTTCTTTTTTTTTTCTCTCGCTGACATTTGATCCTCTGACCCCACCAGCTCTGGAAGAGTTGGAGGGAGCACAGAAAAACAGATTGCCATCACAGAGGACAGAGCAGAATGACTTCTTTGGTGAACTTTACTGCTGAGATCTATATTCACAGAGAGAAAGAAGAGCTTAAACCTACATATTTTAGTGCACAGGTCAATCAGTATTTCAAGTGCAGAATATGTTTGGGTTTTTTTTTGTTGCCATCATCTCTGCATTTATAGAAGCCTCGACAAGTCAAGAGTGAGTCTGGACTAGAACAGCCTCAGATCAGCAGATAGCACATCAGCACAGCAAGAACTGGTTGGACTAGTTTATAAGTTAGAGCGAGGGCAGGGCAGTTTAACCCTGCCTGAAGGAGAGCTGTTTTATTTTCCTCCCGTCTGCCTAGTCGGAGAAAGTTGTGCCTCTCAAGAGAGACTCTATTTTGTCCCTTTTCAACATGCTATGGGATAAGTGAGGCTTTTTTTCCTCCTTCATAGGGGAATAGGAAGAAAGAAAGTGAGAGGAAGGGAGAAAGAGAGACAGAGTCAAAGTGTAATTTATTGTTTCCTGTGAAAAGAGCAGGGCTGCACCCTTTTCTCTTGCCTGAACTCTGAACCACTCAATGTGCGGCTGAAGTTTTCTCAGAGCTTGGGAGTCATTGATCAGAGGTCAGGGCGGAAAACAGAGGGGCGAAACGAGAACAGAGGGAGCAGCGTTATTAACGAAGAGGAGAAAACAGCAGTGGAAGGACCTTCAGGTCAGCTTAGCCAGACGGTGAAGGGGAGAAAGGTCAACACAGACAAGGCAGGGACTAATTTCCATCTGCTTTGAAAGCCTTTTTTGGAAAACAGCTGCCTTTAATTCAGTGTTGTTTTTTTTAGTCTGGAAATAGTTTTTGTACTTTGCGGGGACTGTGAAGGCGGTGGGACAAGGTGGGTCTGTGTATGATCCACTCACAGGGCAGTGTGTTCCAGAGAATATGGCCATGGTGAGCGGGGGATGGGGCAACGCTAACGGGGAAACTAATGGACTCGGGGATAAGGTTTACCTGAGAAGGGAAGAAGAGGACAGGTCGCCCCAGGCTGGGAGCAGCGATGTGGACGTCGGGGATGAGGACAAGGCCTGCGTAGTGGACTGTGTGGTGTGCGGGGATAAGTCCAGTGGCAAGCACTACGGCGTGTTCACCTGCGAGGGCTGCAAGAGCTTCTTCAAGAGGAGCATCAGGAGAAACCTCAGCTACTCCTGCAGGTAGGGGCTGCTGGGAAATTGACTTCTCAATGCTCTTTTTTAAATATGGAATTATGCTGCACATTCATCTTAGTTTTCTTCATGTTTTGATTGAATCAAAGACACATAATTACTACGAACATGGCACTCAGAAATAACTGTTCAACTTTGCACTCACTAGTGCCTAAGCTTGTTCTAGTACAAGACAAAACTAAGTTTGCTTTAAAAAACTTATAGTAATGATCATGAAAAACAATAATAAGGGCAAAAGTGTTTTTTTTATGAGCTATCATAAACATTGGCATTTACATTGAAAACAACAGATAATTCTATTCATCCCAAATGAAGGATATCTTTCAGCCTTCAACAAACAGCCCTCAGAAAGAAATAAGGGGAAAAAAAGGAAAAGAGAAAAAAATTAAGCCCTGAAGGCTTGTCATGTGAGGATGGATTGCCTCAGAAGGTCAACATTCCCATTATTCTTCACTGCAGGAACATAATGTTGCAGCTCAGCTCTCCTCTGTCACACACTCCTCTCAGGGTTGCTGCATATAGTTGTTTCTTCCACATATGAATGCATTCACTTATAGTTGGAGGTTTTTTGTTTTGTCAGTTTTTCACATCGAAGGCTGAAAAGGGCTCTCCGTAAAACGTTGGCCGGGCTCAGCCTGCTGTAAAAAGCAACACAAGGGTGTGTAACACAGATGATTTACAAAGGTCACTATCTCAATAGCCTTTCAGCCAAACAGTTCAGTCATCACAGGGGAGAGAAAAGGGGAAAGAGAGAGGGGCTGACGTGTAACTTTCACTTCATTTTGTGTTGTATCACAGATGAAGGATATCTTTTATTATTTCCATTCTTATATACATTCTGTTTTGTTGGGGGGGTTTGGTCATTGCCATTAAGTTTTCTTTCCTTTATGTAGATCAAACCGAGAATGCCAAATCGACCAGCATCACCGTAACCAGTGCCAATACTGTCGTCTGAAGAAATGTTTCCGTGTTGGGATGCGCAAAGAAGGTATCAGAGCTTCACATTTTTTTATGTTATGCTCATTATTTTGGGTTTTATTGGATTCACTGGCTTTATTGGCTTGTGGTTTCATTCTAAATTCACCGGGTAAACTCCAAAAAGCTAGTAAACACAGTTATAGCCTCTCTGGTGAGCGTGGTGAAGCCTTCTGCCGCAGATCAGACAGATATTTAAATCAGGAGGTGGTGGAGAAAGAAAAAAAGTGAACCTTTTATTAATAATACACAGGTGGTCAGAAATACTACAACAAATTATTTTCGCAAATGTTAAGTGACCGACTTATCATATCAGAATGTGATGTTATGGATGGGATGTTTAAACTCCACACAAATAATCCCAAATTGAAGTAAAAGAAGAAATATTTCAGTGTGCGATTATTCAAATGGAAGTATGAATAAAGGACTGTCCATGATATTATCTATGCAGCAATATCAAAGCAATACTTATCAAGAACTGGGATTCAAGTAATTTTTGTGTTTGCGTTTTTTAGATATTTTCTTCACTACGTTTTGATTAGAGCTTTTTTAATATATAAGACAACATTACCTCTGAATTTCAAGAATTTCTTTAAGTTACAAGTGCCACAAATATACAGTTGAGTAAACTCCTTTACTGTGATTTAAGTTACCCATCAGTCAACAGACTGGGTAATCTTTAGAAAACGCACACAAAGACATAAATATAAGAAGTTGGTAACGGCAGCAGAAAACACAAAACCTGACCTTTGCTTGGAATTCGGTCACAATGTTTATACTGTCAACCATTCACTCTGCTGCTCTACACCCTGCAGCTACAGAGAGGAGCTTTAGGCCGAACGGGGGAAACCATGTTCAAGCCTCAGGAAAAAACGAGCAAGTCAAATGTTCCATTTCACCGAGGGAACTGCAAAACAGTGTGTGTCATTGTCTGCGTGACCACTGACTGCAGTGTACTGCAGCACAGTCGTGTTTATAGTCTCCGAACGGGGCTCCCACTGTAACTGCTTGTTACCTATGGTATCAGCCGTTTAAGTTGGCCTCACATTAAAGTCACTTGACAAAAACTCAGCTGTTCCAGTGTAATTTAAGCCCACATGTATTTCGGCTCGAGTCAGTCGGATATCAGGCGCTCTGCCATACATAGCGTGCGTGGAGAGGGCAGCCGGCCAGGGGCTACGTTAGGGCCAGTTATTAATGAAACCTGCTGACCAAGGTCGTGTCGCAGCACTGTTTCCATATTACCTGGAAACGTCTGTTTCACCTTTAACCCAGTCAGAGAAGCAGCCACTCAGACCGCTCCAAGTCAGATTCTGGCACCGGGGGTTGAAATTTAAAACACTAGCTTAGTACGGGGAAGGACAGCTTAACCTGAGGAAAGAGTTCACTTTGTGACGACGGCATAAGATTTTCTATTTCGTGATTTACTTGAAGAAACCTTACTTCTCAGAAAGAAGCAAATGCATTTTTTATTTTCTCTTATTCAATAAAAATATTGGTCATAGAATGTATTGTCCCTACCTCTGCCTTTCATACTGTATTCATGAAGAAGAGAGTGAGGAGGTCATTGCCAAGCAGAGGAGAAGGGTAAAAGAAATCCTTGCTAATACTTAACAGTTTCTTCTATTTGTCTACTCTCATCCGTCCATTCCAAAACCAATTTTCATGCAATTCATTCTGATCTAAACAGCAATTCCTCACAGCTCTTCTTGAGCATGGTTACAATGTGAATATTATCTGACCTAAATACTCCAAACATGTGCTTAGTGAGACAATCGAGGATTTGAGTTACATTCAATAGTGAGCTGTAGGCATTACATCGTGTAAGATGAGCTAAGATGAAAATTACAGCTATGACACAGAAGCAGTTTAGTTTCATGGCTCAGTATTCAGGCTTTCACAG
Source organism: Menidia menidia (assembly GCA_907169785.1). Lineage (NCBI taxonomy): Eukaryota > Metazoa > Chordata > Actinopteri > Atheriniformes > Atherinopsidae > Menidia > Menidia menidia. Next base: position 13,476,698 of record CAJRST010000002.1, on the reverse strand, counting down.
TATGTATCAGTGTTTGTTAACTTAGCTTAGATCAAATAGGGGCCAAAGTAAAGAATTGATAAGAAATAAGAAATAAATCATTGACATTTGAACAAAAAAATAATAATAAAGTCACATTTTTTTTAACTTCCTGTTATTTCTAACAGCTTAAACCCACAGAAGGACCTCACTAATGACAAACATATTCTCCATGGATCAGCTTCCAACTTTCTTGTTTAGCAGTTCAGTTCAACTTGGAGCGATGAAACCAAGTCATGGACCATTTTTCTTACTTAGCACCACACGTGTTCAGCCATTTTTAGATCTGGACTGTTTACTGAAGAAATAACCTCTTTGATCTGTGGAAAGAGAAATGATCACCCTGAAAAATGACTTCAACCTTATCTAACCTACTTCTGACTGAGGAAACAGCAAAAGCAGCCGACATTTAAGCTTCTGTCTGTGCATTTACTGTTGATGTCTTTTAGTTGAAATCAACCTGATATATTCAGCTACGGCAATAATGAGCCCATTTTCTTTAATCAATCATTATCATGGGGTATAATTGGAGATTGATTACTCATCACTGGCATCCAATCGTTAGCAGTCAATGAAGAAACATTTAGTGATCCCAAATGTAAGAAAAAATAATAGAGTAAATGGACGATTAACCAAATTGGCGTCATTCTTAAAGAGACATCCAACAAGCTGCGAATTACCATTTCAGACATTAAACATATGTCTGAAGATAAATCTAGGAAATCTAATGATTTAACATTTAAAAGTCCAGATGCTTTCATAACTCTCTATATCTGACTTATTGTGTTGCTTGTCTCCCTGCAGCTGTCCAGCGCGGTCGCATTCCTCCGTCTCACTCAGGTATAAGTCCAAACTCCCTGTCTGGAGGGGTTGGAGTCCCAGGACAGGGTCACCTTGGAGCGGATTACTTCAACGGGCAGCCGGTGTCGGAGCTCATCTCCCAGCTTCTGCGGGCCGAGCCGTACCCCAGCAGCCGCTACAGCACCCCCTACGGCCAGGCACAGATGCAGGCATCTGCCAGCGGGGCCTCCGTCATGGGCATCGACAGCATCTGCGAGCTGGCCGCCCGCCTCCTCTTCAGCACCATCGAGTGGGCCAGAAACATCCCATACTTCCCAGAACTCCCAGTATCAGAGCAGGTCGGTGTAAATAGTTGTTAGAAAGTTTTAGGTATACTACTGCTTAGAGCTTTGAGTCACCCTTATCTTATTTACTCTCCTCTTAGAGCTCCTTACACAGTCAGTTGTTGGCCCAAAATCAATCCAGCTGTCCTATCTCAGTGAAACACCAAGACTTTATATATATATATATATATATATATATATATATATATATATATATATTCCTGTTTAGGTGCATATGGACCTAAATTGTGGACCTAAACCCACACATTCCATGATATGCTTAAGAAAACATTATATAATATATTTTTAAAAACTACAGATCTTTTTTATTTATTTATAAGCTTTAATTTGTATCTGCTGAGTTAGTGGAACAGGTCAAGGCTCTTTGGGAATGAGTCAATAAATGGTCATCAGTCACACCTATCTACCTCTTTATGGACTCTGTCAAGGAGCAAGTTAGTGACCCTCTTATTTTTCCAACTGCCAGGTGGCGCTGCTGAGGCTCAGCTGGAGTGAACTCTTCATTCTGAACGCAGCCCAGTCTGCCCTGCCTCTGCACATGGCTCCCCTGCTGGCTGCGGCCGGGTTTCACTCGTCTCCCATGTCCGCTGAGCGCGTGGTGTCTTTCATGGACCAGGTCCGGGTTTTCCAGGACCAGGTGGACAAGCTGAACAGGCTGCAGGTGGACTCAGCCGAGTACAGCTGCCTCAAAGCCATCGCACTCTTTTCCCCCGGTAAGTTTGCAAGATATTAACTCTGACCTTGCTCCAGGATCACACATAAAACCCCCAACACCAATCTGTCTGTTTGAGGTTTTTAAGAAGTGTCAGTTACACAGAAACAAAACTCAACATAGACCTGTCATCTTTGATTTCAGTCAGAACAAGAAGATAATGGTTATGAGAAGAAAACCAGCACTTAATTTCCACTAAATATTAAATCTATGCATTGAGAATTGAATTAAAGGAGTTACTAGCTCTTTAGGAAATGGTAATAAATAAAAACATAATGTGATTGGATGAACATTTCAGACACATTGTGTGCTTATGGATGTAGACAATTTTAGATACAAAAGAAATCGAAAATAGAAGTCAAATTAGTTGTTTGTAGAAGATTGATAAAGCACAGTCAACAGAACAATCAGATGATACATCCTCTGGTATTTCCTTTCCAGATGCTTGTGGTCTGACAGATCCAGCCCACGTAGAGGCCCTGCAGGAGAAGGCCCAAGTCGCCCTGACCGAGTACGAGCGGTTGCAGTATCCCAACCAGCCTCAGCGCTTTGGACGCTTACTGCTGCGCCTCCCTGCCCTGCGCGCCGTGCCCGCCAACCTCATCTCCCAGCTCTTTTTCATGAGACTGGTGGGGAAGACGCCCATCGAAACGCTGATCCGAGACATGCAGCTATCAGGGAGCTCCATCAGCTGGCCCTACGCTCCAGGACAGTGAACCCCTGCGTGGATCCGGAGAGGGAGAGAGTGAGATCAGATCTGAGGAGCCTGAGCTAGCACAGATTTTATGGGAAAAAGAAAAACAGAGCGAATGTCATGAAGACTGTGATTTCAGGAGGCTAAGATCCCTTTCGGGGTTAGCTGTTCCCTATTTTTTTCTCTAAAGTTTTGATGAAACGACATCAAAGCTGCTTTCAGGGGAACACGGGGTCTGAACGTCTTTATGAATAGATACGCTTGCAGCACTTGTCAGGTTTGCTCTAACCTCTGTCTGATCTCTCTTTATCGTTCTCTGTGTGAACAGGGCTTTCGTTAGAATGCAGAAGCTCACATGAGGTCATGTGCCTCTACTACCTCCTCCCATTTGACCCCTAATGTGACTCAATTTGAACCCAGGCTACGTGTGTGTGTGTATGTCCCCTGCTTTGTTGTGTAGTCAATAGGAAGCCATTGCAGCCATGGCCACTTTCACCAGCAAAGCTTTCCGTGAAGTGAGCTGGACCACGACGCACAATAATCTGTGTGTGCTTTGTATTATACGGAGTCAGCTATAGGCTGAATGAACAGACTTTATCATCAAACATTTGTAAAGACGGCAAAACCTCACCTCGTACGGCATAAAAAAATAGCATGCATGATGATTTGTGTTTTCCTCTACAATTAACCAACAAAGAAACAAACACGCATACACAACTTGAAACTTTTGGGGAACTATACTCACCAAGTCTCCAAATGCTAAGCTATACCGGTTTTAAAACACAATGCTGCAGAAGTTGCAACCAAGCAGCAATAACCTGAATGTACTCAAACACACCCTGGTTGTTCAGGCAGTCACATCCCTGTCTAACATTATTACCTCATGTTTTCTACAACACAGACAGAGATTGTACAGTGAACTACTCATGTATTAAACTTAATCATAAAGGGATCAAAAAAAGGCATCACCATCACAAACTGAACAGCAGCATGTTTCTGCTGAATGTTCATCTGTCCACCAGACTTGAGCTAAAATGTGTTTAAAATCCTTTTAAAATGTAAAGTTTCTTGTCAGATTGGTTGTTTTTGTTCAGTCAGTCTTGCTTTTTAATAATCTATTCTGCCTGGACATAGTCTCCTTTGTGTTTCTAAGAGTTTCTTTTGTTTCCTTTCAAAATTTTAATCCCCTTCTAAAAGGCGAATGGATGAAAGCAATTTTCATGACATTAACGTGATTTATCTTATCGAGGGACTCTGGTGTTGAGGTGTAAAGGCAAAGGTGTTTCTTGTGAGGAGAGCAAAGGTGCTCAAAAGTTCAAGAGTGGGAGTGCCATGGTGTGCATCTCAGTTTAAACAAGTATCTGAAAAACAGATAAGAGAAGGGGGTTAGGATGTTTTTGGTATTAATTTTTGTATTATTGTTATTTCACTAAAAGAAACAAGATCCCCAATGCTGTTAAACAACTTTGTCACTTTGTGATTGTTTGTTGGATTTTAAATGATTTGACTGTGTAGCTTCACATTTAAAAGAATTGTGTTTCTATGAACATGCCAAAACAAAACAAAAAAACTACAGAAAAAATATTTGTTTGGGTGTCTCTCTTTATTTTCTGATCCTAGGTGGTACACACTTTGTACATATTCATCTCTGAAGATTGATTGTTGTTGGTTTGCTGGTCACAAGAAACTGGCCATCAGAGTGTGAGGCATCAGAAAATGTAACAGGCATATTTCTTTGTCTTTCTGCCATCTATTGATGAATTACTAAGGCCCTACTGAGGAAAGATTATCGTTTAACATTAACATAAGATTATGAAAAATATATTAGTGTGACATTGAAATGAAATAAGATTGAGGCAGCCACCTTGTTATTTGTGCTAAACAAGTAACAAATTGTAACTAAGTCTTAATAAATATACCAATACAGCTGTAAAATGATTGAATAATACATTGATATAGCCATTGATATATCCAGCATTGCTGTTAAATAGTGAGTTATAATTAACATTATACCTATCAAACATTAACATTATACATATTAAAATGAATGCCAACATCAATGGGTCATCTTATTATCCCATTGAAAAAAAACACACACTCATGCCGTTTTTTGGCATGAAATGGAAAAACAAACATTGATGGCCAAAGGTTTACAGGCCAAGGAAAAACAACCTGAATCGTTATTAGTTGCAGATATTGTACAGCGTATGCACCATACGGAGTAAATCCTGAACAGAGCAATTTCACCAGCAGGCAGCAGCAGGGGACTGGTCACTGGACTGGTGGGATTTTTTTCATTTTTAGTGGACGGTGTAGACCTGAGTGGCCCTGCTATGGTCTCGCAACCTCCAGGGTGTACTTGCCCGTTGTCATCTGGGATAGGCTCCAGCCCCCCTGCCCCCCCGTTGGGAGTAGGTGGTATAGAAAATAGATGCATGGATGCAGGCAGCTTTCTTGGCTCGCTGCACCCCCTGCTGGACACTCACTGTAAACACAGATTTCTCCGAATCAACAGAAAAACTAAATACTGCCATTCTTTTGAGAATTAGAAATGTTTATTAAGTACTCATTTTCATTTTTTTAGACAACATAATTCATGAAGGTGGACAGTTACAAAAAATTGTCATTTTATAATAGCATAAAAGAAAATAAATTCTTATAAAAAATAAATGGCTCGATAATGGTTTGTAAAATGACAACAATGCTCGTCGTAAAAATACAAATGCATGACAAATCACGTGTGTCTAAGCAATTTCAATATGTACAGGATATCTTTCATCTTATGTGTGAAATGAATTATTTCAACATTATGACAGATTTCTACATAAAAACGTGCTGTTGAGGAGTGTGCATGAAACAAAATATAAAAACAGTGGTTAATTGAACTAGTTTGCATAGCTTATGTAGATTTTGAACAAACACTGAATAAAAAAGAAGCAAATCACTAAAGTATTCATTATGTACAATACAACAGTATAAGGACTGACTTGTGAGTTTGTTCCTGGGATTTAGTACAGTTTAAGCTTGAATCACTGAGTATGTACAACACATTGGTGACACACCTAGCTCACGGGCAAAGCTGGTGCCTTTTTGGTCTCATAAAATCTCTAATAATCAGAAAAAAATAATCTAATGGGTAAGCTATCCCAGTGGCAGTTTACTGATGGTTAACGTAGTTACAAACACTGATGCTGATGTGAAAAAAAGCTCAACCACAGAATACAGAAAGATGAGGTTCCACGAAAACTGCATATTTGCTCAAAAAACAATCGCACCAACCTATTTCACCTGTTACCACATCCCCTAAAAGAATTCCCCTCCTCTTACCTGTGGAGACAAAACAAAGAAACTCTGCAAATATGTAGAGCAAAACCTCCAAGAGAACTTATCAGAGGACCAAAGATCAGAGAGCCCTCAAACACTGAGCTTATTCTTCAGAGAAACTGGACTGTTTCAAAGCTAAAGACTGGTTTTATTTTTGCCTCCACAGAAGTAGGGACTGTTCAGAAAATTAAAAGAAAACATGAGACGAGTCATTATTTTGAAGCAGACATGTTTTCTGTGTGTGTTTTTACGTGTGCCATGTGTCCATTAGCATGCTGTAACTTTGGTCTCAGTACATGGGTTTCTGCAGTATGTTGGAGAAAGTCTTGGCACATATCTGTGAGCAGGGTCGGGACAGAGTGGATCCTTCAGTGGTTCTTGTCGTAGTCCTTTACCATGCCTTTGATGTGGAACAGTTTGTGTCGCAGCCTGCGACACTCCTTCTTCTTTGTCTTGTAATCTGAAGTCTGTAGGGCACAAACAGCACAGGGAAGGCGTCTGAAAATGTCAGCTTCTAAACACTGAGATGAGACAGCGTGTCATCCGTGTCACCGTTATCATAACACAACACAAGTTTCGGAGGGTTTTGGAACATTTTTAGAGGGTTAATCATTGCAGGCTTCCATCAACTGTGACATTATGCTGCCTTCATGTATCACGAGAGAATATGTCTCTTTTTTAGCTCAGTGGTAAACGGTTGAAGGCCATAACACTTTAAAAGAGACAAATAAATCCCTGTGTGAGGCCGCACATAACAGCCATCCACATAAAGTAGTCACGCTGAAGAGGCCACAAAGTGCAATTAAAGCCCACAAAAATGTGAGGCAACTGTACAGCTGAACAATGTGGTGCAGGGCTGGAAACCAAAGTCATGAACTCCAGGGTTTCTGCTCCTGACCCGCCCCAGGGCTGCTACAGGCTCGGGAATACCTTAAATGTCTGCCACAGAGAGAAAAAAAACAAACATGTTTTCTCACCTGCTTCAGATCCTTCAGCTGGTTGTATTCATCTGCGACCGACTGACAGAATGAAAAAAGCACATGATTATGATAGTTAGGCAGTCCCATAAAAGCGGAATGCTAAAGCGTTCCTGTTTTTCTGTTTCCATGTACAGCACCCCTTAAAGATCAAATATGAAAGAAAAATAGCTAAATCTACAGAAACCCCACAACACAGAAAGCTACAAATCATTGAATGATCATAAAAGTAAATAGTGAGAGATGCTGTAGCCACAGAAAGCTGGAAGCTGAGAGTGTTGGAAGAGTAACGAGTTGGGTGTGCTTCAGCTGCAGGCTAAACTCCAAACAGACTATTTATTTTCTTTGAAATGCAGAAGGTCACATATAGTGCTGGATGAATTGCTCCCCAGGGACTAAGAAGCTTGGATAAACATCCAACTCCCTGGGGAACTGGAGCCAGAAGTTTAAAAAAAAAAGGGAAAAAAAGCTAATTCATAATTAAGGATCCTTTAGATCTCATTTAGAATCACACTGTGTTTCTTCTTTAGTTGGTGTGAGTGCTGTACAGTGCGATTCAAACCTGGTATTTAGCGGTGGATTCATCCAGTGTGTCTAGCTGCCGGCTGAGTTTGTTTAGCTGATCATTTATGTCATCCATCTCAGCACAAAGCCGCTTGTACTCTCGAAGATCAGCGTCAAATTCTCTCTTGTAGTCCTGACGCTGAGCATCTGATGTTATGGCCGGGTACATACTGGAGAAAAAAGAGCAAAGGAAGGTGTAGGTGCAAAGCCACAAAAAATGTACAATTGGAAGAGAAAGAAAAAATAAGAAGAAACATCAACAGGGACAAACTTCAAGCTGTTGCAACAGGAACTTGAAAACGTCATGGGGTTCAAATCAGAAATATGTGTTTCCACTTGTTAAATTACTTTTCCAGGGCAGAAACACTTTGTCCCACTGATCTCATTATGCCTCGGTACATTGTGAAGTGACATGCCTTAGAGGATTAACAGGAATACTGGCTGTGACCTTCCCCAAGCGCAGCGTTCAGGCAACCACTACCTTTAACCGTAAAGTCCATACATGTTCCAAACCAAAATATGTTCGGGCTGAGTTTCAAATTAAGTTAATGTTACGAAAGCTTCTTTTTTTTTTTGTCAAATATGTGGGTCTGTTCTCGAGGGAGCAACAGTATTTGAAAATAATCTAAAAGCTCAGTTCTAGAGTAAAGATATTTTCATCCCTAATCCTGACAGTGAGTGAGACAGTAAAGCAGCTAATGCACCAAAGATCATTACTCACCACTCCCATTCTTCAACGTCAAGTTCGTTGCCCGTCTCCCCTCCTGTGGTGTACTCTGTTTCGTACTGAGACTCGTCCAGTTCAGGGTTACGTCGGCGTCTCTTGCCTCTGTGGGCGGAAGGCTTGCGACCTCCGCCCGTCTCCTCTGAAGGGCTGGAGCTGATTCTCCCTCCATTAGACACCTCCGATGGCCGACTGGTCACTCTCTCTGAGTATCTGTTGGAGGGTAAATGCAGATGCGAAATAGATTTCTCTCCCCTAAAAAAGTTCTAGTTTATGTGGTGATGTGGCAGGTGCGTCAGGTTACCGGTGTTTATCCTGTTTCAAATACTATAACAGGACCTTTCCTTCAAACTAAACTGAAATTGTATTTTCTCATACTAAAATGTATCTTACTCATTTTTTATGAAAACATATTTGATGTAAGCTATAACAGACTCCAGAGCCTATTCTTAGACAAATCCATAATCTGCAAAAAAAATATGCAGAAAGAAATTAAACTCCAATCAATCATAGGCTAAAATACCGATTAATACTTATTAAGTTATACAGCCCAGACAGATGCCATATGGAGGAAGGCAGACATTTGGAACCTCTCGTCAAGTGATTATTGTTGGTCACACCATTCAATCAGACTTCACCATATGGAGCCTCTCTGCTACGATGAAACAGGTACAGCTCTTTCATAAGTCATGGGCAAAACATTCAATTTTGTTAGTTTGAAGGGATTTGCCAGGAATCCAAATCCAATGGCAAAGATATTACAAGTTCTTATAAAAAAACGGAATCATGTCAACAACAGAGCACACTGCAGGGCTCCAGGCTAACATTCTCCTGCTTATGAGCGGCCAGCTCTGTTTACTTTGCAGAAGAGGAATTATTAAAACATTCTGTGCTCTAAGCTGGCTAGAAAAAAACTCAGTTGTTCTAGAATTTATTGCTGTGTGTTGTTAACAACTCAGCCTGCAATAAAATCAAAATCAAATACTTTTCTGGCATGAGATTGACTTGTTTTTAAGACATTGGGCAATTCTAGGAAGCATACACGTCACAATCTGTCACGTACACACACACAGACACACGCACACACATTAATCTTGAGGATGCAAAAAGCAAACAAAAATAAGATTCTCAAGAAATAGTTTACATCTTTGATGAAAAGCAACTAGTTCATAAGCATCCTACATATTAATTTCCCCAGAGAATTCAATGAATGGGCAAAACAAGGGAGTTAATCCAGCAAAGGCTCAAAGGTCATGCACAGCTCTTGCATGTGGGCACGGCAGTATGTTTTCATGGGCTTTAAAACAGACTAGTGATTAGAACTGCTTGTGGAAGTCACATGTTGGGAAGTTCAGTCACTGCGGGCAAATGTTTTACTGACAGAAAAGCTGCAGCTCCTTTCCGAGCAGAAATATCATATCTCAAATAGCCACTTTGCACATGAAAGGAGACACTCAAAGATAGCAAACCATTCCTATGTATACTTTTATACCGTGATTTCACTTACTAGAAATAAAACAAGAGGGTAATGTAGTAATTAATTGTAAGCATAATTGTGTAAAGACATGGTTATTGATACTACGAACTATTAAACTGATCTTATCACCTCCATTTTAACGTGGCCTTAAAACTATGCATAAATATTAAATGCACGGATAAAAGTAACTGATGGATTAAAACATGATGGCAAACTTAAGCCTGTAATAGCATACTGCTGTATTAAGAAATATTACAGTAAAGGATATATATTCATGCCAAAGTGCCGTACATAGTTACAATTTCTATGGGGTCTGGCTGTCGTTTCTAAATCAGAAGACACCACAAAATGTAAAAAAATGACCAGAAAGACAACTGAGAGAACCGTGTCACCTACTGGTGGTCATCCCCATCGTAGGAGCTGCTGTCCACCTTGGGTGGAGGGTAGGAGAGGACACTGTTGGCTGAGGCGTTTAGCAGCCCACCCCCCTTCTCCGACACAAGCAGGGTCGGGGCATCCTGAATGCTGTGACTTTCCTCCACATTGTTCACCTACAGCAGGAAGGAAAAACACAAAGAATAGGCTGAGCAAACACAAACAAACAAACTAGTCTGAACAATTACACAGACCAAAGCCCCCTCTCGGGCTCATTTTCAGACTGATACCTTGTTAAATCTTTCACCTATTGCTCAAGTTAACCCTCAAACAATGGCATGGAAGTCAGAGAAAACGTATGGAAATGACTGTTTAAAAGTCTGAGTAAGTGGTCAAGCATGAAATTGGTTTTCTGCTTGGTTCACAGTGCTGAAAAGGTCAAGTGAAATGTGTTCTACAGGTTGATTATAAACCAAAAATGAATGAACCATAGAAAAAAATAAATGACAGAATAATTAAGGTGTTTTTCATAGTATTCTACAAACAGTCTATCTGTCATTGCCATTTTATATACGCATAAAAGGACAACTTCCACTCTGCTTTCACTTCTATCTATTGTTCCACAACTTAATGGACACCTGGAACAGATCTTCGCTTCCTTCCAGTCTTAAAAAAAGAGTCGTGTAAAACATTTGCTTCAATCTTTAATCCAAAATCATTCCTGGAAAGTCAAAGAGCCTGAATGGCAGGATTCCACACAATGAAGCTTCGGGGTTGGTCCATTTCTCTTCCGGAAGTCCATCAGTCAATAGATGGCCTTTACAAGACCTCTACATTAAGCAACAATAGCTACAAAAAACAAATCCTAATCTGTCTCAAAAACCTGGCAATTTAGTTTGGCTTTATAATACTATTTACAATGTAAAACCTTTATGGAAATCCCACTTTTATTTGCACTGTACTTTTTGTGGTTACATATTTTTGCTAATTTTTGCATTGTTTCCATAATGTTTACACAATATATAGCATAATTAACTTAATCTCTCTTTTACCCTTTACTTAAACACTATTGAGCTACTACAGACTGGTTGAAAAGTGTTTTTACTTATACCAACCTGAAATGATTTGAAAAATTCAGGCAAGCTTCCTCAGGCAAATGTACCAAAATTTCTACAAGTTAGAGATTACACTGTGATATGGTGGGATGGGAGGCTTACCCCTATGGAGGATTTCCAGATAGATATTATGATGCAAGAAAAGATAATCCTAAAGGTTTTCTATCCTTTGCTTATAACAGAGTCATGAGCCTCATGGAAATAAAGCTCCTAATGCAAACGCTAAATGGGAAACTTTATCTATGCTTTGGCCGATTCTCAGTGAGAAATTATTTCTTTGTGTGTCGATGCATATTTCTGCACTTGATTTGGCACATATGGTAGAAGCTACTTAGACTATTAAACTAGAAAGTGGGACTATATTAAATACTTTGTGGACAGGAAGATGCATAAAGAAATAGACAACCATAATAAAAAAAATACTGATCTATTGATAAAGATCTGTCACTTATAAAGTCCACATGGGACACCATAGTGCATCTTTGAAGCATGAAACGCTTTCATCATATTCACCCTCAGAAAAGGAGATGTTTAATCTCAAACAGAAAGGATCATTTCCCATCCTTTAGTAAAATACTGGCCATTCCCACAAAAACAACAATCCCGATGGGTGGAGTGGAACGGGCGTTGGGAAGTGTTGCAGTTCTTTCAGTCGTGAAATCGTGTTTGAAGAGAGTGGTTCCTGTAAGAATCCCAAAAATGTCCTCTCAGCGTGCAGCACAGCAGCACACTGAGCGTGTAAGACCAGCAAGAATGTCCGAGCTCTCCCCGGGGGAAGCAAAGAGAGGAGGCGCTGGTGGACCTGAGGTGGTGGTAAACGTTTAGGCAGAGCAGGTGAAACACAATCCACCAAGATAAGAAAACGAATAGCAGAGGGAGAGCGCAGAAACAAAAAGTTATGCTGCAATTTGAGGATGCGAAGAGGATAAGAAGAGGCAGAGAGCTAGAGAAGGTTTCCTGCATGGCTATTTCAATAACTGTGAACCGGCTGTTTTGTGAATCAACTATAGCTAAACAGACTGCTTACTATTTAAAATAGATGTCTCTGGAACATTTGTGGAGACAATGATTCATGTGACCATAAAAGACAGTTATCATTCATTAGAACTCACAGTCACCTCTCTTATATCCTTTTCATTATTTCGCTGTCCTGTACTGAACTTTTTACGACTGTTTCAATCAACGTTCATTCTCTGTGTGGATCTTTTAATCTCCGTCCATGAAACAGTGTCAGAATGCTTTCTCTCTCCATCTGTGCAGTGTTTCATTTGTGGTAGGACACAGGCAGCCCTTCTGAAACCAACTCTGATGACTTCATGCAGGGGACACAATACAGCCCCCACCCTGCCCGAGCTCAATGAAGCCTGTGTGTGTGAGGTCATCAGAACTGGCCAAGCCTCTCCGAGCTTTTAAATAGAGACAGGTCCAATCTCTGACCCAGACTGAGAATTCTTTTAGTGACATGACAATGCAGGTGATCAAGCAACAATGGAATTAAAGGAAAAGTTGAAGATTAGCAGAATGAGGAAAATGAATGACACGTGGAACCCAAAACCCTTTGTGCAGGGCTAAAATATATGAGCAGACTATATTATAGGATATAAGACTGTAATATGGCCCACTCTGGCTGACCTGCTTTTGAGACTCAGCAATGTAAACACATAAAAAAATCCATTAGTATCGACCACCAAATTTCATAGGAATAATCTTTCTCAAGAACTCTTTTACTTTTTTAAAAGCTTTATAATCCTTGAATATATCTTGTATATTTTCTGAAAGTTTTTTGTCTAAAAAATGTTTGTCAGGCTCCAATATAAAGAGGCAATTCTCACTACGCAACTGTATCTACAATAAGCCTGATGACATCAGTGAGCGTGGCTCCATTATCAGACACCAGTGCTAGTCAGAGGATTTACTCTGCTAGTCATTTGAGACATCTCTGTGTGCATGATGCCATACTCCATGCAATCACACCCCCTTTTCATAACAAACAGCTCTGTATAATCCACCATAACCACATGCCTGTGTGGTGCTGCTAGCATTTTCCAGTCTTTGCAAAAGGTGCACAGTGACCAGCAGCATTCTCTGAATCTTTAAGAGCTAATCTAATACAATTATAGGTGTCACTTATTGCATGTTTAGGTCTGCCCAGAAGGGGCAGTCAAGGTGTTTCTATTTATGTCTGGAAGATAAACCTGGTATAAGAGAAATCTAAACACTTCAAATCAAAGACATAATGGCAAACTAAGATACAACATGCATTTTGTTCTGTTTGATTTTATTCCCTTTAATGTTTTGATTAAGTTTGCATTATTTTAATTTGAATCTTCCTTTTAGTTTCACTCTAACTATTTTCATTTCTTAGTTTGTGCGCACATCAATGGATGTGAGCAATACATAGAGGTAAGGATGTATCAATCACTGCAAAGATGATGTGCTGTTGTAGAAATTGAAATATTTTTTAAGAAGTCAGATTCTACGTCAGAAGTCAGAAGTTATAAACTATATATCACTTAGTTTATCTAATCCTTTTATATACAATTCAAAACAAGTCAACTTTAAACCTTCTGTGCTTCCAGTGTTCATAATTGAAGTTATGCCAAGTCAATAATTTACACGTATACCATGTTGTTGACATTTAAAAAAAACCTAAAGCAGGCTCCATAGAAACCAGGTACTTTCTCGCTATCTTCTCAGGTGTTAATGATTATTCAGAGTGAAACCAGGCTGTAGACCAGAGCCACATATAACTCACTACTATCAGGCATGACCCTGAGCAAAGTGACTCAGTGTGAGCAAACATTGTTACCATACTGGGACTGTTTCCAAGCTGTATCCTGTAAACTGACTGAAATATCCATAACAAGCTCTTCCTGGACTTTCAACTCATAAAAAGAATGGAATCAAATAAGGGGTTTATGCTTGATATAAAAAGTCATAAATTACTCTGAGGTTAGTTTCAGTCTAACATTTTCTATATACATCATCTACATCACCACAATACCTAAGCCGGAAAATGACTACCTTGCTGCTAACCTGTGTGGTTACCTACTTTTCCAGGGGGATTTGGGAAATAGTTGGCAGCTGAATCTGTTACCCAGAATACCCACTATAGTTCAACATTTGATCATTTCATCAAACCTGTCTCTGAACATTGTATTTCAACGTCAAGGTGAAGATGTATTGTTTTCTTTTTAAATCCAATGTAATCATGGTCTTATTTAGATGAGTTTACCATCCTGTTGTCTCTTACCCAGTCCTCCACATCTCTGCCCTCTGAGGCCCTTCCACCCACTAGTGGCGCATCCCAGTAGATGTTCGGTTTTCCATAGCGCCAGATCTTCCCTCTTGTTTTTTGGGCAAAGAAAGCTGCGACCCCCAATGCAATGACGACCAGGAACCCACACACCATGGCAATTCCCTAGAAAAGTAAAGAACACATGGCTAAAATCTAGAAAGGTCTGAAGAAGTTTTTTTTCTTCACACAAAAAGGACACACACAAGAAATCTCACAAGAAACATAACAATTAGAAGCACAAAGAGTTATGAATGCTTTATGAAAAAGAAACCTTCAGTAAACAGTGCATATCAAATTATAAATGGAACTTTAAAATCAGTTGTGTACACAGGAGTGCTATTTGTATCACATTTGATCTTTTCTCATATATCTAATTGCCTTCTACAATCATTCTAGGAAAACCTACACTTAGCAGTCCCATAAATGCCCCTTTTCAGTTGTTGTATTTTATTTTATCATTGTGTTAATATGCATTTGTTTGTTTTATTGTTAAGACGAAACAAACTAAATGCATTTGAAAACATTATATTGACATTTAGCTCAGGCTTTATTTCAAACTTGTAATGAATCATTATGGAAATATTTCACAGGCTTTTCTGCTTATTCGTCTTAGCTTACGGGATCTGACAGAAGTATTCCCTGACACCAAAGAAATCGAGTGTAATCCAACTAAATAACATTTATACAGAAACAAAGTATCTATAGGAAAAGCAACACACCTCCTGTGGGTCCACAAAGCAGTAATGGTACAGGTACTGGTTGTATATGGGGAAGCCTCCCACTCCCCCCATTTGGGAGTAGCTGGTCTGATAAAGGCTTTGGCACATCATGAGCATGGGATTGTACATCATACTGGACGAGCTTTGAGCCATGGGATTCACACCGACAATGTAGACAATGGTTATGATACCCTGAAAGAGACATTGTATCAGGAGATGGCAATATTCCTTTCTCACTCCATTTTGTTATGAGGAAGAAAATGCTGAGATAACTTGAAGACACTTATTCAGCAGCTGTCTTATCAAACACTGTCCTCGACCCACTATAAGTGCAAAGGGTACATGACAAGAAGGGCACGGTCATCATATTGGACTGAATCATTTCAAATGCTCCTCCACTGATATCTAATCTGTATCCAACCCTGATTTGTTGGAGCTTACTAAGGAGCAGCAATCACAAACGACTGCTACAGCACTAGCCAAAAATGAATACATTTACTTGTGGTTTCTGAATAAACAAAACACATTGAATCAAACAACAGAGTTGAAGAGTATTGAATTTAGAGAGAAAAGTCCATTAAATATATGTAACCTTCCATGTAAAGATCCAATTAACAAAATATGTCCATAACTTAAGGAGACTGGTGTGTTTTCCCTTTTTTTTATTTCACAGACATGTTAAATACTGGTGGTCTGACATGAACATCTCGGCATGTGGAACACTGGGTGGGAGCGAAAACTGAGTTAAAACTTTGTTTACAGGATCCAGTCTCAAATTAGGAGTCTGGTATTTAGTGTCTTTAAATACACTCCTTTAAATACCATTCATAATAGATATAAAAACTAAGGGTGAGCTGAGGTATGAGAAAGAATTCTCACATTTTTGTCATTCATGTGTCATGAATCAGTAAAGACAAGCTAATGTCATGCTGCTTTTTCATACAAACACACTAAAAATCAAAAGGTTGGCTACTTTTTTGTGTTTAACGTGTGAAATATATGAGATGCTAAATTATTTCAAATCTAAATTACCCTCCCACTGGAAGAGTAATTCTTTGCACTCATTTTTTTCTAGCTGCATGATGATGATAAAGACAAACGTTAAACGTCTTTACTGATCACTATACTGTATAACCACGGCTACATTTAATGACATTATGACTCAGACTTAAGAGGCCAACAACAGGTAAAAGGATCAATTTAAAAGATAAATATTGGGGATCAGCTGGAATGGTGAACTAACTATCATTTAATTAACCTGGTTAAAAAACCTCCCCAAAGATAAGGAGCCTACTGTGAATATGAAATATA
The DNA here is from genome assembly GCA_907169785.1 of Menidia menidia. Lineage (NCBI taxonomy): Eukaryota > Metazoa > Chordata > Actinopteri > Atheriniformes > Atherinopsidae > Menidia > Menidia menidia. Next base: position 13,460,245 of record CAJRST010000002.1, on the reverse strand, counting down.
AAGTAATTGTTACCTGCAGGACAGCCATGATGACGCTGCCTATTAGGAGGGCCAGGAAAAATTTCCTGCTTCGGACTACGTTGGATTTTGAGAAGCTGGCGATGAAGAAAGCCAATGTTCCGATAAAGTTAATGGCTACCATGGCAATCATGGCTGTTTTGGCTGAGTAGGGAGAGACATATGAGCCATAGCTTCCATAACCTCCATAGCCTCCATAACCTCCATAGCCGCCATACCCCTGGCCATAGCTTCCTCCACTGTATCCCCCACCATAGCCAGCACCGGAACCATAGTAACCCGTTCCTGCTCCGAATCCGTACTGCATGTCCCACATGAGAGTCGAGGCCACGCAGGCAAATATGGCCACGCACAGCACGATCACCACGGCCATCATGGCCTTTATGATCCCGGGAGGTGACAGCCATTTGTAGAAGTGCTGCGGTTTCTCCTCAATGTAGTAGGATCCCGGGGGAGGTGGGTACGCGTTGTAATCGCTCTGAGGGCCGTGGAAGCTGCCCGGAGGTCCAAAGCCATTGTTGGACGGAGGGGTGAAAGGAGGGCTGTAGACCGGTGGGCTCTCGTAACGCTGCTGGTCAAACATCACTCAGGACGGTCCAGAACTGTGAACGGAAAACACCAAACGAGAAGCAGTCAGCGAAGAGACCAAAGGGTTCTTAACAAAACTAGAACGGGCTGGCCAACAGCGTATCGCAGCAGAACTGATATGACTAACGCTCAATGCAGAGATATGGAAGAATAAGGCGTGTCCGTCTTTGGTTATGAGGCAAAATAACAGGACAGTGTAAATGTTTTACTGTTTCTAAGGGGAGTGATTCACGTTTCTGCTAACTGAAGTAAATCCTGTGTTTCTGAGACATTTATAATCTACAACATAAAAAACGATCAAGTCCCGTATTCCGAACAGAAGTAAGAGAAAAGAATGACCTTGGCTTTGAGGATTCTGAACCAGCTAAGTCAGAGCGTAGAGTGGGGATGTTGGTACCAGGACAGGGAGAGAACAACAATACTTGCCTTTTTGCCTCTTTCCAGGCTGTAGGAGTCTTTCTCTAGCCCACACAATGAAAAGACTTTGAACATTTCACATCGTCCCCGTTCGACTAAGGAAATTTTGTTTTTTTGCTTCAAATCCCCCAGATAACCAAGGCTACAGTGTATACAACCGAACAATGTGGATTTTGCTACCCTGAGCTCCACAGAGCACGAGTGGCTGACGTGATAGGCTGCAGGGACTTAAACAATCGGAAATGCTCAGCACTGAAAGACAAGAAAAACTAAAAATCTCAAGCATTTCCTTAAGTGTGCTCTCTCATATACAGCTGGGTGCACAATCTCTAAACATTTAATTGACTATCCAACTTGTTCACATCTTATTCACATCTGGTTTAATCAGACTGGTAGTATGAACTTTATGATAATATATTTACCCATCTATAAAAGAATAAGCATACTTTCAGAGAGCTGGACACAGAAAATATTTGTAATTTCTGCTTGATCCATTGATTGCTTCTGATTAATCTTCAGTTCAAATACAAAAAGATTAACCTAAAAATAGTTCTTTGTTTATTTAAATATAACGGATAGACTTTCCATTCATAACTAACAGAAATGTCCAAACAAAAACTAAATAATTCCTTGGCTCAAGCACTTAAAATAACGAGGCTCTTCAATGATTTTTTTTGTCTATAACAGAGGTGGACTATCATATTGTTGTGAACTTACTTGAAAAACGACATCATGTAAACGGTGATAGGTTATTTCTATGTGCCAATAATAATAATTAAAAGGCTTTGCAAAGTGCTGTCTGTTGAGCTTAATGGCCTGTTCGGGCTCTGACCACAAAACCATTTGTGCATGTAAACTTTGCTCTCATTCTGGTATCTTTGTAGAACGGTGAAGAAGACAGTAACCCAGATAAGCGTCCATTCAGACGTTCGGACATTTGGAAAGAGATACAGTCTTTGGCGCAGTGCAGGGTTTAATAACTCTTCTCTCTTTACAGGACTTGGGCACACACAGCAGAGGAGTTCTGGCCTCGGAGCCTCCATCTCAGACACCTTCCCATTATACCCCGCTCTGCCCCCCAACCCCTCTCCTCCATAACTCCTCCCTCCATAACTTCTTGCCTTTGTTTTAGAGAAGGAGGGGCAGAAGTCAGGGGCTGCTCGTCACGGGAACAGAGTTGCTATGGAGCCAGGAATTAAAAAAGAGAGGGAGAAAAAAAGAAAAAGAAAGGAAGAAAATTGGGGCTCTGTCCAGAGAGGATCAAACAAGGGCTCCTCTGTGCTCCTTAGGTGGAACAGGCTCAAAGGGGGAAAAGGGGAGGACAGGAGGACGGTATGTCGTCCACCAGGGTGTCAGGTGTCCTTTACTATTGATCAAGAGTCCGTCCTGTATGAGGCTGGGCTTTGGTTTGTTTTCTCAGAAAGAGTTTGCTTACACAGATAACCGGCAGGAAGGAAGCTGAGGCTCAAGATGTTTAGAGGAAAAAAACCTCAGGTCAGACTGCTCACCAAAGGGGATTACTACCTTAACACTATCAAACAAACATGGACAGAAATGTGTATTTCTGACTAATAATCATTTTTCTGTAAACTATAAGGGCATTGACGTATTGCTTTTAAAATATTATCTTAATTATTACAATCATTATGTAAACAAGAGGCCTTTTTTGGCTTATACAAATGGTAAACATCCTACGAACAGTGAACTGTACACTTAGCATCCTCCTAGCAGTAGCACCAGTTGTGGCCCATGCGTGTCTTTTTCCAGCTGGGCGGATAGTGGAGTTTAGGCCACAGGCACAGGTCAGGTCACACACACCCACCAGCAGCAGCCCCAGCCTCGCTGCAACACAGAAAGTCTATCGTCTGCTCATAAAGGAATCCCAGTTCTACGGTCACATGTCTTAGATCTGTCAAAACAATTAGGGCTCTGCCCCGTGTGGGCCGAGGGCCGCCGCACCAGAACGCACCCTGGACTTCCTGCCCCTGAACGCCCCACCGGGAAGTGTCCTCCAGCACAAAGACGTCTTCTGGAGGAAAACTGAACATATTTAAAGAACCCTTCTCTAAATCAGTGACCCAAAGCAATCGGGACATTTTGAGAACTTGTGTACGGATATGAAACTTTAAAGATAAGCCAACAAATGAGTGAAACTAAAGCAGATAAAGAAGCTGATCCAGGTATTTCATTCATTCAGGTTAGGTGAGACTAAGAAACGCAAAGCAACTTGAGGTGATGACAGAGAATTACATAGAACTGTGAATATTTCATACTAATGCCGTGCTACAGTTAACCCAAGTGTAATCAGTGTCCTGTCTGGATGTGTTTGCCAACTCATACCAGAAGCTTTTAGGGCATCAAAACTCTTCACATTTATGAGATCAGTGATCATTTTGTTCCTGTAGATTTACATTGCCACTCTTGCATTCCTTAGCATATATGCCTCTTTTTTTTAACAGATTAATCAAACCAATGGTCAGAATTGACTCTTTAACAGTGGTTGGTTTTATTTTTCCAAACCTCTAACGTCACCCATTTGAAGTCTAAATCAGCAGCAGTGAGCACGTATCGTAAATAAACTTGATTCATACCATAATATTTCTATGTGGCCGCAGATTTGTGATGCTTTTCTGCTGGAACGGCTTCGTTTTGGGATAAATAACAAACGGTAAAGTTGACTCACTAACGAGCCTGATCCACTGGGGGGGGGGGTCTACCTGTGGAGGGTACAAAGTACCCTCAGCATACCTCAAACGTGAGATATGTAGAGACCACAAAAAGTAATGGTTAATAGTTTGTCCCATTCCTGGAGTAAAATAAATACCTTCATTCAGGTTGACCTACCTGAGACCCTCTGGAGGGGAACACTTGACCAGGGTCCGCTCGTGTTTCCTCTCAAAACTCTCTTTCCAGCCAAAGTTTGATTCAGTTCGGGAAATGCAGAAGCCCGTCAGAATGTGGATGCGTATTCCTGGACCAACGTTAAAACGCATATGTTGGGTTTAAAGCTGATTTATCCGTCGACCGGACAAAAACGGTCCACCAACTGCCTCAGAACAAGTGCTTTGTCCCGCCTGTCCGTCTGCGGGGATGTGATGCGCCCCCCCCCCCCCACCCTCATAAAACACGACACCACCAGGTTTCCGCCGCTAGAGGGCGCCATTTCCGCTGCTTCCAGGAGCTGAATGAGCCCCCTGGAGCCAATCCAAGCTCCAAATGAGCTTTCACCAAAGAATATTTATAACAAATTAAAGCGAAAAACAAATTAGCTATTCAAACTACAAGATGTATAGTCAGTATAGTCTTCTGCTTGAAAATGTAGTTCTCAGGAGATTGAATAAATGTGTTATTGGCTTCTCATAATATGAAAAAAGTGTTAAACTAAATATTTTTTTATAGAATTTATCTTTCGAAATTCTTACTGTGGGTATATCTATTTTTTTAATCAGATGGCATTTCAAAATACAAACATTATAAGTAGGCTACAGAATGATCATGTATTTATGTATTATGTAAATTAGGTATGACTTTTATTCAAGCAAAATCTAGTACAACAAAACATATTTAAGGATTGTCCATACATTCATATATATCAAAATATAGATAAGTAAAATTTGATATTTTTCTTTAAACTTGCCAAATTCAGAATGCTTCAGTCATTATTTCCCACCGATAAGTTGACAAACTTATTTTTAACACATACAAAGAAAATGGAACTGAAAGTTGTTTTTTTTTCCATACTCACCCAACCTTGCTGCAACTGCCTAATCTTTTCTTTTCTCATTGGTCCTAAATCCAACTTTTCTCTCACTAATCTCTTTCTCTCCGTAACCCATCAACATGGCAATGTCATTTATTTCATTTTATTGTAGACAATGAATTCGGCTCCTAACTCCTCCATAAGACCCTCTAACCTTCATTTTTCACTTTACTGTCCCCAATAACTGTGTTTAGTAAAGATTTATTTATTTAATTTGCTGCAGAGATAAAGCTGTTCACGAGCTTAAAATTAGAAGAATGAGGCAGCAAACCAGAGCAATATCACAGCGACACTCTCAGCACAGAGATATCACGAGGACAAATCACAGCTTAACAGTGAAAAACAACTGCAGCTAGCACTGACTTATTTAAAGGAAATGGGAACATGAAACAATCTTTGGAAGATTTCTGTCCATTTTCATGACAGGAGAATTTGGAACCATATTTGTGAGATGCTTACCAATTTATTAAATAAATAAATTATTTCTCAGAAATGATCATAAGGCCTGTAAGCAAATAAAACATCAGATAAGGACACAACTAGATATACAAAATTAATATGAATTAATATTTTGTAAAATGTGCAAAGAATTCTTTTTTTAAATACAACAAATTATTACAACCATCAAACCATGTTCACTTTTCTTTTCGGTATCAGTCTTTATGTTCCCCAATTGTAACATTTCTCCATAATCTCTGTTTTAAACCACAAGTTTGGTGTAAGAGTTGTAAGTTTAGCGGTCTGAGCGGTATTCTCTGTTTCTGCGCTTTTTCTTCAAAGCAGTGTAGTTACATATTAATGCACTAGATGGTGGCATGGTTTTAATATCTGTACAGGCACTCCTCTACAACAACAATCAGCAGGTAGGGGGGAAATGAATCAGCCAAAGGAAATTAGGTCAAATTGAAGTTAAAAATCTAAGTTAAGAAACGTTTTTATCCTTGAGTCCTTGAGTTCAAAATGTAATAGTTCCTTATTCTGACTGGCCAGACGAGAAGTGTGACCAGGCAAAGGGTAGCAACCACAGCAACGCCCCCGGTTACAGTCGCCATGACGTCCCGATAAAACCAAACACAGTCTGGGCAGCTCGACTCTGTTCTGTGGGGAGGAGAAAGAGGAAGGGCCAAAAAAATATGATCAAAAAGTTCAGTTTTGGAAATTAAAGGTCAAGTTTGTTGTGCTAAACTGGATAATCCATTTTATGATATAATTTTGAATAGGAAAAAAAGTTAAAGGATTAGACTGGGATTACTCTGTCGACTATATCTCTGCTGGTCGGTCCATCTGTCAGTATTTCTACTTATATCTGTGGTGATTTGTGCACAAAAATGGAATGATTATTAAAAGATATATTGTGGGATACAAAAGTCATTGATAAAAAATGAATGTTTGTAAGAAGCAGCAGAATTCAAAGATACCATCTGGGAACAAAATGCAATCCTGAATGAGCACTAGTTTTGGATCTCTGTTAGCTGCTCTATAAGTCCCATAAAACAGATTCCAATGCCCCAGCGGAGCAGCAAACAGATTGTGCTGCTTTTGCTGTTCACAAACATGTTCAGTGATCCAAACTGCATTATCACATTTCAGTCTGATTTGCCTGGGCAGCATTTAGGCCATAAAGATTTCAATAAGCCCAGTTATATAACAGCTGAGCCATGATGGATGTTAGAGTGGCATAAAATAACTGATTTGTGATATTGCAGAGCTCAGTGTCAGGGCATCTCTTTTTGAAAAAAAAAAAAAGCACTCAATCTGATGTTGTTAAACTGCACTTTTCATCCTCACTAGTACAAGGAGAGAAAAGAAAAACAACATGTGCTCATATGAAACTGCTATATTTAAATCTGTAACATATTCATTGGTTTTGTGTGCATGTCAATGAGCAACAATGCGTTCCCCGATTGACCTCCAGCTCCAGTTCTACCGTGTTACTCTAAAACTCCAGTTCTAAGGATCAGAGAAAGGCAGGGCTAGAGTCCAAACATTCAGGGTGTTTCTGGATCTTTGGCTCCGCCCCTCACTGCTCTGTTCTAAAGGAGAGGGGATATCAGGGCGTCACAGAGGGACTCACCTGCAGGGCCAGATGCTCTGAATGAGCATGACTCCCACACCGTTAGCCACTTTATCCGTCAGGCTCATCGACCCGTAAACAAAAGCTCCACTTTGCTTTAAACAACACAGAAATGAGAAAATATTTCAGTCAGTTGAAAAACAAATCATACTTGTCTGTATTCAACTCTGAGGATTTGACAGCAATACAATTCTGGTTTCCATCCTTGTTCCATACATGCAGGATTTTAACAGGTCAAATGATCTTAACATTCATAATGTATTTATAAAGACAAAGATTATTCATTGAAACAAGTTAACTGGTCCACGATAAGTTCTATTAAATTTAGATTTTTATGAATTAGCAGATAACTTATTCTATTTTAGGTTTGTTTGGCTCAGCATGAGGATCTACTTCCGACTATTTGTTTAACTTGATGCATGATTTTGTTTGAAGTTTTGAAGGCAGCATTTAAAGATTAATTTCTAAAAAAAAGGATGTGCTTAACTTATTTTTAAAATTGTTTTAAACCCTGTAGTATTCAAACTATCCATTCCTTTTTTTTTCTTTGCCCTTGACGTACTGTCTGCTCCCCAATGAGAGAGGCTGTCATGGACAGAGACATGACCAGGATGGTGGCTGACCCGGCTCCAAGCAGCACCGCTGCTCCAAAGATGCTGTTTCCTCCCATTTTATCATCCACCAACACCCAGGCAGCAAAACCGAGCACCAGCAGCAGGCCGACGAAATAAGTCATCTGACAGAACAAGATTGAGAATGAAGAATTTAAGAAAAGTATATTTCATTTATCCATCCATCCATCCATTATCAATACCGCTTATTCCCTCATGGGGTCGCGGGGATATTTCATTTATTATGAGCCAATTGTTCTTGAACATGACACAAAGCTGGGCCTTATCTAACGAATAACTTAAACATTTCACTAAACCGCAAGGCTTCAAATTTAAAGCACAATCAAAGGCACTTATGAATAGATAATAATCATCTTGCGGATCATTTACAGAAAAATAAGTTCAGAAAAAGTCAACCCAGTGAAATAAGACAAAACTGCTACACATGTAAAAAAGGAATTTGCGGGAAGAGGAAGTCGTGAAAAGTGAGGCACACTCACACTGATGCCTATAAGTCTGCTCACTGGTTTCATGGCCAACGAGCACGCAAAGCCACTGATGTACGTCACTAGAGGTATGATGGCAATGAAGTTCTGAGGGGAAAAGATGTGTGAAATGAATATTAAATTAGAACCCAACGTTTCGCACAAGAGCCAAAAACAAACTGTCTGAGGTCTTACCTTTGACAGCATGAGTGAGTAGGTGAGGTAAACTGAGATGTACGTCTGAGACAAGTTCACAATGAGTCTGGTGCACATGTAGAGAAAAGCCATCTGGTACCAAATCAGATCACAATTTGTAATATTTGCATTGTTTTTTCAAAATGAAGTCAAGACCATTTAATAAAACCCAATATAGTATAATAGAGTTGAGTAGATGGTCCCTTCATCCTTCTCATTCATTAGCCTTTTACTTGTTTAAGTATATGACAAACAGAAATTAATATGCATCTCCCCATTTACTTATTAATTTAATCTAGCAACTGGAAATTGATGTTGAAATCTGGATATCCAATTACACCGCCAAAAGAGATTTCCCGTGGCCAAAAACTAAACGGAAAAATCAGTCACCTGGTAGAAGGCCGGTTCCTTCAACCAGTGCTTCCACTGAAACACGGCAGGAGCGTCAGACTCCGGCGTGGAGGCGGACGGCGTTGGCCGGTCCCCTCTTCCTGATGCAGACGGATCCTCTTTTGTGCCAACGTGGAATATCAAGGAGAACAAAGCCCCGACGGCGAGCACAGCGAGGGCCAGCGTCTGCCATCACAGACAGCTGCGGTGAGACGCGTGGCCCCCTCAGAGGGAGGGTGAAGCTCCCGGGTTAGGGGCCGGTCTTACCCTGAACAGGGCGGCGTCCGCCGGGCCCAGGCTGTCCGAGAGGGAGGGGTCCACGCCGCCCCGGGACTGCAGGTGGAAGAGCAGCCACGCCACGGCGTACACTGTGACGTTAGCCACCACGCTGAAGGCATACCTACACAGCCACGGACAAACACATCAGACGCCTCACACAGAAACACGGCGGCTGAAAACGTCCAATTTAACTGTCAGAATTTTGGGAAGCACGAGACATTGCTCACACATTACAGCATTTGACCTTCTCTTTTTCGAGTTCCTTTTTTTGTATGTGTTTTCTAGAGGAGACATTTCTGCCTATTGCTTAAATCTTCACACACAGCTGCAGCATAACGTAGCTCTGCATTTCTTTATTTCAATAGTTTAGAGTGAAGGTCAGGCACAGATGGAAAACACTTGAAAAAATGGAGAAGATGTAGATCAAGAGCTGCGTATTTGATATGTTTTCAAGCTCAGAAGAGTGGAAAACCAGAATTAGCCGTAATGGATGTCAGATTGGAAAAGGACAATGACTTTATCAAAGCAATGCAAATTGCTTTAAAGTAATGTCAGAATTTGAGTTTCATAGGACAAGTTTATCACAGTTTTTTATAATATTATCACATCCGGCATGACATGGCAACCACTATTTTCTTAACAATAAACTTAACAAAGATATCAATAAAGCCAGATCATTCCGCTTATTTCCCCCTAGTTTTTTCTTATGGACTCTTGCAAGAGGACAGAGAAATTCAATCATTTTGTTTAAAAGCGAATAAAGGGGAACTTTGATTCTTTTAGAAGCAGTTCAAAGTACAATAATCCCACTGATCACTGAGTTCCATGTGGTGTGATCATACTGACGGTAGGGGGCAATGACGCGTTTTGAACAGGTGGTGTAAGAAGAGATGAGTTTGATATTGATAAGAAAGACCTGTGTGAAGTTTAAATGCAGTTTTGGTGGGAATTTTTTCTCCAAAGGGCCCCAGGTGATCTACTTTAAATATCAGTCGAGCCAATGAACACATAACAGAATGGAGAAATGACTTATTGATGGTTTCATCTGAGTGAGTCCCGTGTGCATTTGGCTTAATATATCGTAGAAATTGGACAAATCAGGATACATTTGTCATTGGAAGCTGAGTTTGTTTAACCAAACAGAAGGAAGACATGTTTGTTTTCTGAAATATCTTAATGTAGGTGCTTGCCTCCTTTGTTAGTGCCCTGCAGGTCACTTCCTCGGCCTCGGCTGGACGTCCGGACGCGGTCATCTCACCTGTAGGCGGTGAGCTCCACCTTGGCGCTGTCCCGGGACACCAGCTCGGGGATGAGAGACAGATGCGAGATCTGCGTGGCCGCCCAGCCGAACTGGAAGAGCACGACGAAAGGGGCGAAGTACACGATTTGCGCCCACTGGGGGGTCCTGTCCGTGCACGCCAGGCAGGGCGTGAAAATGAAGGGGAAAGACACGAGGACGCAGATGGTTCCTGGAGATGGACGGGTTTTTAAGGAAAGGTTCAAATCCGGCTATTCAGAACAATGTTAAAGAGCTGGAGCAGACAGGCCTCCATCAGTCTGGAAACTTGCCGCATATATATGCTTATAAAGCATTTATAAAGCATTTATAACGCATAGTTCTTGCTTATTGTGACGCACGCAGGGCATGATGCATCATTTGTGCGTTCTGCGTGTACTTAACAATTTTCTTTGGTACTTGCCCAGAAGATGCCAGCTTTTTCTCTTGCCGTGTTTCAGGAGTCCCTCTGTCCTGTCTGACTCATAGCCAACCAGAGGGGTGCAAATCCCGTCCGCCACTTGGCCAATCAGCAGCAGCACGCCCGCGTAGGTGCTCCGCAGTCCGAGCACGGAGTGCAGGTAGACCAGCAAGTAGGTGAACCACATGGAGGCGCACAGGTCGTTGAGAAAGTGTCCCGTGGCGTAACAGAGGCGCCCGCAGGCGGACAGAGACCGATCCGCCGGCACAAACCGCTCCATGACCGACTCCTGTGATAAAACTTCCTTTATTCACAATTAGAGATCTGTCGTTGTCATATTTACAAATACATGTTGCAAATAGTTACACCAAGAGACGTAGAGCAGAAGCACAGTTCAACCCTGGTCTGAACATCTCCGAAAGAAAAAGGAAAAGAAGAAAAAAAAATCTCCCCAATTAGAAATCACATAATAAAAAGCAGAGTAATGGATTATACCGAGCTGGATCCCCGCGCTGGCCAGCTGAACCGGTGTGGTTCCGGGTGGTATTGTCTGATGAAGCCGGCTAATGCTCGCTGCTGTCCGCCTTCACGCGTAAAGGCGCACCGGTGCCTCCAGTTCTCCTCCAGACACCTGGAGGTGTGTGGGGGGGGTTATTATGCAGCGGCAAACGTACAGCTCTGAGGTCTACACGCCTTATATGTCGTGTAAATTAAGTCGTGGTTATGAGTTGCATTTAAAAAAAACAAAAAAAACCGTGAGTTACACAATGGGCTTCCTGCACAGCTGCTTCCTCTTTCCGTCCCTCGCACGGGGAAATTAGAGCACTTTATTCCCAAAAAACTACTCCAAAATGACATACCTTCATCTCACTTTGACTTCAAACCAATTCCACTCACATGGGAGGCTAAAATTACAATTCACAAAATACTGAGAACATTTTTTGTAAAAGTCAGATTGAGGTGTCAAGTATCAAGTCGTCTATGGGTTTGAGTGACTGAAGTCAAATTGACATCAGAGTTCAAATTCTGTCTCCTAATCTTTATCCTCATCAGTCTTCCGAGAAACAATTTTTCAGCTGTATATTAAAAAGTTGTTTTGTTTCGTTGATAAAAAAACAATGGGCATTAGCAAAATCCTGAACCTGGAGGATGACATGTTTTTCCCTTGGTAGTCACTCATGTCACGCAGCTGTCACACACTGGTCAGAGGATGCTGAGCTGATCTAAACTTAAACTAAACCAGCCAGTGATTCACAGTCATGAGCAAAAAACTGAGAAACCCTGACCGAGCAACAAAACCACAAACGATGCAGAAGGGGTTTCTACTTCTCTCGTCTCCAGACGTGCCTTTTTACTTTGACTTGTTTTTCCGTTTTCCCACCACATCTCCCATCACATCTTTTCAAAGCCCCCATTTTGGGTTGTGCGTCAGTTGCTTTTGGATTTCACCTTTCTTTTAGGAAAACGCTGCGCACGTTTCGGGATGATTTCACACATCCTTCTGGTCCTTTCTGGCGGCTGAGGCCCGGGCCGCTGTGACCCGATGGGTCGGCTCAGTGGTCAGTCTGTGACCACGAGGACAAGCAGGCTCAAGTGGGCCTTTAAAGGGAGCACTTTGCCCATTTCACATGTAAAGATGAGGGTAAAATAAAAACAAAAAGAGTTTTAGAAAGACTGAAAAAGAAATTAGTGGCATTGTCACCTGGGAAAGGTTGGCCTGGGCTGAAGTTGCGTGGTTTAGGGAAACAATCAGAGCAACTGCAGGGTTGTGGTTTTAGGAGGGGGTTCGGAGGGCAGCGCAGCTGTGATTGTAGATGTCCAAATAATGAACGGGAAATGGAGGATACTGTATGTGAACGTCATTTAAAGTTAACTAGGGATGTCCGCCTCTGCGATCTGCTGGTGGACGAATGACATCCTTCCTTAAACTGAAGCAGTAGCATTTGAAAATAAAAATAAAAATTGATCCCCATTAACATTTTCGGGGAAATGTAAGCATTCATCAACACAGAGCAGCAGGAAACAAAATAAGGAAAGAAAAAAAAAAACTAAAAAGGGTAAAAAAAAAATCGAAATACCTACCAAAAAAAAAGAAAAAAAAAAAAAAAAAAATATTTTTTTTTTTTTTTTTTTTTTGTTTCTTTAAAACCATCTATTACAGTTTGATCAGAATCAGGAGGAAAGTGATGCTGGAGACCTGATGTACCCTTTAAAAGAAAAGAAGAAAAAAAACACAGATGAGCTGCTTGTCTGCCGGTGACAACCAGCAGAAACCAAACAATGCTTCAAACGCATTGTGGATTTTGTCCTTTAGATTTCTTGGTCAAGCCGTGGACCGCCTGGGCCGCTGGCGTCCAGATGCGCCGGCCGTCGCGGCGCAGACTCGTGGAGGAAGATGCACAAGTGACGGAGACGGACGTGCACACAGTCATTACTCATATTTGTGTACAAAAAAAAAAACAAACATCTGGATTAGCAAGCACCCGCGTGCGCCCTCCCAAACATACAATCTCCCACGCGCGCGCCTACACACACAGTAATCCAGAGAGCATTTGGGTCAGATTAGATTAAACGTCATTGCGGGACACTTACTTGAGCTTTAAACATTTTTACTTAAAAAGGCACAAACTATGATTTCCTGGTAAATTATTTTTGATGTAAGGAATAAAAATCAAAAGACTCTTTTTCGGCTTTTTCCGTGGAAAAACAAAAACAAAAAACTGACAACATTTTTCAGCCATTACTCAGATATAAGCGATGTGAGGGACTCCTCCTAGATCAGTCTTTATTAAGATGTTTTCTTAATTGTTAATTTCAAACCTAGTTTTCCACCGTAATTGTTTTCCTTTCCCCAAAAGTGCAATAATAAGAGAGCTTAATCCGTTTCTCTCATTCTTCCACAGTACCTGAGGCCAGTGACTGTGCTACAAAGACCACGATGACAGACAAAAAGAAAGCCAAAGTGAGGAAAGGATTGAACTCCAGAACACTACAACATAAAAGTAAGTTTTCAATGCAGGGATCCGACTTCAAAAACTGAGGATTCACTTACAAAAAAGAAGAAAAAAAGAAAGAAAAGAAAAAAAAACATAAAATTTTTTTCAAATTAAGTTTTATAGATGAAATGCTTCCTGTGTCTCTAAATTAACATCAGCATAAATCACCTTTTCCTCTTTACCTTGATCCCAAATACACACAGCAACGAAAAGAAAAATGAACGATTTCCTAAGGAGCAGATTTCTTTCATCCGAGCCTCTTGGATGGTTTCCCCTGATCAACAGCCGACTGTCTGAACGAAACACGCTCTGCATGGAATCTAGAATACAACAACTGCTTCAAACAGCATCTTTTTTCATATTCACGCCACTGTACTCGAGTTTCATTGTTACAGCTTTTTTTTTTTATATACTTTTTCTCGAGGCCCCCCCTGTTGCATTGCAGGGACGCTTAAGTTTTCACCGGAAGAGGAATCAAGAGTCTGTTCTGGAGTCAGTAGGACTGCAACATTCCTGCGACTCTGCATCAACCAGGGAGCACTGAGAACGAGAGAGAGAGAGCGCGAGGGGGGGGGGGGTACAAGGTGACGGGGGGTGGGGTGGGGAGGTGAGAGGGGTAAAGACGTGTGGGGGAGGCTGGAGAGAGGATAAGAGGACGGGGGACTTTTTGTGTAGTTGCTTCCATTTAAAACTTGACAGTGACCACAAAGTTTCAAGTTCTCTCGGCTCTCTTCTTTCACTTGTGCCTCTGGAGGGCTTTCCTCTTTCTCCTTTTGAAGAAACAACAGCACCTGCGAGAGAGAGCAAAGATTTAATTTAGGAAAAAAAACTTGCACTGTGAGACATGGAAACAACAGAGCGAAACGAGGGCATCCTCCTGTCTTTTGGGTCATCCAAACTCTGCTGAAGTCTTTTTAACCAAGAATTCAGGGCAGATGACATTTCTTTAAGCATTTTACTGACTTCAATCAATCAATAAATAACACAGCTAAAACATCTGGATGTGCTTTTGAACCCAAACGACTGGAACCCAGGGTAGCCCAGAGCTTTTGCCTACTTGGTTTCATCGGCCACTTCGACCTCGGTGGGAGCGGTGATGGGCGCGTTGGAGTGTCCGGCTGTGGGATCATCGGTGTTCAGCTCGCCGTTCGTTGAGCTCATCACCTTAGACGGAAGACAGCACAAGGCTCAAACACAGACACCTGACCTGCAGGCCGCACGGTGGAGACCTACATTAACGCAGACCCCCCCCCGCCCCATTATGTCCAGAGACCACCCTGACAGGTAGAGAGAGCAGACGGAGCGCCTGACCCGGAGTGAGGCCAGCAAAGCCAAATCGGCCGAGTTTAAAAGGACAGTTCCACATATTTTCACGTCGGCCTTAAGGCGCTTCAGACCCCCCAACGCGGATACAGAAAGGTTTTGCTTGCTGCAAAAAGGGGGAGCTTTTTCATAGAGTTTTTGTGTTGTCATTTTTTCAAAAACACGACAACAGGAAAATACAGCCAATATAAAAAAGTTTGTTTTGATTTTTTGTTTTCTTAAAAGACCCGAAAGACGGAATATCTGGAGAAAACAAGTTCATTTAAATACTGGAGACAGCTTAAGGTTTAGGTGTAGGAAAAGAAAGACCAGCAGGAAGAATTAGAGCAACAAGGAAAACCTGTTTTGACTCTGTATGAGAGAAAGGCATGTGAACCTGCCCTTTAGGTCACAGAGCGGCACTTCTGTGAGCCAACACTGGGTGGCGTGTTTGCTTCTCATTTACTACAAGAAGCCTACTTCCTGATGAAACAGAATTGAACCGCTGACATAATGTACCCATAAACTGTCGCGGTCTCCAAATTTCATATTAAGCAGCTTCGTTTTTTACTAACAAAACATAGAAGAAAAAATAATTCGCTCATGACCTTTGAGGTTTTTTGTTGTTGTTGTAATAACAGTCTATTTTATCAGGTTTTGCATACAGCTGGATATCATCCTTGCACAGCCTTTTTTTTTTTTTGACAGCCTACAAGCAGATAAGTTCAATCCAGCAGCGAGAGCGACACACAAAGCAATGGCACACATGGGGTTCCAAAGAGGGTGATGCAAACACACAAAAGTCAAAACAGAGCATCTAACATGCAGGCACGGTGAGAAGGGGCGGGGGGTGGGGGTGGGGATAAATAAATCACTAAATCAGGCAGATTCATGCACTTAAGAGCCATCAGAGCAGCAGCAGTAGCAGCAGCGGTACCTGAACAGAGCCCCCCAGCCGCTCAGCTGTAAGGTGCGACCCCAGAGTCTCCTTATTGGTCACGGGAGTGGGCTGAGACTCACTTCCTTTGGGCTCAGGTGACTTGACGCAAAGAGCAAAAAGGGGGGTAGAGGCACGTGTGGTGAGATGGTGAGAAAAGGGAGTGGGGGAAATGCGGGTGAGGGAGAGGCAATGTAGTGGAGGGGGGGTGAGGGATGTGTGAAGGGGAGGGGGAGTGAATGAAAAAAAAAAAAAAAAAAAGAAATTAAATTATAGAAGACATTTCCCAAGCAGAAGCAGGCTTGTTAAGACAAACTATGTTAATAAGAGGAGGAGAGGGGAGCAAAAATTTATGTGAAGCACAGATCAACACTCATAAAAAATCATGCAGGAGTAAAAGAAAACAGCCTTGATCAACTTAGGTAGCGTCTAATATTCAATAAGGACAACAATCGATGTCATCGGGTGCTTTTAAAACCTGGAGTGATAATTGTTAAAGCCTCTTTAGTCTTTCGTCTTCAGACAAAGATCTATTTTTCTTTACTTTGTTTCACAAATATGACATTGAACTACAGAGAAAAGGTCAGTCTTGTCATGCGGTTGTGACTGTCTTAACCGGTCCGTCTCAGGTTTTCGGTGGTGAGCAATGTACAGAGGGAGGAGCTTATCCAGCATTAAAAGGTGGAAAGCTGTTACCAAGCCAATCACAGTAAATGGAGAGCAGTAAAAAGAGGCTAGAGTCCACTGTAATAAGTCAGTCGTAAAATCTAATTTTCACCCTCTACAGCTTTATGGGAAATGATGAGTCAGGCTCATCAAGTCGAACAAGATGGCTTGCACCATTAGATACGTATATTGGCAAGATTTTATGGATTTTTCAAACATCATAAAGCTCTAATTATTTTTGCTGCTTTTCTAATAAACCAAACAAGGCTCAGATAGCATGCTGTTAGAACAAAAAATGACACTTGGTCCCACACTAAGCAATAACTCGTCATTTCTGGTATGAACAATGCAATTTGCATTTTCAACTCTTTCATGCAATGACTTGGTGCTTAGAGTGGCAAGGTGGGAGGAAATTAACTGAGGGGATAAACATTGCTTTCTTTCACAGCCGGAGCTGAACACGTGACTGAGCATTTCTTTTTCCACTCTTCAATTATTTAGTTTCCTGAAGCTAAAACTAAATTTAAGGACAGCTGCTGTCGCTGGCAGCCAGGGAGGGGGCAGCAACAGGAAGCTGCAGCCATTTTCTCCAGGAAGTTGCTCACAGTTCCACAAATCAAGAGTACGGCTGGATAAACTTGAATGGCAGAGTTGGCTGAACGGTCAATCAGGTAGATAGACTGGGTTTGTTTCTTTCTTTTTTCTTTGCAGATGAACTCACCTGGTTTTTGGTTTGCTGTTGTGCTTTGTCTCTGCCGCTGGGCTGCAGGGGCGTGTCACTGGGGATGGGGCCTATCGGTGTGGGCTGGGACAAAAGCAACAAAAAGCTAAGTATCAAAATAAAAAACACTTTCCCTGTTTAGCAAAAAAATCAAAACAACAGTTCCAGAGGAGCTTTGTTGGATGTAGGTAAGGAAATATCAGAAAAGCTTAAAAAAAATAAAAACAAATTCAATTAAATAAAAAAAAAACAACAACAACAACACATGATTGCGATACTGCCGAAGAGTTCAGACTCCTCTGACCTGGAGGATTTGACCCTTGTCACGGTCAGAAAATAAATCTTTTGGTACAGAACTATTGCTAGAAATAAGAGGCTATCTAGATTTACCTGCGTAGTGTGTACGGAAAAAAATTTAACTTATGGCACTTTACACATCCAGGAGTTTGGTTAAAAAAAAGAAAAAAAGAAAGAAAAGCCAAAATGTGTAAAGTATTGCTAACTGTTGCAGTTTGTTTTTGTTTTTATCCCTGCTTGAAATGGAGGTTATTCCTTAAATAAATGTATAGATATGACATATGACATATGTATAGATATGAGCAACTACAGCCAAGAAAGATTTGTAAAAGTAATCCCTGCTGATCCTCTGACATATAATAAAGAAAGAAATCAATCAAGGAGGAGAGGCCATGATACATGAGGAGTGTTAGGTGGACAGCGGGATGTCAAGTCGTTGCAGCCAGATGCACTCACGAGGGATTTTCCAACCCAGTCGTATTCATAGTCAAAGACGTAGCCGTTCCTGTCGAACAGATCAGTGAAGAGCTTCCGCAAGTAATCGTAATCTGGCTTCTCAAAGAAGTCCAGCCTCCTCACGTAGCGCAAGTAGGTGGACATCTCCTCTGTAACGCAGAAGAACATTGTGTCAGATGAGAACAAACCAGAGCGCTGAGAAGGAGGAAGGTCAATGAAGAGGAAACGCGTGGGAATGGTTGCTTCCACTGACCAGGGAAGCTTTCACAGAGCACTTCAATCGGCGTTGCTCGTTTGGTGTCTCCGATCTTCTGGTACCTCTCTTTCAAAGTGTCGGCCTTGAGGGGACAGAATACACACACCCGGTTTGAGCACACTGAAAACTTAAAAATAGAGCTGTATGGAAATGAAAATCAAACTAAGTGATATTCAAACGGGTGTCAGCTTGGGCCTTCAAGCTGCAGACAAATGCAAATTTCCCAGTTAGTCATACTCGCCTCCTGAGTCATCTCACTGACATGTGTGGCACTGGATTCTTGTGTTTATGTAACTGACACAGCATTTCAGACCAGAGCTGGGAGCCGTGGCCTAAAAATAAACCTCACATTTATTGTTCCTGCTAAACGTCATTTCCTCTTTTACTTATTCTCTCATTTGTTTTTGTTGCCTGGAAAAACAAACTGCACATGACAAAAGCTGAAATGCTTCAATACACTAATCTGATAACTTGATCTGCCCTGCGGATCTTAAGAAAGACCATCCCTTTCATCACCACATGTGCTTTTAAGGATGAAGGATGCGATTCTTGACCAAAAGTCTGATCCTACCGAGAACCATCAAAGGTTCTTATTGGACGCTGTCAGTATAACCCACCTGCTGCCATGCCCATTGTTTAAACAGATGGGTTCCCTTCCGTGTAAGGCTGATAGAAAATTCTGCATATTTCTCAGAACTGATGAATCTTAATCCCCTAATGGCATCCAATCAGTAGATTCCATACGAGTTCGACTATGTTAGATGTCTTTTCCATTGTGTTCTAATGGCAGCTCTTGTGCAGTTATGTGTTGCTGAGGGCTTGTTTTGGCCTGAACCATGCAACATCTCCCACACCACATCCCTCACATTCATCTATCAAGAGCTTCCACCCACACAGCAAATGTTCACATGAGATGTCTTTTCTTTTCGACTGTTCTACATACACCTTTGATACGGATGCCTTCAGAAAGCTGTGCATCCATCGCTGCCTTCTGTGAGTTGCTGTCTGGGAAAACGGGGATGCTCTCTTTACTTTATGTCCTGTATCTCATCAATTATGATATAAATGAAAGCATGGACGTCAAGTTTGTGGTGCGTCTGTTATGCAGCAAAGGAGTGAGCGAGACAGAGTTTTAGAGGGCTTAAAGGATATTAAACCCAGGTCTGTGGGTGCTGAGAGACTGGGATAACTAGCTGTGTAAGCCGTCTCAGTCACAAAGCATATCAGTGTCTAAAAGGGTGTCCCGATGCTGGTAAACATATTGAATTGTATAATACAGCTTGCCGAGGGGAGGGATAAATAATAAAACCTTTTCCATGTAATTTTTCTGTCCACACCAGCTCTTTGTGTCATATTATCTACATGTGATTAGTTTTTTTAAGCCATAGCACAAAATATATGTGTAAATAATAATAAAAGGCCCTGGAAAGTTTCTGTATTTGAAGGACTTTCTTGAGCTTTTAAATAAGGAAGAAGACAAATCAGTGGGGGACCTTAACAAAATCATTAGTGTGAGAAGGACCTGCAGTAAACACCTGGTCCTCCCTATGAGGATGAAACATAACAAGAAAAGAAATACTCAGCATTAAGTAGATTACAGAGGAGTGATTCATATCATCATTTAAAAGCATGTGATTTATATAAACACAATATAGTGCAGACAGTACCTTTAGGCCCTGCCAGGGGAGACTGCCTCGGAGGAAGTACATAAACATATGACCCAGCGCCTCCAAATCATCCCTTCTGCTTTGCTCTGGAAACAAAAGACCAAGATAATAATTTAGAGCTTGGACTCAGTGCCAGTGACTTCATCTCTTTTAGAACCAGTTTTGCAACTATCAAACTTTACAGCTCAACTGCACAGATATTGTGAAACTACAGCATAGAAATTCAGTTTAAAAGGTTGTTTTATTATCATTATTACCAATAGACCTCCGTTTTCTATTCAGGCAAACACCCAAATCTGACCTGATGGAGTGTGCCATTCCATTTAAAGTTTATATCAAATGTTTTAGCCTCTCATTTCTGCTGAGTACATATAATTAATTAAAGAATCTTTTCATTTTTCTCATCAAAATTTGGTATGAGTTTGAGTCTTAATACCAAAGAGCATCAAAAGAATTTTGCTGCCCATCCACTACATATCTTCATTTTCCAAATTACATTTTGTAACCGGTATGAGGTCAGTTATTGATTTTGATGATAAACAGGAAATGGAACAATGGAGGCAACTATCCACGGACGGGTGAATTTCACCAGAACTTCAGTTGATGTTTAGTGATAAAGATCGGGGGATATTCAGCTTCGTGTTTAGTCTGACTGCACCACCAGAATTCAGGGAACGAGATAATAAGCAAATAAATCCCCACCCGAGGTCATATATTTCAAAACACGGTCCTCTGCGTGTGTGTGTGTGTTCTTGCTGACTAAGCTGTAGCCCAGTTCTGGAAACGTACCCTTCCCCAAGTGTGTGTTAATGCTCATGTAGCGCGCCGTCCCAGTCAGACTTTTGTGCTCCCGGTATGGGATGTGTTTTTTGGTCTCCGGGTCTATGTATTCTTTGGCCAGACCAAAGTCAATGATGTGGATCGTGTGCTGCCTCTTGCTTCCAGGTCGCCCAACTAGAAAGTTCTCTGGCTTCACATCTCTGTAGATCAGACTCTTGGTGTGAACATACTCCATTCGCGTTATCTAGGAAAGCAGTCAGGGGAACAAAGTGAGTATTCCAACATCTGAAATACATATCTATTCATATACATTTTGTTCAATTGCATAATCTTGACATGTTCCTGTTTCTAAATTAAATCAAATCTTTTTTTAATTACATTTTCTTGAAAGTCTGTTGTTACAGCTGAACAACTATGCTAAATATTTCACCGGAGTGCCAGAGTCCAGCGCTTTATCATCCATTAAGGAAATCCAGGTCTGGTAAATGATGAATAAGTGAACCATACATTGGAACAGTTGACTCCTGACTCCACTGCTGCTGCAGTGTTTTCAAAAGATTAATGTGCATTGTTACTCATGAATATTTCAGGCTCTTCTGGATGAAAATGGAAGATTTGTTCATCATTTTTAGCATCATCTGAATGAACCCCGCATTTCCAACTAGTGAGTACACTCATATTCAACTCAGAGCTCAGGTTATGCTTGAACGCCGTAAAAGCTGCTTTCAGGAAATGCCTTTTTGACTACACACCTATACAGAGTTGTGATACCTATTTAGTAAATCCAGACATTGAAATAGCACGGGGCTCTCCTCTAAAAGGCCTTACCAGCTGTATGGCTATCATGAGGACGGTCTTGAGGGAGAAGGTGCGGTCACAAAGGTCAAACAGGTCCTCTAGACTGGGCCCGAGCAGCTCCAGCACCATGGCGTTGTATTTCCCACAAGGGCCGAAGTAGTACACCTGAGGGATTCCCTCTGCAAAGACACACAAACACAAAAGTTGCATTCACTTAATGCTGCAGAAGTGACTGATGAATTATTAGTGGTCATGGTCATGCAGAGACAGTATTTTGTTTTAATGAAGTGTCTGAGGCCATAAAAGGTGACAAGAAGAGGGAAATGTTCACTCTTTTCTTTTGCTTTCACAAATTATCGTAAGTGCTTGACTCAAACATTTTACTGCAGGACCAATGCAGAAAAAATAGCAAGCTGCATTTCGTGACCTGAAAATGAAGCTCCAGGTTTTGCAACAGCTGTTTCTCAAACTGTTGTGTTGTGTCGTCTCAGTCAAGTTTGCATCATACGGTGCAAAATGAAACTCAAGAAAATGTCATCTCACTGCCACTTCCGTTTTTTTGCAGACATAAAACTTCCCATTCTAAAAATACTGCCCCCGCTTACGTCATGCACCACTTAGCCAAAAATAAGATGCCTCATGAGCAGAATTTTCATGCTGCTTTGTTGAGAGGAAAGGCTGGCGAGGAGACTTTCCCCGGCATTATAGTTGCTACGAAAAACTAAATACACTCCGATTTGCAGGCTTGTCAGACAAAGGAGAGGGTTGGTGCTTCTTTTCTCTGAAGTAGGATGAAAGTAACTGTGACTGACAAAGCAGCAAAGCGGCAGTAAATGCAAGCAGCACATTGTCAGAAACCTCTTAGCTACAACGAAAAACAAATATACACACACACACACGCCACACCCATGTTCAGGTTCTGTTGAAACCCTCTGTGGAATGAGGAAAGATCAGCCCTGCTCCGTGTACAGTCTCATGACACTGTTTTGACAGGGACACCAGGTTAGAGGCACCAGCACCGTAGCGTGTCGTTTTCTCGAGCTAAACCTATAGTGTAGTCTGACTTTGATTATGAGCAAGAAAGAACAGAAGCCTCTGTTTCACAAAAAGTAACACAGGGTAAAACGCAGCTAAATGTCTGCAGACTGAGCATATCAGAGTAAGTCTTGCTCATTACTTTTTTCTACATCTCCAACACAAAAAGACTTGTTAAAGCAGAGGGTCAGTCTGATGGAGCTTTCTGTGCGTGTGAAGAGGGTTAATGGGCTGATTTTCAGCACAATTTGGCATTGAGGTAATGCAGAGGGGTATTTGGTATTAGCAAACATGATTTTTTCCTTTCTTTTCCTTTTTACAAAAGTTTTGGCCCAACATTTGAAACGTCTCCATTCGATTCGACCCGATCATAAAAGTGTCATGTCAACGTGCTTTGTGTATCTTGGCAAACGGAACAAAGTGACTTCTGTGTAATCTGTGAAGGGTAAGGGTCAAAATGCAAGAAAAACATCCAATAAAATCTCCACAACACTGATCAAACATGTGCCACATCATCAAGTGTTGCCACCACTGAAATAACAGTGCATCAAAAAGAAGAAACTACCTATTCTGTGATGAAAATAAATAAATGTGAGACAGTTCAATACAGGTGGTAGCTGGATCAAGCCGAGCCGTGTGCTCCCAGTTTTTAGTATTAACGTCAGACCGACCTCTGAATCTCTAAACAGCCTCCACACACACTGCAAAACCTCCTACTGTGCAAACTAACACAAATAACCCTTCATGCATGTACATATACACACGCACACACACACCTGTCTGCACTCTAGCCTCTAGGATTTTCTGGGTAATGATGTCCACAACAGATGAGGCTGTGACAAGAGATCACAGGCAGGCTGACTCATCAAAGCTTGGCCCAAATCTAGAGGGCATTCAAAGCACGGTCATCACTAGAGGAGAGCACAGTGTGCGTTACAATCTTCTACCGGTGGATGCGAACAGACTGGTGCTCCCTTTAGAAGAGGCTGGTGGTAATTTAGGAGTGCTTAAGGTGAGACCCCTGTGATGTGTCCCAACACGAAGTGTGTAGCAATCAGCTGAACAAAAACATCCAGCCAAATCCATCCTAAAGCAGTTGCTTTTCCATCTTGACACCAAAAGCCAACAGGGGAGCGTTTGAGTTTTTCTATCAATGTATGATAAAAAGCCATGCATTGGGGAGAGCGCTCTCATGCAGCGCTTTCATTGCAAGCCAACGTCGGTGATGCTGTCCCCTGCTGTCTTGACGATTCGAGACAATCCACCCCATTGTATCTGCGGGCCGGCCTTCCCAGGCGACACAGTCAGAAGGGAAGGCTGCGCCATGATGGCTGAAGACAATGTTGCCCCACAATGAAATGTCAGAGTTAAGGGCCAAAGAGGGTGGGCTGAAGAACAGAGGACACGAGCAGAGAGGCGGGGAGGGGGTATTAAAGATTTAGATTATGGAGAGCACTGAGTGGAGGAAGAAGAGGAGAAAAAGTGACTTCCATTAAGCTCAGTGCTCCGGAGATGTTCCCATAAGGTGAAATTTGATCAGTGCACTGGCTTATACAGACTGAGCTTAAAGCTCTAAATGTGACACGGCTCGAAAGCACATCAATTACACGAAATGCCATGAGGAGGAAAAACCGCTGGGCGGGAGTAAGACTCGTGTTTTTACTAAAGCTAGTAATTCTACAAGGTAGTTGTTTCTTTTAAGGTCAGTAAAACCTCAGCAATTATTTGGCTGATAAAAGAGAATCTAGGACAGTGGTTCCACTTTCACTGACTCAACACAAGACAGGCTTTTCTTCACATGCATGCAGAAATCAAGGAACTAATAGTTTAGATTTAATTATATATCAAATGACCGCTTTTAGGATGAGCCAAACAGGAGTGGCTTCCTCTGACTAAAAACAGTGCCGCTGGTTCAAGTTACAACATTTCAGGCTTAATCAAACAAACATCGTGCAAAACTAGCGAAGACGTTCTCATGTTTTCACTCAGGAAACTGAGCAGAATTTGTCTGAATGTTGGGAAGAGACTCATGTTTCCTGCATCCCATATCTTATCAGAGTGGAGAGAAAGAGGGGAGGGTTAATAGAATCCAAGACTTTTTCCAACAAACAACTGTGTGGACTTAAAAATCCAACTAACTCCTTTTGGGGGTAAATGAACACCACTGCTATGTGTGTGACAATGTATTTGTCTTTTAGGGTTAAAATTAGGGTGAGGATTAGGTTATTGATGGTTTAAGTAGGACCAGAGATAGCATCACAATTTAGAATCCCCCCTAATATATTTCTAGACCAGCATCATCACGGGAGGGCTTCTTATTAAACTAATGTGGTGCACTGGTGACGTTCCAGTATCTGCTGTGATCAGATGGGTTGGCAGGGGTTCACAAGATTAACTTGAAATATAACTGGCAAAGATCCTGTGTCACTGACACGGTGCGTCCGGCCATCGAGACGTTAATGGGACCCCTGAATAATCACAGGCATGATGACGGCCGGCAGTGAACTAGGAAATGTCCCTGATGCGAAATCAGCCTGTGGTATTCCACTGAAAGACAACTGGCGCACGTGAACCGAGGGGGCTGCTGCTGAAGCCTTAGACAGCGACTGAGGAAGTCACAGATATTTAGGGTAATGTAAGATGTTTCATCTTTCTTTTTTTTCCACTCTGTGGATTGTGCAGAGAATTTGGACGTTGTTGTCGTCATCTGCCAGTTTGAGAAAGCAGCACGCAGCAGGAGACGGGCGCCAAAGGTAAATGGTTCATTATCAACACCTGCTCAACAAATATTCTGCAATTTTCTCCTGTAATTGCACACAATCTCAGTATAAATAGAAAAATAATATACTGGGGCTTCCGTGCATGTCTAAACATGGCTTCAGACTTGATTTACTGCTCCATCTCTTTTTCTAATAGCCGGAAGCGGAATTTCCTCTGAGACCAGAAGCTCCTGAAAACACCAGGTCACTTTCCACTCAAATTTCTGAGGAGGGAGGCAGGATTCCCAAAAGCTGCGATATGTTAAGAGCACGAGAGAATTAACTGTGTGCAGATAAGCTCCAGCAGGGCGATAAGCGCAGAGCAGTCCATGCAGTGACATATCTGAGGCTCTTGGGCTGGACAGGACTAACAGGGTCACATGTCTCCATTTAGCCAAGTAGACAACATAAGTAGATTTAATCTATCGCCTTGATTTTTTCAGGGGTGGACAGCGAGCCTTCATGCCATGTTTTCTTTTACTGGTCAGCCATCAGTGGGAGTCGAGCTACACTGTGTTGTAATATGGTCACTGCAGAAAATGATGAGGACATTCAATGTTAGCTCTTCCCTTTGCTGATAAACGAAGCTTGTTTGCTCGTTAGACTTCATTCAATTATTGCATTTCTGTGGGGATGCTGCATGAGTTTCACATGGATCTTCATTCTTTTATCTGTGCAGGCAGAGCAGACCGTTCCGTTCTTCTGCATATGTGACCTGATATGTGGCTAATGCACCAGACAAAACGGACAAAAGCAGAGATACGATAATGACAAATGGCCATTGCAGTGTTAGGTTAGCAGATCTGTGGGCACGCTCTGATTAAGACTAGCTGACAGATCAAAATGACAGATTAAAACAAGAGCAGCCATAAAGAAAAGCAGGTCACACCCATCAGCACTGGATGTTAGATTATTTCCCTGCAAACGGCGGGCAGAACGCAGTCAATCACAGAGGCAGAGGAAACAGGGACTGGGGAGACCAGGGAAGCTGTCCAAGAAGACGCCATAATGGCCTGAATGCTTGTGGAGGCCCGGCTATAAATAGTTGAGGACTGCCCTAATGCCCCAACTCCTTATCAACTGTGGAGGGCTTTTGCTCTGATGCAAGGAGCCAAGAAGCTGGCACGTGTCACTAAATTAGACCAGGACACACACTCCTCTGACAGATGAGGGAGAATCGCTTGCCGCAACCTGACATATGTATAAAAATAAACTGCACACCAGCTTTCAAACCTCCATCATTTCACAAATTAACTGAGAAGTATTCTTTATTTAGAAATTTATTTATTTACATGGTCTAACGATAAAGAACCGGAGTTCTTTGGTTTAGAATACTTAGTGACCACATTCACAACAGTCACCCCGCCCCAATCAAAACTAAATGCATAAATTATGAAAATAACTAAATAAAGTCTCAGTCCTTTTTTTTTTTTTTTTTTTAAAGCATTCCGGCAATAATGAATTCACTGGCTGATTCAACAGTTACTGTTGAAAACAAGTAATTCCAGTGGTGTCAGGTGTGGGAAGCAGCTGATTCATCATGAGCTGCTTGTTCCTTCAAGTCGCTATTATCATATATATTTAAAAATATTTTGTCTTCCCTCTACTTATGAAACAATCTTAAAAAAAGTAATAAGTAAATAAAACATTGTTTCATCATGTAATAACTGATATATGACCCTGATATCAGTGTTTACAGTGCTCAGTAGAGAGCATGCATGCATTAAGCTCATTAATGTGCCACTTAGTGGAGATTCACCATCTACAGAGTGTTGTACTCTTACCTGAATTTCCCAACTGTTTGTAAAATCTGTACTCCAAATGGAGCTGTGGCGCCCTGGACTTAATGGGCTCCTGAAAAGAAGAGGAAAGAGAGGAAAGTGTTAAATATTAAAACCAGCTCTTGAACATGGTGCGATCACTGTACAGCGACATAGTTGGGGCTGCTCGTTTTGGAATATGAAGACACTGTAATGGGGGTGTTAAAAGTACCGCAAAAACAGTCAGTCAGGCTGTGTCAGAAAGACAAACTTGAAGGTCAACTTTGAACGTTACATTTTGACGTTTTACTTTGGTCTTGCGTCAGGCTTGTGACGGGATAAAGAGCAGTTCCAGTTGGTGCGCAGGAGGTCCCTGTGATGACACGGCTGATAATAAAGCAGCCCCCAGACTGTCCATTATATTGCTGCCTCAAGCTTTGCAACCTAAAATGTAATCTGATTAGCCCCACTCTCAAAATGACAGGGGCATTATAGACAAACATGGCGAGGTTAGAACCAACACACCCAACTTAATTCCTTAACTTAATCTTCAATAGCTGTGCCACAGTCTGTGCTAAAGCTCCTGTCCACATCGGCTATAAGAAGGCCCCTGTTCACACTCCGCCAGCGAAAAATCACTTCACCAATGGAGCCCGAGCTTTATCATTTCCACATTTGTTGGACCCACACTCTGATATGGAGGGGTACACTACTTACTCAACCATTTTGTAGAAGTATAGACAAAAAAAATAATAGAAAATACTTCTGTGTACCTCAGCTGCATGACACCTTTGGGTATTTCTACATAAAATACCACCTACATCAAAATAAGCACCAAACTCTAAAGAAAAGGTTAACATTGTTAGTTTTGTACACAGACTTTTTGACATACTAAACATTCAAAAGGTACCTCAATAAAGCATGCAGTAATGCTAAAAGTCTGTAAATATGTAACACTGGTGACAGTGTAGACATTCAAAAGAAAAATAAATGAGTTCATCCTTCAAAACTCTACTGGTTTTGGACAATATGATCTTAAAGATCCGTTTTTAATTCTAGACATTCCAATGGGTTACCATATTTGGATAAAACCTCCACTAATTGTCCTGGAAAATATAAAAATGCCTTATTCACTCTTGTGACTCTTTTAAACGCTGCTTATTGTAAGGTCTAATCTTAGAAGCCGTTTCCAAGTGCGTCTAATTCCAAAGTACTTCTATTTTAAATCATCTAAACTGAAAACTGAAAGGCTGTTAAGCTGCAACATTCACTCCATTAGGCCTTTATCAAATCAGGATCATCTTCTCTTCTGCGGCACTGCTAGCATGTAGGAGTGTGAACACAAATTATGAGCACAGAGAGGGACTTTCCATCCTTTCGCGATTACCACTCTCAGACAGTTCTACTAAACATGTTCAATGGTTTCAGGGCTCCCCTTCAGAGGATGATTTGTAGAGGTGGCTTTAAATAAATGCATCAATCCTCCTTATTACAGCTACTCCCACGAGACCTGGTTTTATTGAACAAATACAGCAATAAATCGCCAAATCTGCTTATTCCTGGGTTTTTCCACAGTTAACTATAGTCTGAGCGGCACAAGAATAATTGATCATTAAAACAAAGATACGATTTCATCATCCAGGTCCCCGCGAAACCGAGTGGAAGGCAGGAGGCATCTTAGAGGAGTTGGGGCCTGTGGGAGGAGGACACGTGACTCGTCAGAGAAGTGGAGCGGGGAAGTGCTGCAGCGTCATCCACCTCCCACGTGAAAACAGACAACAAACATGTCTTACACAAGTCAGGCCGTGCCAGAGAAGAGAGGGACTGAAAACACTAAATATATAAATAATGAGCAAAAAAAAGCAGATGGCACGAACTGCAGGACCCTTTAAAACAGCTTACAATGGGAAACACGGGCTTATGGCAGCTTTACGTACTTAGGAGTCATCTGTATTCCCAGCAGATGGGCTCAGCTATAGCTGTGTAAATGACCAGGACTGAGCTGCAAATGTCTGACGTAACATCTTTGCATGTAGCAGATTTTTCTCGAGCACACATCACATATAATTTGATAGCTTCCCGTTGAACACCATGGTTAGAATTAGAAGTCCCCTGTGGTGTGATGGGTCTTCCCCTGCAGGACTAATGCTATGGAGAGGAGCGGTATTTGGGGTTTTCTGCATTGAAAATCTTTCCCAGCTGTGAGCCTCTTGTCATTTCCCTCTGTTTGCTTATCATGAGAACATGAGGTGCTTCAACTTTGTTGGGAGAAAACAAATGCTTTTTTCCCCATTTAGGCCAACTAAACCATAATATAGTTATAGTTGGTTGCATTTTAGAATCAAAAGGACATCTGGCTGCTCTGAGGTGTACCTTTAAAGTCAATCTGGAGGCGTGGTGCCGTGCCATGGACCAGCACATGGCCCCATGTGCTGTTCGGGTCCAGTTCAGCTGAAGGGCTGTTCTGTTTCTGACCTGCTACAACAGCAGTAACCTCTCAAACCCCACCGCTCTGTACTGGTGCCCTGAGCTGTTCTGCAGCCAAACCACAACAATATTACCTCCAGTGCAGTTTATCATGGCTGAACTAAACAAAAAATAACATTTTTTTAATTAATTCTCTGTGCCTGTAATAGCTCTGATTCACATAATGGTTTTATGGTAGATTGACTGACGGTAATCAACTACAATTTAAACTGTGCTATCTGGTGAAAATATTCAACAAGGACGTCTGTGCTTGCAAACTATAGATTTCACATGTAATCACAGAAAATAAAAGAAACTTTTCCCCAAAACTACATCCAAAACCATTGGCCGGCATTGGTCAAATTAACATGGAAACTGTAAGGGGAGAGATTGCAACATAAAAACACACACATATATATCTCACTGTTGGTCACTTCTAAAAGGCTTTGAATTTATGCTTTAGTGCTCGTAGCAAGTTTGGCCTCACTGGAGTCAAATCTGAGTGCAGAGCATGGATTTACCAGATCTGTAAATGATGTCATCCAGGTTGAATCTGATCTTTGCTTCACCGCAGAGGAGAGCGAGCACAGCTGATCACAGTACCGAGATAGATGAACACCAAACAAGGAGTAACACAGGAAATGAGGAAACCACAAACACTGGTGGACAGCCGGCAGCAGAAACACGACTTGGCCTTATTATCAGGTGAGCGTATAAGCAGCAACAAATCATGTGACCTTGCTTATCAGTGCCAAACAAAAAGCTGCTGAAGAATTTCAAACCTTTTTTTTTTTTTTTTTTAAACAGGAAACACTGTACATGCCATTTTATTACCAAGGACACATTCTTCAGTTATACCTTTACTTTTCTGACTACTTTGGAGGCCCTTCTGTGGCCTTTTAGAGATAACCATATTCTCCTTCTTTTAAAACTCAGTTTTTTTTTTGTAGATGAGAGTGCCAAACAGCAATGGACAGCTGGGATGGTGGGCTCGAATACATGAATAAAAAAATATCTGCGTCGGCCAGTATGGCCTTCAGTGTGTATATGTCTGCCATGTCCAAAGGAACGGCCCGAGCATTATGCGTAAGGCCCAGAATAGCTGCTGACCTTTGCCTGCTCCCAGTAAACCCTTTCACAATACGCAACAGGCAGCATGACTCACTCAATCTTTGACGGACTAACTCAAATTTCGACATGCTAATGCCACTGATGGATCGGAGTAATGCTCAGACAATTGGAAATGGCCAAGGTGTGCTGCCCCATTGGAGCCTCTTTGTGAGCAGAGGTGTCTTTGGCAGGGAGGTGGTATAAAAGGAGCACATGCTATCAGAGAGCAACAGAAGGCCTCCGGTTTCAGCTCAGATTTAACACGGAGCCATCAGCTGGTTGAACTCTTGCCTTATTATTCGGAGAAGCAGAGGATTTAGACACGACGGGACAGAGATGGTGCTTTTTGTGGGATTTCTTTTACAGCGGTAACAGGCTCCAAATGTTGCTTTCAAATGCCAAACATCACCGATTCCATCGGTTTTACTATAAAATAAATATCCCACATGCCTATAAACATCTATGGCAATCACTCTGACCAGAATCCTTTTATTGGTGTTGAAATCTTTCTTCTTGGGAGTGGCTGTGGGAGAGGTGGGGCACAACACAATGAATGGAGAGATAGCACTGCAACCATTAGTGGTGTATCATGTTATCTCAGTCAACATTCGAGAGGACTTCCACGGCAGTTAAAACACAACCAATTTGCCCAGGGTGTCATTTGCTTTGAAGAGTTCACTAAATAAAAAAAGAATTTCTCCATATTTCAGTTTGACGTTGGCTTAAATAGAGGCAGATGTTGACACAGGAAGTTGAAAACAAAACAAAACCGCCAGTGCAACATATCCGTTATCAGCCTCCTTCCACTGAAAGGGTTCCATTACATCACTCCTGGTCACTTAATCATGACAAAGTTTCACCCATCTTTTTTTTTGTCCAAATGGCAACTCCTGGGTTCCAGCTAGCCCAGCAAACGTTTTTACAGTCCGTTTCCCAAAAAAACTTGATGAAACCTAAATCCGAGTATCGTCCTGTGCATTTTCAAAGCAGAGAAAAAATAAGAAATTCCACTTGGATTTATAAATACTTATACTGTGACAAGGAGTTGTTGCACAAAATAGTAGAGCTGATGCATAGATAAACCTTTTTTTATTTGTATTTGTGCAAGTAAGTGTTTGAAGTGAAAAAAAGGTTTGGGTCTGGCAAGCTACTGGGCCACATGAACATAAAACCGGTTGCTGTCCCATTCCCTGACTATCCTGTTAGGAAGGGATGATGCGGCAGTACATCTGAATCTCTTACATGGTGCAAAGTAGCTTCAGAGCTACTTCTAAACCTACCCCTTTCTTTAGTGAAGAGAGTTAAATATAGCCCTACGGTCAAATTGGCTTCATCTCCTTCCCAATTACAGTCATCTGAATTTGACTCTGTTATTTTAGCTCCAGTTTACCACTTCAACTAAAATACTGCCCAAAAAAAAAAGTTTCAATGGAATCTTTGAGGGTGAATTTACTGTAACAAAAGGAGAACATCTTGAGACACTCTTAATGGTACTACTATTACTATGCCCCCAAACAAGACCCACACCTCAGGAAATGTGAGGCTTATGCAATCAGCGCAGCTCCTCTCACGTGGAAAACGGGACACGGAAGTGCATGGGGAAGGTAGAACTACAAAGGCCAGGCCGCTGCACAGGTCCACGCCCTGCTCCACGTCCCAACCCCTTTATTTTGTGACGTCGCAATTTCCACTTTGCATTTCTACACCACAACGGTTCTTGACGATTGGGCATCGAGAACTGTTGTGTCAGACTCGGTTCACACTTCTCTGCAGGTTTTATGACTGCATCTCCACAAAGAAACAAAGGGCGCCTGTGTCGAAGGCCAGCATTGTGCTGGCTACTGATTAATTAGAGGATTAGCTAGTTGACTGAAGGTAGGCTTTCCACATGCTGTTGACATCTCAGGATTTATTCATTCAGTCTGCCCAGCATGCACTCTAGTGAGCCCTAGCAGGGCAGGGAAGAACTTAAATCGTCAGAATGTCACTTTAATTCCAGCCAAACATGCTGATAAGGCTTTTGTGCCTTCACAGTTTTCCCAACAACTGCCTCGCGGCGAGCTTGAGTAAGCTGCTGAGCTAGACTGTAACAAGAGCTGCTTATCATGCTCCAGTGGGAGGTAGAAAGGAGAGTTGGATAAAACACCTCAGATTTCCACCCCAGCATCACGACTGACCGGCGCAGTGAATGGCCTCACTCATATGCCTC
This sequence comes from Menidia menidia, assembly GCA_907169785.1. NCBI lineage: Eukaryota > Metazoa > Chordata > Actinopteri > Atheriniformes > Atherinopsidae > Menidia > Menidia menidia. Next base: position 13,427,516 of record CAJRST010000002.1, on the reverse strand, counting down.
TGCATCAGTCACACATTAGCTGAACCCAAAAAGGCCACAATTCCCACCATCAATGCGCACACAGGAGCGACCATTATAATGTCAGTGTTTGTATTCAGGTTGTCATATTTGTATTTGGCGAATATCACTTTAACGGTCAGGTTCATTGCCTCATCTCAATGACTCAAAGAGCTGTGCCTAATACAATGTAATGAATCATATTTATCCATCTACAGCATGCACCTCCTTTTAAAGTGATGTGTCGTTTCTGGTAATCCAATGAACATGAATATTCACTCCACTCTTTACAAACTCATGAAAAAAGAAAGCACGTGCTCTCAGGTGTCACTTCAGGTGTGTCACTTCTTTACTAAAGTGACAAAACCCTTTGCAGAGTTCCCTGGAAGTGCAGTCAAGTGACAAGACTCTGAGGAACAGAAGCTGCAAAAACTCAATCCAGTTTTTGAATAATGCGCTGGGATAAATCCACACACCTTGTTTGTCTCTGTCTCTGTCGTTTCTCCCACATAAAAAAAAAAGAACCCAGTTATGTTTTCAAAGCATAATGATAAAGATGCCGGGGTCTTTGGAAACCGATTTACTCAACATCAACAACAAGACATGCATAGGTACCAGCAAAGCACAAAATCCAATCACACAACCACCTAGAGTTTAATTTAGTTTGTCCAACTCATGGAATTAAGTGTAATTAGCTTCAGCTGATGAAGTCCACACTTCTTGTTTCAGGCGGAGCAACTGAGGTCGCAGGCTTAAGACAAGACGCCCGGACTAACGCGCTTTGGGGTCTGAGGGGGGTGGGTGACAAAATGCTATTTAATTTTAAGTCTAAAATGTAGTAATGCCCTGAGTAAGCACCGAACGCATAGAACAGCGCTGTGTGTGCACATGGCTGCCACACAATGCACAGTAGATCTCTGTGTTAGCTGTGTTCACGTCCCTAGATGGTCACTCCAACATGAGCCTCTCGCAGAGCTAAAGGGAAGCTCTGTCCTATACAACAAGATCCAACACTATAGCGTTTTCTTGCAACTCCTTCCCCCAGTGTTTAGAAGATATTACAGCCACGTCACAGCCAAAGGTAGTGATGGTCACAAAGAGGAGTAACCAGCGAATACTCAGAACTGGTGACACCAGCTGATGGTGGTCTTGCAGGCATCCCCAGTGAAATCGCCCGTAAAATGAAACTGAGATATAGTGTAAAGTTTTGGAGGATCAACTGTTTGTACAGTGGCAGGAAATTGCATGGATGTAAGCCAAGGGAAAAACACTGAGGGGGGGGTAAGAAGGTGCGGCTGGCCGAGATGCTATAAACTGAAGATAAAGAGAGAGAGAGACAGGCACATCGAAGATGTCAGAAAAGTTCAAAAGTAAATTTTCTCAGCCATGTCGCCATGGACAGAGATGGCCAGTTCCTTCACTGTTCCTCGACAGCCAGCAGATATGCAACCGTGTTTTTCCCTTTACGATTCAGGGGTCTCCCCCTGTGAGAGGCCTGCTGTGTGTTTGCAGCCGAGGCCGTGCAGCAGTCGGGCCTCCACCACAGAGAGGCCGGTCAGTGTGAGAACGCTCACAGCTGGACCAAAGACTGAACCACTGTGTGTCGACAAGGCCTGCCAACAAAGGCAGGCTTTCAGCACCCAGCAGTTTGCCCCCTTCTCGGTGACTTTTTTTTCGCCGCAGCTCCAGACCCGCTGGTACAGCAGGCCGAGCGCTGGCCTGCGGCGCATCTGGCTCCAACATCACGTGGTCAGGCTGCCGCTCACCTTTGTCCCAGGTAAAGGAAGGTGCGCGGTTAATGCGGACTACGCAGGAAAGCAAAGCAGATGAAAGGACCGACGAAAGGCTGTGTTCTGTCCCGGCTTTTGTGATTTATGGCTTTTGGAAACGACAGCGAGATTAGAAAGAGCCGCCCTGCGACAGTTGCCATGTAAAGGTTCCTTTAGGGTTCCTGGTAGATCAACAACCTTTGTCCAAGCAAACAAAGTAATAATTTACATACTTCCTTAAAGTTTCACTGAGACTGTTCACTTCAGACCTAGCTGACTTCACTAATAAGGAGAGCAAAGGTGTGTAGTTCTAAAAATAAAATAAAAAGCTACTTAAAAAAAAAAACATTAAAAAAAAAAGCTACTTTAATCAACTATTCAGTGAAAAAATCCAAGTGTCTTCATCATTTAAATTTGATGTCCTGATCCTGTTTAAATATTATTAGCATTTTCCTACCATTCATACACCAAACGACACAAAAAAGCAGGAACAACTGACAGCTAACGACAACCAAAGTAGCTTTTCACTAACTGATTACTTTGCAAACTCCAATTCAGATTCTACACACATCTGGACAGGAGTTGCTGAGTGGACAGAAACAGGAGGTCGCACGACTCAAGTCAAACATGTGTTAGCAGGTGGTTGTAGACAACAGGGCTCTCATTTGTTTGAGTCCGTGAGGAAGGGCTCAGTAACAGCCTCTGACAAAACAGAAGCCCTCCTAGACTGGCAGTGACATTCACAGGGTTACCCCGGGGAGCTCTGACAGCAGCGACAGACAGAAACATGTGGACAGACAACTGTGTGAGACTCTGGGCTGCCCTGAGAAACTGGACGAGGGAGAATCCCTCTCAGCGTGAGACTCTGCCACGCTGGTACAGGGGCCGGATCTACAGTAACAACACTGGAAAATCACAGAGGAATGGCAGGTACGGGGCGTTTGGTGGCATCACAAGTCTCACTGTGGTTCTGAAAATGACCAAGAAGAAACCCTGCCATCATGAGATTAAATCCTACATAATCCTTACAATCAGGCCCTACTGTTCTAGCCAGGCTCTGCTGAGCTTAATGACCACTTTAAACACTTCCTCCTCTCAGTATCATGCACCCAATAAACGCCGGCTCTTTGCAGAGCGTGGCGGTGCTGTGGCTTTACTGTCCGATCCAGATATAGCTGGACACCGTGCTGATAAAAATACACAACAGATGGGAGGTTCTCAAGCAAAGAGGGGAGAGGCAACAAGCGCGATTAAAGATTTCTGGAGAGCAGAACTGCAATTACAGCTGTTTGCTGACCTTTACCTTCTCTGTGATAAACAAGGTCGTCAGAGATTGTCTTTAAGAAATAACGACCTCCATGGACGGAAAAGGAAGGATTTCATCCACACGGTTGTGGTGGACAACTCAGAATACCAGAATTAAGTCGTATTTCAGCTACAATGAGGTATGATCGTGCTGAAAAAATTGAGTAAAATCCTTCCTGTGATCAAAGCTCAATGTGTTGCCACACATCAATGGGACGGAGAACCCCTTAAAGGAGAACTGATTAAGCAATCAGGAAACAGGCCTTGACATTTAAGGGTTTTTTTCACTGCACATCTAAATAGAACAGAACCAAAACTTTCAATTAAAAAATAAAGAAATAAATATTTGTTTAAAAGGCTGACACAAATTACAACAAAAATGTACTCAACAACCCACAAAACCTTCTGTAAGCTTGTTCAATAAGAGTTTACACACTCAGTCTCGTTATCTTACAGTGTTGTCTGAATGATGCTGTACTTTAAGGGCCGAAAGCCTTTAAGGCTGATAAGCTTCAACACTGATTCAGCTCATTTTTACTTCCTGTTCCTGTCAGACTTCAGGGCATTTCAGAATCAGATGCTCAACATTTCTTTAATACTTACCAGGTAGAGATCAACTTATCATACAGGATGCAAACTAATTAAAAGGTGCATGTCAGTACAAGTCATTTATGGATTGCTGGAAAAAGGAAGTTAATGCTTTCACACCACACAGTGCAAGGGTATTTGTTCTTACCAATTTGATGGCCACGTATTCATTAGTATAGAGGTTCTTTCCCAGTCGCAGCTCTCCAAAGTTCCCGCAGCCGATTTTTTTCCCCACTCGGAAGTTTGGGCCAACCATAAGAACTCCAGAATTCGTCCCTGAACTCCTGCCCCCATGTCCAGTCCTGCTGCCTGTCGTCTTAGACATCTTTTTCCCTTCCTCTGTCTCTCCCTTGCCCCCTCTCTTGTCAAAATCCATAAGCTTGTGATACCCTGGCCTCTCCACGGTTAGTCTCCAGCCATGCAAACCATAGAAACTCCAATAACAACAATGGAGGACACTTAAAGGAGGGGGAGGGAGTCAGAGCTCACAGGACAGAGGAAAGGGGTTGCAGTTAGAATGTGCAGAGACTTAAATGGTCAGCACTGCCGCTGTTTGACCCGTTTGTCGATCAGACAGCTTTTCCCTTTTCTTCTTCTTCTTTGTTTCTCTTGTCTGCGATAGGAGCTCCGTTCTTGTGCATTTCTTAATCCAGTCTCGGAATCGGAAGTCGCTGCCTGATAAAAAGGGCAGAGTTCTCTAGGATGTTTCCACAGACAAACATACAACACCAGTCATGAAAAAGCACTCAAAAGCGCAACTACTGCATCCAAAAGGCCACTTGAGAACATGTTCTGGAGTGCCTCATTCCTTCTGGTCAGCCCTCATTGACACAGTGGAGCGTCTCCATGTTGCGGTGCCGAGGCAGGAGGCAAGCCAGGGTTCAAGGAACAGCAGCAAAAAGGTGACAGACTGTTGTTTGACGTCAAGCGGTTATCTGCAAAGGCAAAAACAGACAAATCAATTCACAGATTATGAAGGGGTCTCTCTAAAGTCTTTCACAGCTGAGGTTATCGGTCAAACTGAAGTCACTCAAACAACTCAGTAACTCATTCTTACAGCCAAAGAATTAAGCAATATGGAAAAAAATAAACTCATTCCAGTGGCAATTCTGTTTGTTTTTTAAACACAAAAACAAATTCTACAACTTATGAAAGACTGTTTGCATTTATCCTGGTTGGTATACATATTTATGTCCTTCATTTCCTGAAAAAAAAGTAGTAGTCAATAAGATACTACACAAGGAAGTCAGACTTGTATGTCGCATTCTGTTCATTTTAGCATTAGTTTTTGGTAAACCAGGAAAACAAATCAACCAAATTCCAACATAATTGCCATCAGGATTGAATCAATACGAGAAAGGAAGAACTTGAGAATTATTGATAAGTATGACCTCTTCCTATGTCACTTTGAGGGCAATAGGGGGCATTTTCTTTTCCAAAGAAAAGGAAACAAAAACCCTTTAACCTCTTACTTGAATATCAAATTATGCCAACTGTGGCTGTTTCATACTACTGCTGAAATTAGATCTGAATGCTTACTGGTGCAACGCAAATTCAATAAAGAAATCAATAGGAGCTCAGATATTTTACAGAAGACAATGGACATGAGGAAAAAGAAATCAACACGTCACAATTAAACCTCTTTTGTGAAAACTCAGATAAATGTGACGCAAAAAGATTATTTCCAACAACACTAAAGCAGCTAAAATTCTGACATACTGCATAAATATCTGCCTCTGTCTGTGTAGTTAAGAGACAATCGTCGGTCCTCAGATAAACAAAACAAAAAAACACAAACAGTGAAAATAAACATGTAATATTTGAAAAAACTAAAGTATAGCTCAATGTAACATATGTGAAGCTAACAGATTAGAATGTAGTAAATGTTCAACTAAAGCATAGACAGTAAGAGGAGCAATTCAGTGCAGAGAACATCAATCTTGGACATCTTTTCACAAACAATCATCTGCACGAGCCTCTGGTCAGAGACACTCCTGACTCCCCTACGTCAATTATCTAAGAGGCTTTTGGTGCTGGAGGGAGCAGGTAATGCAGGCACGGGCCACGAGCATCTACTATTTCCTATGGAAAGCCACTTACGCAGATCAATGACTGCAGTAATGCCTCATCTCATCATACAATTTGCATCACTGGAAAGCATAATGTTGAATGAGCTGGGCTCACGTCTTGTGTACATAAACCTATATTTGAACATTTTTAAAAAGCGATACGTTTAGAGAGCAAACACAGCATCATCAAACTGGAGTTTTGGAAGAAATGGGAGTTTTGATGTAAAATATTCAGATTTAGACAATGGACATTGAGTTTTCTTCTGTGCATATTTCTACACATTACATACAAGATATTTGACTAAAATCTCAATGTCTGAATATTAAAAATCCTTTACTACTGCAGCATGTGCACCTCAGAAATCAGAAATTGTGAAATTACTTGAGTAACTTAAAACTGATTTGATTAAAACAGCTCAGATCAAACCGAACTCAACTATGTTTTAGTAGCAATTTTACTTCTTAAACTCTACTGTCTATCATTTACAGGAGAGAGGAAATCGCTAAAGTATCTACAGTAAATTTAATACTAGTAATAACGGTATAAATGCTATCAGATAAGGTCCTTTATGCTAGATATAATTAACTTAATTCAAAATGGCAACTTAAAAATAATTCAGATCTACAGAATTGTTAATAACATGACATAGGAATGAAAAATGTAACGACTTTACTGCCTTTTAAGTACTGCTCCAACTGTGTCAACACTACGACTGTTCCTTTTCCTCCAGGGCACACAATCCCAACTGAAGCACCTAGTTTAAAGATACAATTTGTAACGTTTACATCAATGTCTTCATAGGAAAGCAATAAAAGCTTGATAAAATATGGTTTCATTTGTGTACCAATTGAGGGCATTGAAAATAATGCAAGTCCAATATCTAAAAGCTCGTCATCTGTGGGTCATCCTCCTCCACCTTCTGCCATGTTAGTACTTGGTTATAGGCAGTATTTCGGTAGCAAAATCTTTCTCTAAGCTTTCCTCATATCTAGACTAGCAACGACCGGTTAACCTGCTTAAGAACTGGTTCTGCTGCTGTGAACAGCACAAAAACCCTGTTCAAGACTTAGCTATTATCTCACTCAAAAAGAGAACTATAGCACATAAAACCCTCATCATTCTGTGCATTTTTAAAAAGGAGCTTGGGCGTGTATGATACATGTGATCAAGTATAGAGATGCCAATTATAATAATTTCACACTTTAAATAACTTTTGGCAGTCACTGCACTTACATCTTGTCCGTTGCATTTCAGGAAGTTGAGCATAGTTTTTTTTTTGGTTCTGTTGTCACCACGTTGTTTATTACAACCCACGGGAATAATTCTGTTTTTAGGACAGAGACAATCAATCTATAAATGACATATCCAAAACCCGAATATTTTGGAGGGCAGTTGCTATAACGTCAGGGTGCTACGATTGTACACAATAAAGCCGTCTGTAACGATGACAAGAGGACTTTTTAGATTTGAATATGAATCAAAACAACAACAAAGAGCTTCGAATGGAAAATAGTGAGTCGTACTCAAACCAGATCGCCAAGTTTTCCTTGTTGGTGGTGCAAATACCTGCCTCATAGGCTTATGGTAATGATAGCTAACAGCTAACAGGCTATCGAATAGTGTCTAACAGCTGTCATTTTACCCAAGTTTCGGGTGATCCAAAGAGCTCTCCGTCTATCTGTCTTAGCATGACAATCGTTTTCGAAATCAAGGGATAAATATGGATGCTAAATAACAAATAAATATAGTAAAAATGCTTTCCAAAAGAGCTGGCTTTAAAAGGCGGACAAGGCCAGATAGTCAGAGGCTATCAAGTTAGCTCGGTAACGTTTAACTGCTAATAATTTGTTTAAACAGATACTGTGTTGTCTGTGCTGGGTTATTTAACAGTAAACGTCTGACTTAAAAGATGAAGCCGTTTACTTTTTTTACGTTGTAGTGAAGAAGAAATCGACCACAGCTGAATTAGGCTAAGGGAGCTAGCACCAACAAAAACATCGTCAGTCTTTGCACAACGTCTGATTAAAATAACCACAGTTAACCAAATAATGTTAGATGCACTGGTAACTACACAGGACACAACAACCAAAGCCATATAACTGTATGTGAACAAACAATTCGACAAGAACAAGTAAGGAAGAGCATAAAATATTCATTGATTGACAATGCTACGAGGCTAGTTCGTAAACGCTTAATAACTGAAAAATAACAACGTCCCAAGCGACGCCGTCAAAATAAATGATAGAACAGAGACATTTTAGGATAAAATACATAATCGATTCACCTCAGAATACCGTTTTATAGCTCGGAGTCCAGCCACAGCCATTACCCAGACTACTGCCGGGCAACTCCTTAATCCTAACCGACTGCTCTCCAGCGGTAGGTTGGATATCTCACTGCTTTGCTCACTAGCTAGCCATTTAGCAAACTAGCAAACGGGGCACCACGGTAGTACTGTGTAATGAAACGTTCTCATCAAAGAGTTACTTTAGTTATTATAGTACAGCACGTTACCTTTGAATGATAGCTATCGAAACGCGGTCGAAGTCATGGTTATTCGGCCGTTGGTTTCTTTCCCGTTTGGCTTCTCTTGTCCTCAAGTTGCTATGATTTCACTGTGGTCTCTTTAAGCCTCCCTCAGTTGCGCAGCGTCACGCTGTTTCACCTAGAGCGACGCTACGTAAGAGAGCCGACGCAACGAGTTTGGTGAATACGACCAAACATCAGGCATCCGTGGCCATCCAAGAGCTGCACAAAACTGGTTGAGTTCAGTTCACAAATGGGCACTTTGAACAAATAAATCGGAGTGAATGTGCCAAACCTTGAGAGTTGGAGTTCTTATATGATAAAAAAAATCTCTAGTGAGCATTAAAAAAAAAAACTAAAGTATTCGTTGCCTGAAGAAAGGCATGTGTGGTTGTTTTTCAGTTACTGAATGTTATTGATGTTGTTAATGCATGGCAATTCAATGGCAAATTATACTCCTGTTTGAAAAAGTTGTTAAATAAATGTTGTAGATTGAAAAGCCTAAGATTATTTTTTTAGATGGAATTTATCCTAACACAAAGCAGTTATTCCCGAAGAGCAAGCTCTTCGATTTTGCAATGATTGGTCACATTTGTCACATAATTTGACACTGTTTAAGGGTTTATTATCAAGAGCATAATTCTCTTCAAAGCTCCAAATCTTTACCCCACACCTGACGCACACATATAATTCAAAGATGAAGTTATACTGTATGTCTCTCTTAGATTAGGCATGTCCTGGTCATTTCACAGACCTCTTTGAATTATATAGACCATTTGGTACTGGTCTTGTCAAAGCTCAATTGCCAGACAGACAATTACAGTTATCTTAAATTCATTTCTAATTACTCATGTATGCACTTCAAAATATCAGATTTCACCTTAATGTCTTGCTGTTGAAATACAAAATTCATCACATTCATCTCATTTGGATATAAAATTGTGGAAAGTCATTTCTGGGATCATATGATCATAATTAGTTGCACATTTTAAAGGACTAATCGCACCAAGAGAACTGCTAAGCCTCTCAATACTAGAAAAGAAACCAGAGACTAGTTACAAATGTCTTTTATTTTAAATTCCTATGATGCAGGTTGGAGTTACAATAAAGAGCTTTCACCAAATGCTCTCACCATTTACTGCCCACAACTACTTCTGATACTTTATATTGCAGACAGCTGAACGTGACTTCGGAAGAAAACAATAGGTTTTCAATGCTTCTTGCTACTTGTTGGGATCAAAATGAACTGTACTAACAGCTTAACCCCAGATTTCAACTGCTACACGCACAAAAAAGGAAGTCGATTCAAGTAAAAAAAAATCTAAGTTTGAATTTTACTTTCCTTTCAGTGAAACCCTTTGAATAAAGATATATATTTTTTCTGAGCTGTCAGCTGGCATCTGCTCCTTCACAGGGTTGCCTCAGAGTCCACAAACAGCTCATATCTGAGACTGAATGTCTTTGATTTATAAGTCAATTACAGTCCCAAGTGAGGGTGACACACAGTTTTACTGGAGCAGGCAGTCTGAAGTGAGAGGCTGCAGGTTTTGGCGGCTAATACTGGAACTCCCAGAGCGGAGCTGTGCTGCTGTACGACCGGCCAGAAGAGGGGTGGCAGGGTGAGCTCAGTGGAAAGAGCTGGCTGGTGAGACGGGTGACCGTAATGCTCCCCTGCCATGAAGGGGAAAAGTGTAGGGGAATGGAGCCTGAAGGGGAGCCGGGAAGTTTCCGAGTCTGTCTCCCTGCTTTTGTCCACACGGGGAGTCGGGGGAGGACAGCAGGGGGGAGAGGTGCTGCTCTGGGTGCTGTCGTCCTGTTTGTCTTTAGTCGTGGATTCCTCTGGTCCCGTTTTACCAATCATTGTCGCTTCCTCTGAACTGGGGTCTCTTGCGAGAGGGGAGCATCTCTGACCTTTACGAAACTTTGCCCTCCTGTTCTTGAACCACACCTGGACGAGGAAGGTCAGAGGGCAAAATTCAAACACGAGCATGGTTTGTAAGGTTTTCTTTAAACATTTCGTCTGAAACAAGAACCCGTGACATACTTTCAGAACTGAAAGGGGGAAACTTATGAAATGCACCGTCTGAATGAACACGAAAGTGGCGAAAGCAGACAGAGATGACTACGGAGATGGTTAGGTTTCAGGCATGAGTCATGTGATGTCACCTGGATGCGGGCCTCGGGCAGGTTGATGCACACGGCCAGCCTCTCCCTCATGCCCACATCTGGATACTGCGTCTGCTGGAAGGCTTTCTCCAGGGCCTGCAGCTGGGACACGGAGAAGGCGGTGCGGCTGCGGCGCTGCTTCTGCTGGTTTCCATAGCGCGCCTCCAGGATAAGCTCTGGAGGACAGACCAGGAAGTTTAGGAAAAATAATAACTATGGCACATTGGGGATTAAATTCGAGATAAATTGGTGTCATTTGCTGAGTTTCACCTTCTTAACATAAAGATTAAAAAGATTTAGAAATCAGAAGTTTCAATTAAAAGCAAAAAGCATGAAGGACAAAATGTTAGAATATTTCTGAGCAATTTGTATCATGAGACTGGGTAATAACGTTTAATCCATTCAGAGGGTGGCATCCTCCTGAGGATGCTGTTGGACAAATCTGACTGGGTTCTCAGAGAGGTCCTATTTCACCCAAACAGCACGAGTTAAATTTACTGCAAACTTGCAAAGAAACACCTACTACCGATGAAAAAATGTGAAATAATAGTTTTGCAGTCTATCAAAAATCAGACTGTTGTCGTCTGTTTTGGTTGGGGATCTCTGGGGGCCCACCTGCCAGCCTCTCGGCCACGGAGAAGGCGTGCGCCGCCGGGGCCGCCGCGGGGAAGCCGTGGTACTGCTCCGCCATCTGGTGGCGCAGGTCGAACAGCATGGAGCTGACGCCGTGGAGGGGATACACACCACCGCCAGGGCCCCCGCAGAAATTCAAGGAGTTCATTGTGAATCTGACGGAACAAAGAGATGTCAGTGATGACTTTTCACCCCCCCTTTACAGTGGATATCTTTATCAGGGGCAAAATCCTTCTCATGGACATTTTAAGCCAGTTCTGCAATAAACAGGGGGAAATAATATCTTAAATAAGTCCACTATTGCCGAATCTTTATTTATGTATCCTTTTTATTCTTTTTGTTCTGTTAAGTCCTGATATAAGACAATAAATCTAAATCTCATATCTTGCGTATAGGTTAACTAAACATCAATGACATTGAATCAGGTTTAAACCTAACGCCTTGAAGCCTTTTGTGTTTGTGCCTTTCCCTTTTCTTTTGACTGAGCTGGCTATTAAATCTGTAAACACCACATTTTTTAGACAAAAAGTATCTACTATCAGTCAAAGGAAAGTAATGACTGAGAATATAAAGCAAGCACAAGTTAATGAAGATCTATTAACTAATTGTCTAATTAGATCTAATGTTTAAACAAATACTTTAAAGTGCTTAGAGCCGTAAAATCATCATTTCCAAAATTTTGCACATCTTCCCAGAATCGTGGGCCCCTGAAAATGAATGAGATCATACTCCTTTTGAGTTTGAAGCATCCTCACCTGTTTACCTGAAATCCAAATCTTGTGTAAAAGCTGCACGTCCAAGTAAAAGAAATAAAGAATAAAATCAGGATTTCTTACTCCAGTTTGGGCCTATTTCTGAGCTCCCCAGCACCTTTTTTTTGGTCGTGGCACCAATCTAATTCCTCGAAACCATTCTCACCCTCCACTATTTAAGAAGCATTTACCCAGGCTCCCCTCAGCCATTAGCCAATAGAAAGAAAGGTATTAGCCGGGATTAGGTGGGATGAGGGGAGAGAGGGGGGCGGCAAGGAGCTCAAGTTTTTGAAACTATTGAACTTGGGAGATTTATGCCAAGGATCCCCCAATAAGCGAGCGTTTCATTCCCTCCCGTTAAAACAATTAAAACAATGTGGTCGGCTAATCTCCTGGGCAGTACAGATTAAAATAACAGCCTTTGATTGTCCTCTCCCTCTCAGTCTCCTTTCTCCCATACCGCTGCTTGTGACAGTCCCCGTCCCCCCCCCCTCAGAGGGGGTTTGCTCTAAGGGTTTGTTTTGCTAACAGGCACCATATTTTGCCTATGAACTCTCACCATGTGAAGTTAATCTTAACCCTGCTCGGGGAGAACTATGTCTCAGGATCTAGTTGAGGTCCATAGAAAAGTGTTCTCAAGAAGCGAAAAAAACCTAATTATGAGAGAAAATGTAAACTCCTACTTCAGATTAGCATAGTGCTCACAGATTCCTATCAGCATCACTCTTTGTAAAAATTCTGGAGAAAAGTAACTCAACCTACCAAGGCAATTTTTGATGTGTTTGATATGTTTCATCACATTTGGATGAACATAAAAGTTCACTTGGCGGATCGAGGTTCATCCATACGATTCACCACCATAGGCCAACAACTCACCGCCACACCAAATGCCATTTAAACCGTTTTGTGATTTTATAAAGAGAGGATTGTTGAAGGACACACTTTGAAGACTTGAAAGAAGAAGAAAACACAATATCTCCTGAACCTGGGATTTAATTTAGAGGGAAAACCTTCAAAATCTTTAGATCCAAGTTTTCCTCCTCTGCTTCCCAATTCTTTCAATGTGTGAAAGTTTTTTCTTTCAAGAAGTCATTCAGCTATATATGTATATGAGTGTGTGTGTGTGTGTGTGAGTGTGTGAGACAGATGAGGAGCGGGGACTAAAGTCTTCTGTGTGAAATGTGGGCAGCATTTCTTGTTTTTCCACTCGGTTTTTCCACTGTTGGAAACTGGACTGAATGCCACAGGTACATTCCTGCACCGACACCTTCTGCAAGAAAAAGCGATAGCTGCTGTTTTTATCAGTCTTCACAGATCATTTATTGGAATATCACTGCCTTGTGCGATTTAAGAGACTGAACCAGTAGCCATGGCTGTCTCTCCTCTGGTCACGTTCACACACAATCGGTCGCTCAGACTTCCAAAAACATGTGAAAATGTTTGCGCTCTTTTTCCCCTGGCTTTTTTCTCCTCCTTTCCCCTGTTCTTGGCTGTCAAGCTATATTAGTGTCCGATAGAAATAAGTCATTTAGAAGAGGCTCTGTCGGCCAGCCCCTCAGCTCCACTAAAAGCTGCAGGATTAGGTCCCAGAGGCCTTTGTCTACGCAGCCCGCAGGATTAGGGGAGATTTACTGCGAGGAGAGAAAAAAAGTAGTTATTTCATGGCACTTTCATGATGAAACCTGGCCAAAGCTGTGTTGGCTGGGGGGATTAGAGGCACACAAAGAGTGTGCTTGTGTGTGACCCTCCCCGTCCCAGAGCCGCCACCGCTGACTCACACACTGCCCCCCTTACCCTGGATCATTTCCCCTTCTGCGGGCCAGCAAAGCTCGTCCAGGTTCACCTTCACCCCCCCAAAAGACAGCCAGGGTTCAGTCGTTTTGAGTCCCGGTCAGTTGATTTTGCTCCTGCTTCTGTCACCTGCTTACGGCCTCATCTTCAAGGTCTCCCACCAACCAGAGGCCTTTAAACCACACTCTCTTCAGCCTTTAAGTTAATCAAAAGTTTTTTAAATTCAAACCAACTAATTGGCGCTGTAATCACCGGGATAAAGGCGTCCTGCATTAATCGGCGAAATTCAGAAGTAAATGAGAAGTTAGTGGATTTTGGTCCTTCCTGTAGTGTTTAAAACCGCTTAAAAGGAGTTATCCTGCTCTTAGGGGATCCACTTACACATGCAGGGATTACGGTGAACAAAAGACGAAAGGCTGAGTCACAGCGCTGACAACAGAGCTGAGCAGGTGTTATACTGATTTAGTAACTGTTATCACATAGCAGAGGGAATTACAGAGACCTTACTGCTACCCCGAAAATAAGAAAATGACAGTGAGAGGAAGGTTTCCTCTTTTCTAATCCAGTGAGGTTTTAAATCATTGAAAGTCCCGTCGTATGCTTTTCCTGGGGTTCACTGGCTTGTAGGTAAAAAGAAAAGAATAACCACATGGATAGTTTATAAAGGATTACATTTACATTACGAAATAAGTAACATCTGAGAGCAAAATGATGAAAAACTCCCCTCCACAGCTGCTTGGAAACTATTTAACTGTGATTTATCAGCATTTCTTTCAGCTTTGGTGCTGTTTATGAGGTTCAAAGCATGTCATTTCCTTTTAATCGTGTGTTCAGGAATGTAGGCAAACCCTGCTCAATCACAGATTAAGTACTGTAACACTTGTCTTCTGTATATGAAATCATTTTGCCTTCAAAAATGGCGCGTGCTTCTTTCGCCAGTATGAATCTGTTCACTTTCAACCGTCTCACTGTGAATATATTCAATTCATTTACAGAAAAAATATTGACCGAGCCTCAGAACCCTTTGTGAGTAGAGAGAGACTTTAGATTTTACAAGCTAAGAGGTGTATTGATCAAGTGGGTGTTTATGAGTTATAACTGTAATGCAGGAAGCATTTGCCATGTTTTCCGATTAGGGAAAAACTCAGCAAATGGCTATTAAAAGGAGCAGTTATGAGTTCAGCTGCGCACCCTTGTTTTTTAATCGATGGAAACTGGGCAGCAGCTGCCAAAAGTGGGCTTCGAGGGAGTAAATCTTCTTTTTTTTTGGTCACTAAGAAGTTATTGTTAAAGTCCCTTGTTTAACAGATGTTTTATAAAGCCGCTCAGTCTTTCTTAAATTACTTATCAATAGTGGAAATTTGTATTGACAAGAGCCTGTCAGAGCGGGACCTTTGTAGTTGTCAGTTATCTCAAAGGAAGGCCCCCTTAGACACCAGCAGGATCGATCGGCATGCGCAGCACAATTGGGAGGCCTTTCTGGGGGTTTGCCATTTTTTGTCCGGTAGCATGTGGGCCGACGAGAGGCGAGCGGGCAGAGGATCTAAAGACTTCTTCATTGGGGGGGGGGGGATCGATGGGGCCCGCTGGCCTTTGACCTGAGGGAGACAGGGAGAGCGGCGGCAGCGGGTCAGCCGGGCTCCTTAAGCCCCCGTGAGTGTCAGGATCACGCTGCGAAGCCTGACACTGGCTATGACACACTCAGGGCTTAGGGTGACATTGACCTGGCTGCAAACACACCCTGTACACACACACACACACACACACGCACACACAAAGCTCAAACGTACACAAAGATGGTTCTGGTTTAGTGAACGTAATAAGACGGGGGTTTTATGACAATCATAAAGGCAAAAACGAGAAAAAAAAAATAAACTCGATCCATTTTCCGGGCTTGAATGAAGTAATGAGAATCAATTTGAGGTCTTCTTTTATACGACATGGAGCTTCATTAACTTCCAATTATCTTCCTATGATGTATTTTAAAGCCTCTGGGAGCAGCTACACGAGCAAATCAATACCAGAGACTGAGGAAAGATCATTCTCCGATTAGAGCAATAGATTAAAGATGGACGGCGGGGGGACCCGCAGCTGTGCTTGTCCCCGGGGTCAAGAGCGCCCACAGCGGGCCAGACCGGGGCACCGGGGTGACGTCGGCAGCTCCTCTCAAGCCTTTTCAACAACACCCTCTGTGTTAGCCGTGGAAACACAAAGAAACAAAGAACAAGTTTTGCACGTACTAAAAAAGGAATTAGTTTTTTACCCCAGACCTCTGCGGCTGAAATGAGCAAAAATCCAGACATCTTAGAGCCCCAGGAATCTCCACGGAAGAGCAGAAACACGGAACAGAGCAGATCTGATGCTTAGGGGAAAAGACCAAAAGACCACATCTAAAATGTTCAAAATGAGAGATCTTTACTGGGTTTAGATCATTTTATGTTTGAATAGAAATTGGTGTCAGAGACTAATGTCAGAGAGCTGTGGCAGGTGTGAGTTGCATTCTTTGTTGTTTCCCTTTTAGCTTTTTTCTGTGAAAAAGTATCAAAGTTTGCATTTTAAACATTGCTTTTTCTGTTTGGATTAATTTTTTTATTTAAATGTAAGATTGACATTTTCAAAAATCAGAATCAGAATCAGAATCAGAATCAGAATCAGAATCAGAATCAGATTCTGATTCTGATTTTTGAAAATGTCAGTTGATCGGTTTTTATTTACAATTTGAACTTTGGGATTTCTGTTGATGAGGCGTCTGGATTTGTTATTTTGGATTCATTTCTGTATAACAACACAACCATCTGTATAACCATGAGTATTGTATATATAATCAATTGTCGAACATCAAATGTCAAGCTTATATTTCCTCATTTTATCAAAGCTGAGGATAAAAAAGGCAGCAAATGCAAAGAATTTAACAAAAAAAAAGTATTTTTCTCATAACCCTCAGCTTAATTTAATTATTTGAACAACAAACTTGTCGCCACTTACTCCACTAATCCCCTCCATTCGGGATTGAGCCGGTAAAGTATTTCTTTTCTCTGGCTCTTGAAGAGATAATGTAGCTCTTCATCTCTTAGCATGTGGTCAATTTAAGAGCCCGGATCCACAGCTTTCCCCTCGTGACCCCCTCTGGTTAAAGGTGATCACGGGGAGAGACAGAAAGCCTCTGATCGAATTTGATAATGAAGACGACCCCTTTAAGCTGCTTTGCTCCACATGTTAAAAATCTCTGGAACACTCTGCAAACACTCGGAAGCCCCCCTCCCTGTCACTCTAACATTGTGTAGGTATTGATCCTCGCTAACTGGCTCTTTTCATACCTGGGGTCTGCGGCCTGGCCCGGGGAAATGCATCCTGACATGTGAGGGGAAGAGCTTAATAGGCAAACACACCGAAGAAAGGATGGGCCTCTCAGTTTAGCATTTCGCTCTTATTTTCTTTTTTTCTACAAGTTACACATCTGCTGAGGAAAGGAGAATTCCCTCTCTGCACCTGCTGTTAAAGGGACATATAGACCACGCGAAGCAGCTGTCGCACTGTCAGAGACTTTTTGTGTGTTAGTGCAGGAGGAGGCTGTCAGAGGAGGAATACAGCAAAGTTCACCAACAATGGATGCAAATTGAAGTTTAGAAAAATGTTACTGTGTCAAAAAATATTACCTTATAAAGCTATTCCATCGTAGCTCAGATTTCCTCTTTTTTTCCGTAGCTCCAGATTTTTATTTTCAAACCATTAAGATGTAAACTTTTGATGGCTTTAGAGCAATTTCTGAAAGCAAACATGTTATCTAGCCTTGTTTAAATACAGAAATATGCATTCCAAGATTTCAAGCATAAAATGCTGGAATGAACTTCCTCTAAATTTCAGCAAGTACAGAAAAACTATTGAAGACGTGCAGCGGGACACATGTCCCAACTGGACGAGGTGGACACTTTGGTTATAATCCCAGTTTTCTACGCGACACTGCAATTAGACTCCCAAATTAACATGAGTTTTGGAGGAGCAGTCTAAGATACAGAAACAGAGCAGAAAAATGAGTAATCATGGAGGGGATTGTTTTCTGTTTCATCCAGAGGCTCCTACAGGACCATTGCATATTATCAAGTTGGAAATGTGCATTAGATGAAAAACGTGACTGCAAAAGCAATGGGAAAAACAAAAAACCTTCCCTAAAGGTCATTAATCATTACATGAATACAAAGGCTGACAGATGTTTCTTATCAAGTGTAATGCGCGGTATTTGGAAAAAAACTCATAGTCACATAAAGAGGGTACAAATACCCAAATGAAAATGAACCCTTTGTTCAAGTGTGCCACCCCTGCAGTGCACAGAGAAGTGTTGTGATGGGAAAACAGACCAACCTTTTTTTTTTTTTACTAATACCATTTAATAGAAAAAGATAAACAACCAGAAAAAAAAGAACAGGTACAAATGAAGCTGCTTACAGCGTATTTACAGCTCTCCGGTATATTTTCATTCTTTGTCAACATAAAACGGCACAGGTTAGCTGATGACAGTTTGCAATTAGGAGCCCAGGCATAATAGCATCATCTAATTTGGACATTTTATGGAGGAATAAAGCGGTGTTACAAAGATTCCCCACAGTTTCGACTTAACACGGACGCAGTACCTCCGCTACGAAGCGCAGCCAATAACTCCAATGACTGAACCACAAAGGTAGAAGCAGAGGATGTGTATTTCTACTCAGGGTCCTTTTTAAATGATCAAGTATTGAAGGATTTGTGAGGTTTGAGAACCAACCTAAAAAATGAACAAGAACCGCCACGTTGACAAGAAACTAGGTGCAGGTGAGAAACACGAGTGCATCCACATAGCAGTGTCCAACAGACTAAGACATCGGTGCACCGAAGAGAAACCAAGAAGAAGTGAATGTGTCACAGCACACATGAGGTACTCAGACTTGGGCCCTAAATATCAGGAGCATTTCTAGAATAGTGCAAGATGGGCTGGAGGAGCTAGCCCAGCGTGTTTACTGTTGTAACCATTGACGCTCAGCAGGAAAGGCTCCTGCTTTTTAAGTAGTACTTCCACAAAAAAAAAGGTTTATTTGTCAAAATGTTATGAGGGCTTGAAAATACACTGATCAAATATTGAACAAATATTCCTTAGCAGACATAATTTAGAACTGAAGTATCAATAAGCAAATGAAAACATTGTTAATTTAGGTTCCTATTGCTTTGAAAGTGCAGACAACCTCTTCTCAGATGCAGTTGAACAATACTGATGTTCTCCTGAGGTTCAGACTGTGCTGAACCATCCTCCTCCTCCTCCTCGCAACTTTGACCTAAACTCTCAGAGAGCCCGCTGATCCCCTCGCCTCCCCGCCTCCAACACGAATGCAGGAAGTCCTACTGATGAAAGCAGAGCGGGAATATCAGAGGTCATCTTTTGACCTTTGCGTCCTCCTTAATCTTCCAGATCATCAGCTCCATGCAGGCAGACGCATCCTCGCTTGAGTCGTGACCCTCCACTGGAAACACAAGAACGTCTCAGCTTAAACCTCTCACTGATTTTATCACAACAATGCTTCAGAAGGATTGATATTTTCCTTAAGTCACAGACAGTCCTAAATGGACACAAGAACAGAGATCCGGCTGATCTGAGGCGTTTTTTTAAAATGCAAAAACCTCCACAGCGCCATCTGCTGGTGGATGGACCACATTTTTCCTTCAGAATTCCCCTGAAACAGACTGTATTTAATGGCTGCAGGTTCGGCCGTCTCTCACCATTGTCCTGGATGATACGCTTCAGGTGGTCAGCCATCAGGTTCTTCAAGGCACGTTTGTAGGGCAGACCGAGGCGGTGGGGGAACACGATGGCCGTGTCCACGACTGAACTGTGGATGAGCTGCAATTGAGACGGACAAAGAGGGCGTTTTAAAGGTCTTCATTTTTGTTTCAACATGCAGCCCACAGTAGGTGGCTACAAAAAACAATTTCTCCTTCAATCTCCAGAGACTTTTATATCGCTTTGGATTCTTGCTTTCTCTGGTAAATGTGGACCTAATTAGGACCTAATGAGTTTAATAACCAGACTGTAGTGGTACAAGTAAACGACCTGTACCATGACAGTCTAGTTCCTCATGTGAGGACAGTGGATTTATCTATCTATGTAAAATTTGTGTTTATTAACATTTTCTTTAAAATTTGGTGCTGAAGAGCCAAATGACTCGATTAGACTACTTCAATTACACAATAAAAACATAATTGGTTGAAACCATATAAGGGCATTTTATATCAGTTTCAAACATTAGTCTCTGTTACTGTCTACTACGAGGCCAATAGGTCAAAGTCGAATAACAATTAAGTATCATGGTAAAGAAAGCCAAAAAGGTAATGTCCTCATATGGGTACTCAGGGTCTTAGGAAAAGAAAAAAAAAGATTTTAGACCTTTGAAACACAGGTCTTCCACCAAAGTGGTTATTTTAATAACACACTATAGTGTCCCACCAAATAAATGCATAGCTGTCGAATTCTGACTTCCAGACAACGCATACTGTTTTTAGCCATCAAACTTCAGTTAAAAACTGACACTTTATAAAGCTTCTCGAAGACAGGAGATGGAGAAGAGCCTCACCTTCAGAGCCAGGAGGTCGCTCTCCAGACTGTGTCCGATGAGGATGGATTCAGCGCTGAACATGCTGAGCAGCACCGCCTGAACGTCCCTCAGAGTGATGGTGGTGTTCTCCAGGTCTTCCTCCGTCACGCCTGAAAATCTGTCGAACGGTGCAGCACACAGAGATCCTTAGAAAACGCGGTAGCTCTTTAAAAGCCAGAGGCGTTCAGACTGAGGCCCTGTGCCCACGAGCATTTCTTCATGATTACATCTGCCGGCGCCTAACTTATCAAATAAAACTTGATCAGGATTGTAGTGGCTACAAAAACGTTCAAATTTAGGAAGTGGCCGTCAGCTGTTTTGCCTGAACTTGAGGGAGCACGAGTGGAAGGCTACTCCAAAGAGATCCTCCCTCTTTCAGAAATCCCCACGTGACGGCGGTACCCTGCGACCACCCACCGTGTGTTGTAGTCGACCACTTTGCTCTCGGGTTTGACAAACGTGTCGTAGATGACTTTCATCTCAGAGTCGATGACCGTCACCCTCGTCAGCTCCAGGCCTTGCTTTGTGTAGCACTGTTTCCACAGGGAGGGAAGAAAAACCCTTAGACCGGGGGGGGGTTGGTCTCGCACACATCAATTCTTCGATCGAACACGCGCAGCATTTCCAGGCCAACAGGGCTCTGGGTGCTCCAGTGTGACTCACCATCTCACAGTCCAAAGCAAACACTCCTCCATTTCCGTCCGGGGGCAGTAATTTGCTGAAGGTTGACACAAAGCCGTCCACTGACTCTTTACGCCCGTCCTGGACATGTTGCTGAGGGAAAAAGAACTTTCTCAGTCACCGCATGACCATTTGAAATAAATACATGGAACAAGTAGAGTCTCTTGAAATTGTAAAAATGCTCAATCTATGAGTGAAAATGATCTCTCGTGCTCCCTAAAATACTCTACCATTACCCACTGGAGTCAGGGCCTGTTTGCCTATTTACAGAAAAGGCTGCGCATTCACTATGTTCAGGTTCACTGATATGCTGTATTCTGGTATTAAAATCTTTATCCCCAGTCTTTATGTTACCAAGGAAACTGTTGCCCTTTTTCCCCTTTTTGAGGAAAAGTAGAGGGAAAATGCCAGTATGTCATGTACTCTCGCAGCATTTACAGTTTACTGTCTTATACAAATACAGTACCCTTGAAGTGCCCACTATTCACTGTTCACAGGATATCTTATCCTAAAGGAAGGTTAGGCCTTGCTAACTAGATTCTTGGGTCAATAAATAGCGATACAAATTTCTGTACAGGCAGAGCGGTTTGGTACATCGTACAGTTCACGTCGTGCTGGGTCGCTCTCACATCATCAAGTTTGATTTCTCCTTTTAATAAATATCTATTCCTTGCTTCCTCAGACGTACTAAGACTCTTATATAAAAAAATGCCACAACACAAGCCTCACTTGTAGGTGTTTCTCGTAAAGCTGCACAGCTGATTAAGCCCAAAATGCAGAGTTCACATGCCCATTGTGCATGTGGGCTTGTTCTAACCTTGGAAGTTTGGCACCCTGAGGCTCCCACGGCTGAAGCGCAGCAGCTATAGTTGGTCTCCCAGCCTCCAGCAACTTATCGAGGGTAAGAGGACAGAAATACAGAGTGAGATGTAGATAAATACAAGAGCGGGGAGAGGCTGACCCATTCCTGATTCTGCTGTGTGCTCATCGGGCTTTCACCTTTATGCCTGCGTAAACGCCCCCAGTGATAACTGCATTCCTCTTTCCGCACACAGTTGCCGTTGATGTTGATCTTGTACTCTGCACCACAGCGACAGCATATCTTCGTAAATGCTGAAAAATGATTGGGAAAAAAATCATTCAACGTTCAAATTAAAGTCGATCCCAGATCAAATGTGTCGGTGTTAGTGACTGACGGTCTGTAACGGCCTTTTTCTCCGGGGCGTTGTGGATCACTGCTTTGCCTGGGGCCTCGAGGTTTGTCCTCGGGTATCCGTGCTCCTGGAGCTGCTCCTCTGTCATCAAATACGCATTCAGCTTCCTGTACAGACTGGCTCCTGAGAGCAGACAGAGACACAAGACCGTCTTTGTTCAGTGACGAATAAACCTGTGCAAGCTGGTGCAAAAACTGATCAGAGATGATCTTAATCGGTGGCTGGAAAAAAAAGCCTGCTAAAGCAAGATATGTTGTCAGAGCAAGAGCGTGTGTTTGCAGGTACAAAATTCCAGTTGAATATCTCCCTTAAAAGGGTCAGTTTGTCAGTGTTGCTATTTTCACACACTCAGTCAAACGGCAGAACTTGTCTTTCTTGGCAAAAATAGACAAATTATATATACATAAATATATATATGTGTCTTTCCATCCTGAGCATTCCACATATGTAGGAGCTCCTCATTTTCAAACAAGCAGAGAAGGATTTATTAGTTCACTTCCTGGTAGTCTTGTAAATAAGCGTCCTCTGATGTCAGGTCACGGGAAAGGTAGTTAGCAGTAAACAGGATATGGAGGTTCTCACGTGGGTATCTGCTTCACTGTTACTATGAGGCAGCATCAACACAGAGCAAACAACAGCTTACAAGTCTCAACCTGAAACAAAGATTCATTCAGGGTTTTTTTTTTTTTTACCCCTGTAGAGTTTTATCTGAGGTATAATCTGACTCTTTCTGTTGCGACAAATTTGATCAGCTGAGAGAGGAAAAGAAGCCAAGGGAAGAAAAAAAGTATCATTTTCACCGCAGATTAAATAAGAAAGAAAAAAAGAAAAAGAATCATGATCCCTCATGTGATCCCTGCTCACCAGCGAGTTTCTCCTCCTGGTGTTTACCCGACCTGTTCACAGTGAAGCTCGTGGTGGCCGCAAGGCGACCTCCCAGCACTTCCTCGTGGGACTGGGCCCTCCGTTTAACAGCTGACCCAGATACCTCTGCGGAAACAGGAACAGGTGGAGAAATCTGTGCGAAGGGCCCAGCGTTCGGCGTGAATGCATGGGGCCGAGGCCACCTACTGCTGGCAGCTGACGGACAGGAGCTGCTCTTGCTCCGGAGTTTCTTCAGCGTGTTGACGGCTACATTGAGGTAGATGTTCTTACTGCTACTGCGGTCGTACACCAGCTTCTCCTCCTGTAGGCCCTGAGGCAAAATTACACAACAGTCAGTGATGGAATTGCAGCTTCTGCCAATGAAAAAGTTTGTCTTCTTTCTAAAGCTCTACACGGCACATCTCTGTTAGGTGAACCTGACAGATGCTGCTCATACCATGTGGAAAGCAGCTTCCTCCGATGAGCAAAATTTAACGCATTCATCTATGAAAGTGTTGAGGTAGCGCTGACGGATGTTGGTGGGAACCTTGGCCCCAAAGTCAGAGGGAATGACGGGACGCTTCATTGAAGTGCTCTGAAAAGGTACAAGAACGGGAACAAACAATGAGGCTTTACATATGATACAAACACTTAAGAAACGCAAAAAAAGGGGATGGAAATATCACAAGCTGATGGGCAGAAGTTAAAGAAAGCTCTGGGAACCTTCATGGTGGGGGTGTGTGCCATCCGCTTTTGCTGAGCTGTAGATGAGGTTTTGGATAAAATGCCGGCTGTGGTTTGGGCTTTGACACCCTGATGGGTCTGACCGGGGCTTAAAACTTGACTTGCGGCTGGTTTACCACCTCTGGGGCCTGGTCAGACAAACGCACATACACACACTCGTTACTTCAGCTTCTCAAAGTCAGGGAGCGTTTCTGAGCGGTGCATCGATATGGAGCCCGCAGTTCCACCCTGGCTGAGAGACACTCGTACTTGTTTTTGAGGATGACGTAAATGGGTTAGGACGGTGAGCTATTCTCTTCCTTTCTCCAGAAAAGCCGGGACTTTCTGGGACTCTCTCCGAGGCGGCTTTGACTGCGGCCGAGAGCTGAGTGGCTTGCTGCTGCGCCATCTGCATGCGCTGGTAGCACATCTCCTGCGCCGTGGGTCTCTTGTACGGCCGTACGACGGCCTTTGATGGTGCATCGGTCTGAGAAACAGCAACAGGAAGCAGATTACTGGAATGTAACATGTTGGTATGATGCTAAAATGAAAGCAATTGACTCGTAAACTTGTCACTTTGTAGGTTGTACATTCCAATTATATAACACAGGAAAAACAACCACATGTTACGTTTTGTTTCCTCAATGACTTTGAGCTTGCTCATCAGCTCCCAAATATCTTCACTTCACTATTCGTCTTTTACCCTGTTAGAAGCTCATTTTCTGATTTGAGTCTGCACACTCAAACCAAGCACTTAACTGCCAAAACATGAGATTGACCAGAGGAGCTTTAGCCTTAATTTAAACTAAAGCAGTTTGGTGATCGTTATCCCTCAGGGATGGTTGTGATGGATCTGTGATGCTGTGGAGATGTTTGCAAAAGCTGTACTCTGAGATTCAGGGTGACAAACTCACATTCCCTTTGGCAACAAAATGAGACACCCTCTTCTTCTGACCCGGGATGAGAGTGGTTAAAGTGCTATCTGTGGTTTTCTCCTCCTCCGAATCCCCAGAAGGCTGAAAGAGAACAAATTAGATTCAGGGGATGCAGAGTAAGCAGACAGCATTCGGTGTTTGAAAGATAAGTGCACGTGTAAAGCCAAAGTACCTGCTTTGCTTGCCTTCCCTTGTCTTCTCTCTTCACATCTTTGGATTCATTGAAGATCCTCAAACACTCCTCCATTGGATCTGAGTCAAAGTCCAGATAATCCTGAAAGCTGGAAAAGTCCATCCCAACGCCGTCAACCTCGTCCTGACAAGCCCCGCTGTCTTCCACCCCGCGATCACCTTCATCCTCAGAGGAAGACGGAGTCTGCTCTGAAGCCTTCCTCTTGTTCAGACGGCCCCTCTTCAGGGCGTCAGCCGATTTCCTCACCAGCACTTCCTCCGGCTCGTCCTCAAAATCCATTTGGATGGGTTGAGCCTCATCTGGGCTCTCGTCTCCAAACAGATCTACGTGGCTCAGACTCAGATTCTGCTTCTTGTTCTCTGTCTTTTTCCCGTTTGATGAGCTGATGCTTTGCTTTCCTTTCTCTTTACTGTTGATTAAACTAGCTTTACTGCCGCTATGACTCCTTTTAATAATTTTCTTTACATCTTTTTCTTTCTTACTGATGTCACCTTTACCATTTTGGTGCTGGTGTTCTTTGTAGTTTCGGTGCTCCTTATCTTTTTCTCTGTCTGATGTTTTCATCTTTTTTACTTCTCGTACATCTTTATCTTGTTGACTTGAGTCTCTTTTCAATTTTTCCCCTGTCCTGATCTTCTCATCGCTTCTCTTTTCATCTCTGCCTTCCCTCTGAACTTTATCTGATGTCTTACTCTTCACTGTATTTTTCCTGTCATCCATTTTTGTGTGACTCTTGTTCTCTTTCTTGGCAGAGTCCTGGTTAGAGTTCTTTGCTGACCCTTTGTCTTTGCTACTGCTGCTGTTACTCGTGCTGTTCAATGATTTCTTTAAATCAGTTTTGCCTCTCTTCTCGTGACTACTAGCCCCCTTCTTTTTTTCCATGTCTTTTCCTTTAATATTTTCCCGGATGTCCGAGTCCTGTGCTAGCTGCTCTTTATTCCTCTGTGACAGCGCACCAAGTAAACTGTCAGTCCTCTCTCTTCTGTCCTTTCCAAAAGTTCTTCCAGATAACCCTATATTCCCTTTCCTTTGTTGGAGATTACTCAGTGAAGTGGGTCGATACTCTGTCCCCGAGCTCTCCCCATCAGAGTCAGATATAGTGTACTTTTTCGTGTCTGTGTTCGGTTGCCATGGCTTTTTCCCAACTGCAGAGCACTCCTCCTCTGACACATCTGGCTCTGATAGCTTGAGTGCCTTTTTGCATTCGGTTTTCCTTTGGGTACCCCTGTCCCGCTTGCTTTTCACGGCGATCCCAGCTGCATAGTTGGACATTGGGTCATACTCCATATCCGTGGATGGTTTAGAATTGTCAACGGTGTACTTGCACTTTGAGGAGGGTGTGCTGCTTGAATACTTTGGGCTAGGGGGAGGAGAGGGGAGGTGCTGCAACTGTGTCCGAGATGAGGGCTTTTTCAATGACGTTGGAACGTACTCCATTGAGTTACTGTTCCCCTGATTGTCTGAATCCAAGGTGTACTTGCTGCACCCAGAGGTGGGGGTGGGATTGTACCCCCCTGGTGAGCTCTTGTAATTGCCCGGATCATAGGCCAGATGTGAAGCTGCTGCTTTGCTATGAGCAGCCTCGGATGAAGATAAACGGTTACCCTCACTGGGATCGTATGGCTCATCCCCAATCCGAGAGAGCTTCCTCTTCTCCCGCTCCACCTCGCTGCGGACCTCCTCGATGGCCCTGTTGACCAGCTCCAGAGCGCCGGTGATGTCGGCCGAGGCTTGCTTTTCATTCTGCTGCTCCTGTGGTCTCACTACTTTGGGATTGAAGGGGTCATAACCCAGTTCTGAAAGGAAGGAGTGATTTTAGCTCTTTACGGCAGCATATGTGACCATTAACCATCTAATCATCACTGCAAAGCTTTATTACGGAAACTTAGTTCATCACAGTATCGTTCTGTCCATCCTATTAGACCAAATATTCCTATTCAGCAAGTCGGATCTTAACCCAATAATTCGGAAACAGATCTTCAATCAGACAAGTTCAACAACACAAAGGCAAGGAAATTAAACAAGCAGGAATCAAACCACATGACAGAAATGTGAAGTTCATCAATAAAATGATTTGCACAAGAGCCAACTTGATTTTCTGGTCTCTGCTCTTATGACGAATTTTCATAGAAAGAGAAGACAATACGAAGAACACACTACTACTGAGATTGACGGTTTACCAATTTAGTTAATAGACTGATTTAAACACACCTTTTTGCTTTTGTAATTTCTGTTTGTTATGCTTAAATAATTATCTCTGCTCCTCTAGGTATTGCTGTCTTTGTTATGCTATGGGAAAACAATATTCACATTCAAAGAATGAGTGGTGATTTGTACTAGGAACTCTTCAGTTTATGAAACTGACATGTTGGAGATCCAAATGGGAGCCTTGGCTAATCTAAATAAATATTTTCAGGACTAATTTACCTTTTTACTTTTCTCTTACATTGTATGGACAAGCTTTCAGTTCAGTTTTCGAAATTTCCTTACATCACTGGGGGATTTCCAGGAGAAAAAACCCCACAGAGCACAATTTTAAGGTTTTCAAAGTCACAAATAACATCTAAATGCATTCTTCTCGATGGCCTTCCTTTTAAATGAATGACATTGTTATGTCTGGTAGCATATTTTCCGCACAGTTACATATGTCTGAAGCTCTATGACACTTAACTGGTGTGGGATACTGACTTAACTGTCTCAACTCTCAGTCCGCATGGTAACGAAAACCCACTTTTCATCTATTGCTTTTATTTGCTTTTTTGTTTTACACGTTCTCAGCACTTCGAGTCAAGTCTACAACATTCCTCTTACACACTGACACGGACACAGATGCTATGTTAATCAAGTCAATCCTGTATTTGAGTTAGCACCTTTTTGTCCGAGTTGAAGGTCTCTTTGCTTTTTAACGTCTGCCGGTGCTCCGTACTGGGACCGTCTTTGCTGGCTGTGCCTGAAGTGACAGTACGGTCTGTTACACCCATTTCTGTCGCCTTTGCTGTCGTTGTAATCCGCATAAAACGGACAGTCAATCCCACGGAAGAAGCCGGTGGATCTTAACATTATCTCCTGATGTGTGTCGCATGCCCGCAAGACCACGCCGGTGTTTCTTTCCGTCTAGAATTTCAAAAGCACGGCAAACTCTTGTAGGAGCGACGAAACAATAACAAGGTCCCTAAGGCGCCATGTTGGATTGGACCAGAGAATTGAAGTCTCGCGTGGACTTCCACACGCCACGTTCAATTACGTCACAACACGATAAGGAGGAAAGGAATACAACTCCAAAACCACTTCAGGAGAGTGCAGATAAGAGTTTATTGAAAAAGACATATTTGACAACCTGTTTATCAATATCATCAAGTATCATTATCAAGCAGTATCTGCAGTGTTGCATTTAAGCTGGATTTAAGATCAATAAACCTATTATATCAATGTGTTGGGTCATAATAAATGAGACATGGGATTGAACACGTTTTATTTCAGAGGAATCCAGTCTTTCGACTGGAAAAGCTACACGTTTTCGCACAGCCACCAATAAATCCTTGAAAACCATTTTCTTTATTATGCTCCAGGTTCACAGCCTTTAGTCACCGAGACACTCATCTTTGCCAGGTCTAAAATGAAAATCAACATTGATTTACGCAGTCTTGAGATACTTTTCTTCTGTTCCCTTTAGGCAAAGTCTTTAATCAAGAAACATATGCCACCCTCCAGTTACTTCATATTTGTATTACGGTTTAAATGCAAAGTATCTTTAAATTCATAGTTACACGACAAAATGTTACAGTACTAAACTGGTTAACTTCTCAATTACGATATAACATTTACCGTTTAAAAACACGTGAACAGACTATTGGCTCTCAAATTACTTAAAATAAGTAAACACTAGCGTTTCGTAACAAGATTATCTTTCTAAGGGCATTATGTTTTTTAAGCAAGCAGGCCTTCTGCGTCAAAACTCATCTTAAATTTTAAACGCCTCCCAGATGGATCCTCGAACCTACCTCCCGCTCCAATGGCAAAGTTTAGGCAAACCGTTGCTCAGGGTTTTTGTAAACGCCTCACAGTCACGTGGTACTGTTCCCAGGTGTAGCAGCAGGTAATCAGCGACAGGATAATTGGTGGTATTTCTGCACCTGGGACCCGCGAGGCCAATCTGTGTTGGCACCTAGATGGTTTCTGTTGTTCTGGCAGTGTCTGCTGTCATTATTATAATGGGTTTTTTTTTCCCCTGGAGGGTAAATTATTTTTGACTCCAAGGAACACATTAGGGTAGGTGTGTCAAATATTCCAGAGCATGCATGTCTTTTACTTATTTATTCACCGACAAAATCCTTTAAAATTCGGTCAACGTTCGTGTGTTTTCCTGTATACTAGGAGCCTAGTGCGTCCGAACATGCGCTTATGGCCATGTGCCAGCCTTTTTTTAGTTTATAAAACTGCCCGTTTCAATGCCAAATGGGCTTAAATGTGGCAGCCATTGCTGATGATCTGAGAACAGTTAGAAGCACAGGTGGGAATAATCCAATTGATTATCAACTCTTCCCCTGTTGTTAAGACTAAATGAAAAGCTGGAGGATTTCAATGCAGAATTACGTACAGTAAGCTGTCTTTATAAATCTTTTTATTTTTATTTTAGAGTAATATGACCCCAATGTGAGATTTTTTTTTACACCAAAATACCTGGCGTTTTAAGAACTTCATAAGGATTCATTTGTAGTTCTCCCCATAAACAAAGATCCAATGTTGACAGATTTGTTCAGTTAGAAAACAAAAACATCAAATGTGTCGTTTGACCTCACTGGCTGGAATGGGATCAATTGCCTAACTTAAAAAAAATAAATAAAAAAAAATAAATAAAAAACTTTCTGAATGCAGAACTACATTTTGAACTCTAACCATATTAACCCACACAGGACTCACTCTTCTTAATGTTGGATTTCACGTTGAAATGTATCCCCTGAGAAAATAATGCAATGCTTCCTTGACTAAATGAAATCCCATGAGGATGCACTTTTGAGGCAAATGTTGCCTGATGTTTCTTGTGCGTCTGCGCGCGCTGTCCAGCAGAGGGACACCTTCACCTGGAATCACCCGTCCTGCAGCTGCTGTACAGAAAACGCTCTGCTGTTGCATCATTTTATTTCCACATGCCTGATGACGGTTGAAATGAAAGTTATGCAACAGACAGGATTTTTTTGGGTGTGTTTTTAGGGTTGCAGAAACCATGTACTTTGTAATCTGTAAATGGGCTGTATTTGGAAAGTACACAAACGGAAATGTTTTTTTTTGTTTTTGTTTTTTTGCTTGAACAGAGCTGATGCAGTCACATGTAGCTCTTTAAAAGAAAATGGCAGATGAACTCTGATTCAATATTAGCATGTTATAGTTCATGTGTTTCTTTGCGCTGCCAATTGCCTACAGGTGGTAACAAATCCTGCCTTGCACAAATGTTGAAATCTTCAGTTGGTGTTCAGTCATCCTTTTTGGACCTTCAGGGAGATCACGAGCTGGCACCCGGGAGCTGCAGCCCTTGCAGCAGGTTGCATCAGGCTCGTCAGATGGGGCCCAGCTTTCTGAGAAAAGCAACCCCCTCTGCTCTCCATGTGACTAATGCAAGGTGAAACCACAGACACATTTCTGTACGTGTGGAGACAAGTGAGCTCATATTTACTAACAGCCAAGGACATAAGCAATGGTCTGCCCACATATCAGGAAGTGCCTCTGATAGGACTTTACCTTACAGAATCAGATTAAATGGCCTCAGCCTTGGCCAAAAAGATAAGACTGCTGGTTAATATGAAACAAGTGATACTGGAAAGAGTGCTTATCAGTTTCAGAGTTTAACCTTAAAATACATTAAACAATTCAAAGTAATCAGCACACTGAAGTTCAAAGCATTTTATTGCATTTTTTTTTATTTTTATAGAAAACAATACAAAATTATGTATCAACTGTTCATAAATGTTGCCTTGAGTGAACTGCAATCATTCACATGGTACAGTAAAGTGCATATTTTAAATCAATGTTCTTTTATGATAAATTTCTCCCACCTGAACACAAGGGCTTGGGGCAATTCAGTGTTAAAAAAAATATATATCAGGCGTTGGCTCAAAACGCTTGAAGACTGTCAGATAAACAGAATAACCCCACATCATGCCTGTGACAAGGAGCCATTTATAGAACATTGGAGCAATGTTGCTGGATTGTAAATGCTTTGCCTGATGGCTACATTCAAACTGTGGGGAAAGTTGGTGATACTGTCCATCTGAATGACTGAACTTTAACACTTAACTTCAAATCGACAAACTATACACAACTCAAAGGCTGTAGGATATTTTAACATCTTTGCCCTTTTAAAGAGAAAAAACTGCCGTTGGACAGATAGTAGAAATGGTCATGACCAAGAAAACTCTTACTATACCCGTCAGGGTATTAGAGTATGGTCAAAGTCTGTGCGTTTAAGTATCCAACCCTATCAAAAAGTAGGGGCTAACTTGTATGAAGCTCAGAGGGAGAAAAAAAAAAGGCAGAATACTGAACTGTAAAGGTTTTTTTAGACCATCTTCGATTGCCTTGATCTTCAGCTTAATGCTTTAAGATTACTGATAGCAAAGTAGTTTCCAAAACTAGAGAAAACAGCTGCATACACAAATTCAAGTAAGTCTTATTATAAGACATAAACACCAGAAAGATGCATCTGTAGAAAGGTATTTTTAGAACTATTACAGTGTTCTATTATCAGCATAACGAGTCCTTTGACACCATTTCCAGAGTACCATCGCTGCAGTGCTGGCAACAGGACATGGAATCAGAGGTTTCCCTACTGCTAGGTGTTGACCAGGTTTTTTTTAAATGTCATGACATGAACACTCTTTGGTGAAATGGCTACAGTGCTGAGACCTCATCACCGGTCCATAACCTGCCCGTTACAGAATGAGCTCCAACTTATCTGAATTATTATTGCCAGCTGTTAGACATAAAAAAAATTCCTTCAGTGGGCAAACACTTTCCATCTTGCCTCATACAACTGAACTTTAAAAAAAAAAATAAAGGAAAATATCTGGTGTTTCACCTGAACAGCACCTGAATAAAATTCATACACAAGATGAAAGCTTGACAGCAATATAAAAGAAAAAAAGTGGCACATTGGAGTTTTCAAACATGAAAAATAAAGTAAACTTAATACAGCTAAAGGTGGAGGATTTTTTTTTGGAATGTTTTCCTTTTTTTTTTTCTTTAGTAAAATCTCATGTATCTTAATTGTAATAAAATTTAGCTCAGAAAGGGGTGTGCTCTGGGGAAGGAAAAAATAAAAAATAAAAAAAACCCAATGGCAACACTTTTAGAGAAAATGGTCCAAATAAATTAAATGTATTTGATCAACAAATTACACTCTGGTCACAGCGGCCAAAATGTGCTTTTCAAACCCCCTTGCAGGAGTTCTTTTACTGACAAAATATTTAAGTTTGAATATATAGAAATTCATTTATAGAAAAAAAAAAAAAAAAAAAAAAGAAAAATCAAAAATTAAAAAATAAAAATTCTTGTTATAGCAGGGGATATGCCATGGATTCTTTACAATGAAAGTACCACTGACTCCAACTCATTTGTGAAGCCATTTTTAACGTCAAGAATTAGCCTGTACCAACCAAAATACTCTTTTTGGGGTCGCTATACACCATAACCAAGTTAAACAACTGTATACCATTAGACCTGCCCGACAGCATTTAACAAGTGCTGTGGCCACTACTAATTTGTCATATGGTCACATAAAACTATGGATTGGTGAAATGGTAAGTTACAGCTCATAGGGCACAGGTGAACATTCTTAGCTCTTGAAGCATTAAGTGCATGGCCACCAAGCTGGATGAGTGCATGTGCCTTCTCAGACATTAACAGAAGAGGCTCAGATGTGAGGAATTCAACTTAATGAAGGAAAGAAAATCCTTGAGGAGTCCCAAGTGACATAATGGACCATACCAGGCACAGACAGCATTGGCTTACAGCCCCTCCGACCCCATAAACTAAATCCTTTTGAGACAGAACAGCCTTCATCTTGGCATATTGCATAAGCTTGTATGTATCTGCAGATGGGCCTTTCATGCATATACATACAGGCAAAGAGAACATTCCAGATAACTTAATTCACAGTGGATCCAGTTGAAACGTGGGAGCAGCACAACAGGTTGTCCTTTGGTGTCTGAGCTTAGTTCTAAACAACAAAAAAGTTCCAACTTCTGAACAGTTGTATGGAGGGAGGGGAAAAAAAAGAAAAGAAAAAAAAAACCCTGAACATCTCCCAAATCATTAATTCACCATCCTCCCAAACCTGAATGTACACATTGTGTTTATCTGCAGGCCCTGTGTTGATGTGCTTCAGAAGTGCTGGATAAGAGCAGAAGGCATTGAGAGAAAGGGCTGTAAGCAGCATCTCCCTTTACAGTGGCTTTAAAGCCTGAATAGCAGAGGAATCAAGGCCAGCTAGAATTAGAGAGAGGGGTCAAAATTGAGAAGGAGAGTCTCAGAGCAATCTTTGATCTGGATCATAATCTTAAGCGAGGGTCAGAATTCCAGTTTAAAGTTCAGGCACAGTCTCCCACGATGACGAGAGGGGCCAGGAGCTGACGTAGCTCTGCAGCAGACACGGGTCCTCCTTTTGGCTGACTGTTTCGCTGCCTGCGCCGGGCCAGCTTGGAGTTGGAAGGAGGAGTGAGGCGCACAGACGAGCCAGTAGCATTGACAACATACGGGACCTCCTGCTGCTGTTGCTCTTCCATGTCATCCTGTTGAGCTAGCTGCCGGTTTACAGCCATGGCCTTGTCGGCAAAAAATGTCAGATCCCTTTTACTGCTGGTTCTGTTGGACAAGAACAGAAAAACAATCAAAAACTGCTAAACCAAAGCAGAAACATTTCTCAAGTAGCCACAGCTCTGACATCTTACCTCTGGTGTAATATGGATGTTGATAAAGTGTCAGATGCACCCTGAATAGTTAAAGAAAAAACAAAACAATTGTTCATTAGAAACCAATTCCAACACAGCACACGTGAAATCAAAGTTTTGATTCAGACTTACCCCTTGCACCCAGGGGTGCTGCAGCACCTGGCTGGCACTGAGGCGATTTTTGGCATCTCGAACCAGAAGTTTGGATATCAGGTCTTTGGCACTTGAGGAGATGTGAGCCCAGTCCTTCTCTGGAAACTCGTATTTTCCTTCTTGGATACTTTCAAATAAGGTGTTCTGGAAAGGAGCAAACAATAACCATAAGTTATCTGCGCCTGAAGAGAGAAAGAACCCATTATCCTCTTCGACTCTGGTCCTGGGGTACCTGGCAGGTGTGGCAGGGTTCTCCTAATTCCCATCCACAGCCACCACCACAGCGGCCAACAAACGGTGGGTAGCCACTCAGCATGATGTAGAGGATTACTCCAAGGCTCCACAGGTCACAGCGCTTGTCATAAATTGTAGCCTCTTCACTGAAGGCTTCAACTACCTCAGGAGCCATGTACTCTGCTGAACCACACTGAGGAGAAAGAAAACAAGTTTGTTAGCCCCCAGGGGTGATGTAAAGCAAAGTGAACAGCAGAAACAGAACATCTAAAAGAAACAATCCTCTTAGCTGCTGCTCCAACCCATTCAGCTGATACCTCGTGGTTGCAAGTGTTAAAGCTCACAGACTATTTTTGGGCATGGAAAAAGGGGGAGCGTGTGTGTGTGTGTGTGTGTGTGTGTGTGACAGTCACATGCTTATATGCAGGGATGAACTGATTTAAAGAAATTTGCCATTAAACTACCATGAGGAAGATCCTAAGTAGGAATATTACATTATGGGAGAGTGTGGACAGGCAACTGCTTTGAGTCACTGCCTTAGATGACTGACAGAACAGTCTGGAGGAAAGGATAAACCCAGATCATACAGTGTCTTATGTAGCAACGGAGAAAATTAGGCCAAATACAGAGCAAGGAAAAGAGGATTGGCTGTCCTGCAGAGCCAGATGCGCGGCTGAGCCCTGGATAGTTACATAACCTGTAAAAACAACTAGCTATTTATTATTGTTGAAAAGAGTTTTTACTCAGCTGAATTGTTGTTGTGAGAATAGATTTGAAAGAGAAGTGGGAACTGTTTAAGTATAACTACATTTATACAACTATCTGAAGAGGGGCCTGTTTACACCAAGTAGGAGTTCACTGTGTACCAGTGCCATGCACCAGCTGTCCCCAAACTCCACCTCCACCCTGCTGTTTCCTTATGTAATAAAATTCACTGCAAAGGAATCTCATCTCAGACAAAGCCGTCTATGTAGAAATCCCCACCCCCACATTTCCACCATGAACATGTCTGGTGAGTGCAAACGGAGACAAGCCTCCAGGATTTAGGCCAAATGCAGCTGTTCAACACAAGCAAACCAGAAGAATAGCTTTATATTTTTACCATCCAAGGAGTTCTAAAATGCAAGAGGTTTATGATGTTTGAAAGCAGTCATAGCTAGTCTAACAAAATACTTGAAATACAGAGCAGGTAAACAAAACACAAAGAAAGCCAGTCCAGAGTTGCCTACATCTGCATCTTAAAAGGCAAAGGTCACAGCAAAATGGCAATCACTGCACTTTGGCACAGCCTTCAATCTTCATTCACATTTTTTCTTCCTGCACACCTTGTCAGTCAAACTGTTCATATATCTTCCGGTAAACAGCTAATCAGCTGCTGTTGCAGCACAGCTACTTGGTATTGCAACCTGGGGCTTTCCTGATACCATGTGACTAGTCAGACCACACTGATGACACACCTCTGCTGTTTGGAACTGGCAGGATTACTGCAAGAGGCTTAACAAGAAAAAGACCTGTTCAGTCATGAAGCTGCATCTCTGACAAACGGTTCCTTGAAACTATCCAGTTCAAAGCAGTTTCGAACTGATGTCGAAACACTTTCATATTTCCAGATCTCTGGTGAAAAATATAGAGAATTCCTATTTAAAGTAAGGGAGCCTGCTGTGGGGAAAATTCCCTTCTATTCATACTAATCATAGCACATGCCTTAGTAAATATGACTGAATTCATTCAGTCACTATTGGGGCCAATAGTTAAATGAAAATCAGATAGCATTGTTCTTGCGATCAAAGAAACAAAAACAAGCCAAAGCGCATGACCAGAACCGGATCTTTGTCCCTCCCACACCCCTTCCCCCTCCCACAGATTCAGCCAATCACGGCTCAGTTGCTAGGTGTGGGGGTGGGGGGGGTGGGGGGGGAGACTAAAATTTCTAGAACACACTTTTTGCAGAGCCATTGTATGAAAAACAAAGGAAGGGAGAAAAAAAACGCAGACCAGCACAAGTGTGGCTGGGGCCACTGGGCGGAGACTGAGCTAAAAGAGGGATGTTTTCCTCACACCACAGGCAGAAACGGGAAATGAGAGTTTGTGTTTAGGTTTCAATGAAACGTCCTAAACCCTGAAGACAGTGTCTTTTGTCACCTACCCAGGCAAATACATCATTTCCTAACCTGAGGGGTCAAAACTGTTTTGACTCAACGTAGAAAGCAGATACAAAATTTCCCTTTGGAGAAGAAAAGAGACCATCAATAGAAATGACAAACAGATTCAAATATTCCCTGCCACAAAACTATATTCAGTTTACTAAAGATTAAATGTAAACCACCTCTAAATCACCTTGCCTTTGGCTAATCTTCTCCACCCGTTATATTAACTGAAAGAAAATACAGATGAAAGTTGCATGTGTCTGAGCCCCCCCCACCCAAAGATTCCAACAAGCTAAAGTTAAATTCTTCACCTGCTCAGTTACATCTGTTCTGCTCAACAGAAAAACGGCAGGCTTGCTGACCTATGCAAAAAGCATGCTAGTTCAATTTTACCATTTCTGTGCCATGTACTCCCTTTTTGGACACTGATCAAAAGTAATACTTTGTGCTGTGACGATAATGGGAGGTTTAAACAATCACGACCTCAATGTTTGTTGGGATTCAATATTTACTATTGATAAGGAACAGGACATTGAGATTTAACTAAAAGCTTTCTTTCCAAGTATACTTCAAAGGGAATATGAAACAGAGGCCATTCAGGAAATAGTTCATGCCATTTCAGAGAATATACACAACAACAAACAGTTATCTTTCTCTAAAATCAGTAAGCTGCTGAGGCAACCAGCACTCTGCATCGCCCGACAGGCAATCAGTCCATTAGGTTTGATAAAGACAACCATTTACAGCATGAAACACACCCCTGTTATTCTCAACAAAGACAGAGTATCACTTCATGTGACCTCTTCCTTGCTTTGAACATAAATTAAAACCAATGTCAAGCTGATTTTCATTCTTACAAAAAGTACATATGTGGATAAAATATTCAAAACTAAAGATGAGGAAAGTAAGGAGGAGGGCTTACCGGAGTGAGGAGTTCTGGGGTAGAGATGGGTGAGCTGTCACTGTTCAGCTTGATACCACTGCCCAAGTCAAAGTCACAGATTTTGACCGGGGAAACCTAGACAGGAAAAATATAACAGTTAGGTTTAATTTCATACGATTTTGAGATGGGAGTAAAACCAAGACAGAATCCTTCAGATTCATCATAAACAATGCTGACTTTGCATTTTCTAACCATTTGTTACCCTTTGGACGAATAGTCATAAACTTACTTTGTCTGAACTTTCACAGAGAATGTTTTCAGGTTTCAGGTCTCTATGTGCCATTCCTAAAAAAGAAAAAAGAAAACCTTCAACTTTTGTAAGGAAGTTTCAGGACAAAAATTTAAATAAAGAATGTACTTCAAGTATGATTTGAAGTATAAACAGATCCGTTAGACATGCTGAAATTTTTTTTTGTTCATGTTATTTTACCCTTGTTATGCAGAAAGTCTAGGGCACTGGCGATGTCATGCACAACCACACTGGCTTCCTGTTCACTGAAGTGCTGTCTCTTGTGAATCTGTGCCAGAACAGAACCTGACAAGGAAAAATGATGCAAGTGAATCAACTACATTAAGAATATAAATGTAAAAATAACAATTCAAAGAAACATTTCTATAATTTGTAATCAGGTATATGCATTTTTAAAAGAAATGCAAACAAGACTACAAGCAGCACTAACCTCCTCTAAGCTTTTCAAACACCAGATAAAATTTGTCCTCCTCTTCAAAAAACTCTA
Source organism: Menidia menidia (assembly GCA_907169785.1). Lineage (NCBI taxonomy): Eukaryota > Metazoa > Chordata > Actinopteri > Atheriniformes > Atherinopsidae > Menidia > Menidia menidia. The sequence goes on along the minus strand of CAJRST010000002.1, from coordinate 13,389,536 downwards.
CAAGCTCCAGGATGTTCCTGCAAAAACATGAAAAAAAAAAATGTTTATAAATAAAGGTCAAAATGAAACATATGTTGAGGTCTGCTTTTACACGACAGCAGTAAATTACCTGTGGCCCTGGCACTGGTAAAGCATCTCAACCTCTCTGAAGACACGGCTGCGGCTGTGACCTGGCCTTTTTTCAATGATCTGGAACAGAGTAACATAATAATGAAGAAACATTACGTAAACGTTTTCCTAAGAGCATTTTAGATTAAAAAAAATGAATTAAAAAAAAGCTTCTGCATCAAGTACAAATGGGTGTCGTCTTCCCTCTCTCCAGTTCCACCACAAAATAAAAAGCACGGCCACACACACTGCCCAAAGCTGTGTTTATGTTAGAACAAAATAACATTGGGGAGATTATATACTCCATTCACGGTACCTTAAAATTTGCTACCTTCAAGACCACACCCGACGTTTTACAGTAAACAAACTTCATCCTGCTCTGACAAGTAGTTAACCTACTTTCAGCTGTGCATAATGATGCCAAAAAAAGACCAGACTGAAAAAACCTAAACACAGACACCCCCTATATGCATCAGCCTTTAACATCCAACAGTAAAAAAAAAAAGTTAATGATAACAGAAAAATAGTCTAAAAATAACTGTGCTGCCTAGAACTAAGCCACATAGAGGCCCCCAGCTGGACAGTACCCTGCCAGACAGAGATAGACTGCTGACACCAAAGCAATAGGCCTGAATTTTCCAGCCCTGGTTGGTTATTGTACGAGTGGGAGGCTATGTATGCCTGCCTTCCCAGTAACTGGATTACAGCTGGTATTGAAGCCCAGTGGGGACAAAGTTACAATGTGTGTGCAGGATTAATACACAGACAAGAGATCCATGAACAGTCCTAAGCCTGCTCACGTTCCAGTCTGAGTCAGCAGGCCAAACAGTCCCTGATCATAACAAAATTAACAGACAACAACCTTTCCAAGGTTAGGGGATGTACACGTCAAAGCACTAGAATTATGGTAGTTTATCCAAGCTATGGATCAAAACACATCCAAGCAACAAGAGGTTTTTACTAATAAATAATTTTCGTTTCAATTTATTTTTCCCACATCTGCACGGGATTGCAAAAATAATGGCTGAGAGCCTTAAAAGTTTTGTCTATAAGCCCCACAAGCAGACTTGCACAGCAAAGCTCTGCTTGTCCTTGGATCTCTGAGGCTTTTGTTGCTTTTGCAATAGGAGGAGGCCACACCAAACGACCCACCCCCAACATCACCATGTCTGGAGGGGGAGGGGAGAGACGGGACATCTGGCAGGAGCAAGCTGAAGCCCCTCCAACTCTCAGAAAAGCTCCAATAATCACAAACTTTCATGCCTCCTCCCCCAAAACTGCATTGTTCCTTGGCGTCTACTAAACTATTTTGAGACTAAGCCAAATGAATTCAGTGTTTGATCACTCAAATATTAAAGAGAATAATACGGTCAATTATGCAAAGTTTTTATACAACACTTTACAAAAATGTTTTACTTCATACTTTAACTAATTAAATACTTGACAAAGCTTTAGCTGGTAAAATGTAAATGAGAGACTATATAAGAAAAAGCAATGGCAGAAATTCCCAGAGGCAATGACATGCTTTCACATGTCCACACCCCTGAAGGAAAGAAATAAGTAAAACTATTCTGAGAGAAAAAGTAGTGTAAACACTGGGTCACAACCCTCATCCGCCACCCCTCCTTCCTCTGTGGGTTTTGTTTTGGCACAGTTAGCAGAACATAATGTTCTTGCTATGAGCGTCCTCTGTAGGCAAAAAGAATAAAAGAAAAGGGGTGGGCAAATCCCTGGCAGTTACATGATAGGCTCACAGACTGAAAACTGAAAAAAAAAAGAAAAAAAAAAAAAAGAGTCCAATAACTTCAGTTGGCGTTTAGAAACTCAACAGTACAGAAGTTTACCCTACAGGCTATGGAGGCCTCATCTCTAGGAGAAGATCAGGGCTTTTGCTTATCTGGGACAAGAACCTGATTACTACAAGATGACCTTTAAATAAAGCAACAGGGACACAATAGTAATCTTATTTTCTGACATGTCCCTCCTCTTTAGAATTCAATGACTGTAGACTTTCTGCAAATCCTAGAGAATAAAACTGTGTCCGTTTCTTACCTTGACAGCATACTCCTTGTTTGTGATTAGATTAATGCAAGTTTGGACTCTAGCATAAGCGCCCTCTCCCAACAGTTCTTCTTGAAGCCTGTAGACATCTGTGTCAAAAAGATGCAAAAATTCATTTAGTTGAGTTTTAATCCATTTTCAAAAACATACAATTATTAGAAGGTAAAAGGAATTTACCTTCAAATCTCCCAGAGAAACTGTCAGTTGCCCGGCAACGCTTTTTCTTCTTGTTCCTCTTCTTGGCATCGGGAATGTCAATGGGCTGGCTGGAAGGCATGTCTAACAAAATAAGAGTATTAAAAGGATCATTCCCTGGCAAGAAGGAAGCAAAACAGCAAAAGTCTAATACCTACAGGATATCCCACGTACATGTGTACATTAGAAAGCTGTAAAATTGTCTATATACAGACCAATCTAAAAAGCACAGTGAATTTCACAGAAAGAGATTCGTAACACTCACCATGTCTTGGGGAAGAATCAAAATTGAACGATGAATCAATAAGATGGGATCCATTCTTGGTAAAGTCCTCCGATTCAAAGGGATTTTGGCCCTGAACAGTAACAAATATGTTTGTTATGCTCTGTAGTCTAAAAAGTATTCACTATCAGTTATTCATAACCGATAAGAGCTGTTATCCCAGGCTGATAAAAAAAAAAGGCTAACCTGAAAAGATAAGTCTGCAAGATGATAAAGTTTGTTTAGCAAGATAAAAACAACATTATCTGCATACATTGTAACATTAGCTACAACATATTTCAAGTAGACTTCAGTTCACTCCACAGGCACGTGTTGTCAGGCTATATATGTCAGTATTAAGATGTGGGATGGCAACAGATGTTTATATATATATAGATAGGTGAAGTCCAAAAGCCTGCTGACCAACGTGCTCTGACTGCACGCTTCCCAAAGGGCGTGATTACAGCACCTCGAATTATTTCCTCACCTTGAAAGAGCGGTGGAATCCTTTGACTTCGGTGATCTTATTTTGCACCATTTTGTCTCGATTAGTGGTGATTTTCTTGGTGGATGTGCGGCTGCAGTGTTTTTTTTAGAGTATCAATTTGCACCACTCCGAAACTGATAGATGTTTCAGAGACAGTCGCAAGTGATGACACTGCGCTAGCTGGTCAGCTTGCTGCGGCGCTTTAAACGGGAGCCCTGTGGACAACACGTTACCACCCACATTACTAAAACAAATCAGATAAAGACAAGAAACCTGCAACGACCTCTGTTTCACGCGATATCTCGCCAAATAGCCGATTAGCTCAGCTTTGTGACATACCATTTGACAATAGCAACCGCCATTTAGATACAGCGTCGTCTTAACTAGTCCGTTCCCTCTGGTCTATTGAAAACCTTAAATAAACGAACTTAAATTCCACACATGCGCCAGCATGAAAAGACATTGCCACGGAACCAGGCCGTCTTTAAGAAAAACATTTGATGCAGCAGCAAAGGTCGCAGCGAGGCCAACGTCCGTTCAGCTAACTTACATTCGAGTCGGAGGTAAACTAGCCAGTGCACGCGCGTCAGCCGTTGGACCGTTTTATTACCGTTAATTATTACCGTTAGACAACACAAAAAAATATACTTTTCGCAGCGGTTAGTAACACACTGCGGATGTAGCAGAACGAAAAGAGCCTCTGGACCGTCTTTAGAGAGTTAAATAGATAGCATGTCGGCTGGTTACTCACCCCGTTGTTAGTTTTATAGCTCCAGTGTTAGCGTCGTTGTTTCACCCACAGCGTCTACAGCCGCAGAGAGCGGACAAGGGAGGGGGTATGCGCCTAATGGTTTGAGTGTGGAAGGTGGCTGGAAATATACCGCGTGGGTGTTTTTATAACCTCTCGCAGGCTCCACCCCCCCGAACAATTGCGTCAACCAACTGGATGGATCACGTGCCTTCTAGAAAAGGAGATAGTGGCAAGGTTCCATTTATCTTAATATTCGTTGCCTCTCAAGGAAAAAAGTCAAAAGCATTTTAACACGATACTCTTACTGATACACTCTATTTGTCAATTGAATAAGGTTTTAGTGAGATTTCAATGTTGACGACGAAAAGCGTTTTAGTAAATACACATGGTACTCGAATTGGGACTCGACCAAGTGAGCTGTGTTTTGTTTCAGAAGCCTCATCACAGGACGAATAGAGGAAGGAAATGGTGAGTACGTGCATGTCGGCACAATCGTCACTGTTTAGTCAGGAGCTTAGTGGAGACCTGAGCAACTTGTAGAAGAACTCGATCCTCAAGTACAGACGTCAACAGATCAGAACAGAACCTGCCTTTTTGATGCTCAAGATAGAACACAAAGCTACACTGCAAGTCAACCCAGGCCAAAAGAAATCACCCTATTTCAATGTATGAAATAAGAGCAACCAGCACCTGGCCGCTCAACCTCCCCTCTATGTGTCTGGGAAATGTAGAAACTGTATTTATAAAGCCATAATTATCACTTTTACGCCCAGTGATGGATGATTATGGTCAAATGGGTGTTCAGAGAAAAAACCCCGTCTGAATCACTGCATGCAGCTTTGCACAGACTGGTTGATTTAAATACTTGTGAAGTGACAAAACCAGTGGTTGAAACACAGTTGAAATGTTTTAGTCAAATGTCTCACACTCAGTTTTTTGCTTTATATGAGTAGTTGTAACTATTAGAGTTGCATTTAACCGTGTTTGCAATATTGAACAGTGCTAAAATACATGATGTGAAGAAAAAAATGTGCTGTCCAAGCACATATTTGTGATATATTTGTCACGAGGGGTGAGAAGCAGGTGTTTAAACAAGCAGCAGTCCCCACCGCTTGTGATGTATGATGACGCGCATACGCACGTTTTGGAATCTTATCGGGACACGGTTTGGACGAGGGTGGTGACATTGTCTCATGGCTGTGATAATGAAAGAAATCCAGGAACTTTGATGTCTCAGAAATTGCCTGTCTGTCTTGACCCATCTGGTAATTGTGAGATGCCACAGCAATATTGCCACTGATATGGCATGCTTGTGCAGTATTCACAGAGATCAAATGGGTTGTAGGGTTTGCCTCACGTGTGCATTGATAAGTCCCAATATTCCATTGTTGTAGCCTATAACAACACGTTGCAAGTCTAAATACTTCAAACATGCATGTGTTTTCTTCTGAAACAGTATGTCCTCTTTGATTCACCTTTGTTATATATATCACAAAGCAAAATCTTCGTCCAGACTATTCTCTGTGTGGAGTTGATGTATAGTTTATGGAGTGTGTTTTAGTTAAAACCATGTAAGGTCTGTTGTTGGCGGTCAACAGTCTTGTGACCGGACACTCCTCCTCCTCTCCTCCTTCTTTTACCTTCCACCCCTCAAACATAAACCTGATGGTAGCAAACATTACACAAGCTTTTGGCTTACGCTCCGCAGCCAAGAGCACATGGTGTAGTCTAGGCTTTGCTGGAAAACAAGCTCGTACGTACGGGAGCAAGGGGTGGGTCCAAGTTACTTCAGGTCAGTCAAGAGGGGAATGGGCTGACACCGTAGAAGACAGCAACACATTTTCTGAAGTCAGGAACTTCATAGGGGAGGGGATTGTCTCTTTAGTTTGAGGTTATTCCAGTTTGAAATCTGAGTCTGCACTGCTGTTCTGGTTGCAGACAAGGTTAAACCATTGAAATATTGTTTGAATTTCATTCACTGATATTTAAGAGGATTGTTGATTTAACATTCTTGTATCCAGAATTGACCGTCCTTCCAAAACCCTTCATTTGAACTCTCATGTGGAGGGTCAAGGCTTTACTATCATCTAAAGAAGTATTGACTTTGCTTCCATCACAGAGTGTAAACATTGAACAAAATTAGATGAAATATATGAAAACAACAGTTTGTACGTGCAATCATGTGGAATGGTAAGGGTAAAAGATCCTTTTTTTTAACCGTGCCGGTCCAATGTCACAGTGTCTATAACTGTAGGAGTAAAGAAATGCACAAAAGTGACTTTTTATCTAATATCTTAGATAGAAAATTACTGGCTCACTGACAGGACCTCGGTCAGACACAGTTGTAATGTCCCTTTACTACAAACAGCATGCACAGCATAACAGAGGACCCACTTACAAATCCGTTCATGAAATCACCTTTGGCACGTAAAAATGTCAAAAGGCCACAAGGATTTGTGAGCTACCAACAGCAGGCCCTTACACTGTTACACTCACTTACATTCTTTTCTCAACTTGGACGGTCAGCATGTCCCAGAGAGCGCTTTGAACCGTGCCAGAGAAACCCTCCCAAAACAAAATTCTCTAAAGGAAGCAGCTTCCAGATGGGAGGACACATGAAAGAATCTGTGGCAGAAAGGTAAGATGGCTACCCCGTACCACTACCAAGCCCCAATGAAAGCCCTTTGGCACAGAGCTGCCAAAGGCTTGCACAACACCATCTTCGTTTATCTCTTATTCCAACTTTGTTCAAGTTGTGGGTTGCAGCCCTTTGTGTTATTTTTTACCCTTTGCTCTTGTTATCTCCTCGCGCAGTGTTTTGAAATAAACCATATTTTTATATTTTTGTCGGTCATGTGTGAATCTTTTAACCTGGTCCACTGATCTTTTACCTCTTGGTAATTACCTAAAAGAACCACCCATAACACATATATTTTATGAGGTTGTCGTCATCATGTGCATCCTTTCGTACCTTTTATCTCGTAGAACACTTACATTTTCAGTCTACGGCAGCACATTTTTTGTTTGAATATTTCTCCATCATCTTTCATCCTTCTGAAAAACTGTCCTCTGGGCCTATTTTTTTTTAAAATCATGTGGAGCCCTCTTTTGTGTACAGTGTTGATAATCATCGCCGTAGCAATGCCATGAGCTATCAGACTCAGCAGCCACATAACCGTTAAGGGTGTGTGCCCAGTCCCGCACTAGCTGAGTCACATTATCTCCCAAACCCTTTTCTCTCTCTGTAAATAACCAAACCGTTCCATCAAAACAACATCCAGACGCGGCTGTATAAAACCGGAGCCGGACCTGCTTAGCCGTGATTGGCTGCAGCTACAGATTCCTGCCCTGTTCCTCGCCTCTTGCCAGTGCCTCTCCTTCTGATCTCGCAACTGCAGAGTCCTTCGAGGCAATCTGGTACATTCCAACAGAGAAAAACACAGAGGGAGGGAGGGGAGGGGAGGGGGAGGGAAGAGCAAAAGGCGTGTTGGGCTCAGCTCATCTGACACGTAACAAGCATAACACATGCAGCCAGCCCACTATTAGAGGAGAGGAAGCGAAGGGACAATCCTGTAAAAAAGGATCTGGTTACAGGAGGCAGTGGGGTCGTCTCAGTGGGCGACACAGGAGCAGATTACTGCGTCGTGTTCGTTTTAGAAATTTGACATAGAGACGTCAAAAACATCCCATTGTGTCAGCTTGAATGAGGGAGTTGGAAGTGGAACGTGTGCCTTAGTGTGCATGCAGTTGCGATGCATGGGATTCAGTCACGGGGACTGAGACCAGTCCAGAGCCATCCATGTCCTGCAGCAGGACCAGGAAGGGATTTATTCTTTTTTTTAACTCGGGGATATCCCGCTGGGAACACTCTCCTGCCAATACACACACTGATTTTCCAGAGGAGCAGATGTATTTTTGGTCATTTCCTACTTAAGCTCCCTGAATTTCCCCCCAGAGGGCAGAACCTTATTAAATCTAGTCCACCGTTTACATATATTTGAATAGATATAGCTTTTGAGTGTTTTCAGGATAATTCTGAGTACTTATTAAAACCAAACACGTACTTTGAAATGGCATTTCTGTGCTTTTCATTTTACACTGCAGTAGCATGAACCACGTATGACTGCTGTGAAAACATTTGTTCCTCAGTTTCCTGAGTGTTTTTGAAAAAATAAATGAAGTGTTGTGACACATATAAACTGTGACCTTTTGGAGACAGCAGCAAACTTGTTTTCATATAAACTCATGCACTGGCTGACTGTACAGCCCGCCTATACAATATGATGTAATCCAGCAGACTTCTTGCTTTCACATCTTGACTAAGCTGTTCTAATTGTGGTAATTCGGTTTCACTCATCTGAGGTCATTGGCTAAAATAGTCCTGTTCTGGGTAATCCCCCCCCCCCCTTTTTTTATTGACATGTTTATGGACAGAGTATATAAGAAAGGTCTTTAATTATAGTTCCATCCACAGCAACTTCATCAGTGTTCAGTCTTAAAACATATGTATGAACTCGTATTGAAGCACGTTTCACCTGGAAGGTGACCCAATTTCATGTTTGATGTTTTAAAAGCAGCACCACGTTCTGTAAAAGCAGAATGGAGCATGGAAATGGTTCCCTGTCCTCCTGCTGAGGAAACACCAGGAACATGTACTTAGCCTGCAGTCAGCAAAGTTGGTCACGTGTTTAAGGTTCGTAGCAGTTCTGTTCTTCATGTTCTGTCTGGTTCTACCTTGCGGGCAAGACTGTTTTTCATTACTTATATAATCCAGTCCATTATGACTGATAACTGCCACAAAGTCCGGATACATTCAGGGCTGTTGTTGACCCAGTCATGCAAAGCCGGGCTCATTCAAAACAAACCTCCCTCTGTGTTCAATGCAGTACAGTCTGGCCTGTTTCTTACATAAGCAGCTTACCCTGAATCGGGTCTCAGCTTCATGACTTTAACTGGTACACTGGGCAGATTTCGTCAGAGCTAGAGCAGTAACTGCGTTGTAACAGTACTTGATGGGTGCAGGCAGCTTTGGCCGTCTGACGCCACCTTGTGGGCGTTTGGGAACACGGAACACGGCCCAGTGCTTCCTCCACGTCTCATCTGCCAGAGAGCATCCGCTGCAAACACCTGTGGCTTTGACATCTGAGAAGCTGCTCGCTGGACTAAAAGCCTGGACTGTAACATAACACAGCCCTGACTATCACACAGTCACAAGTAGGCCATTGCTGTTTTTAGTTCATTTTGAAGTAGGGCAACCTTTAGTTTCACCGAACCTCAGAGAGGCCCAACATTTCAGCGTGTGACTGGAAAACATTGTCCGTTTGTTTTATGAGAAAAAGAAACTTGATCTTGTTCAGCTGCAGAGACAAAATAAACCATTCAAATGAAAGAGTAGAGAATTTTTTTAATGTAACAACAAAGAGATTTTATAGACATGGAGTGAAATCATACTAATTGTTTTAAACAGAGAAAAACACGATAGCATCCTGGAATGATTTAGATTCAAATTACATAGAAAAACATCAACAAACATACACCCCTTAATACTGCGCTCCCATAAAATGTCTGAAAACCGAACGACTCACATAACAAGGTTCTTGGTTAAAACCTACAGTATGTGGCTAAAATAGATTACAGTACTTAAATATAAAAATAGACTCTGAATTTGTTCGCTCGTTCCATGCTCCGATTCAGGCTTCCAGGTGGACGGATGCGTTGGTGCGCCGTGAACACGGGTCCCTCAGTGGCACATCCTGGCAGTCATCTCTTTCTGAAACGGACACACAAACCAGAGCGAGTCAGACGTGACGAAACCCACGAAATATGAGCGCTGCTTATTGTCAGGTGTAGGACAGAGTCCCATGCTACAAAATAAACAATGGTGATCGTTTCCAAAAACAAAACAGAAAAAGGCAAATGTTCGGAGATTACAAAGTCGTACACTTTCTGAAAAAACCCCCCCCAACAGAATAGAGTGACCGAGGCTTTCATGTCAAGGAACCCAGACTAATTCATTTTTCCAGGCTGGATCATCACACCACAGATGTCGCCATCACAGAAAAAGTAGGCCAAAGAAAAAGGTCAAAGCACTGAGTTTTCACCCAAAGCGTTTTCTTTTTTATCAGCGAGGCCTGAGATATGTCATGCGTGTCCTCGGCACATTAACACGTCACATCAGATATGGTCCATACACACGACTCCCCCCAGAGGGGAGAGGACTCACGGACGGGGAGCAAAAGGCAACTGTGTAAAAGAGCAGGAAAGATTTCCTATCCAATGACGCTGCGTATTTTGGAAACAAACAGAAAACTGGACCGGTGTTGCAGGTCTAACGGGAACCCGGGGTCAAGCTGCGGGGGTCAAATGTCCAGAGTGTTTGAGCAGCAGCAAAACGCATATTGCAGATTTTCACTGTCGTTTGCGTACAGCACCACGACTGCTGTTTAATATTTTTATTTGGTTTTCATTATCATTAGCAGCATCTAGCCCTGAGCTAATCACTGGCTTAGGTCGTTTTCTTATAGTGTAGACTGAAGTTGCTATAATTTGTGAGTATTTATTTAAGAATATTGAAAATAACAAATATTTAGTGAATGTTTTCAAATGTGATGTTCTTACACAGTTTTTCCACCAGGGGCACCTATGTTTTTCTTGTTTTTAGTATAAAGTTTTATGACCCTTAACATACAGTACAGTACCAAGGGTTTTGTTTTTCTAAATAAACTGATTATTATAAATTTAGTAAAAGAAATCCAAAGAAAAGCTGATGAACCTGCAATTCTTTTTTATCACTAAGTATTTGTGCTATGTTAGAAGTGCTGTCTTTAGTCAGTGTGTATGCATCTATCCATTGTAGCTATTCTTAATCAAAAGATATGAATTTTGATGCATTTTGAATATTAATAATCACTTAAAAAAAATCAGTCGTTTCAAACATCCAACAAATTTACATTTACATTTCAATTTAAATTCAGATTATTTATCTCCACTATTCATCCACAGCATGTTGGTTCATCTAGATGATTTCTATTCATGTACTAATGTATCTATTCATTTTTCTGCATATAGCTGAGCTCCTGCGCTGTGTGCGACTCACCAGCGGCTCCAGCTCTTTGTGGTCGGTGAGGTTGAACTCAGTGACAAAGTAATAGAAATGCTTGTAGCAGGTGTTGACGTGAGCCTCGGCGCCCATCTGGCTCACGCGGTCGAAGTGGTGGATGTAGACGTGTACAAACACCCGGAACAGACGTGACAAAATCTTCTTAGCCACCTGCATGAAGCTCTTAGGGAAGGGAGTACCTGGGAGTCAAGCAGATGGAGAGCACAGGGGGTCAGCTCATGACAATCATTTACCGCACCGCCAGCAGAAACCCATCTGAACCAGTGTCATTAAGGTAAAGTTTGGGGTCGACTGTCCAGAGTTGTTCAGTTTCCCTGTTCTTTGGGGGCTCCTCAGACTGGACACCAGCTGGCCGAAGGATGCAGCCACTGTCCTCTCATGCGTGAATTGAAAACAAAACACGGCTTGGTCTGTAAACCAAGCCTCAGCTTTGAGCAAATGATTCATTTTGTGCATCACTTAGCTTGAACTAAAGCCACAATATTTCAGGGATTTGTTCTGGCGGACGAGCAAATCTGAGGTTTCCCCCCCCCCCCTCTTCACCGGCACTCTCCGTATGGTGTGACCCATTTTTTAATCCATTGCTGGGATGTTTTTGTTGTTGAGTCGGTTTCTGAGCCCCAGCACAGATCATACAAACATGCGCAGAGATAATATCAAAACCAAGAATGCCACTACAACAGATTAAATGAGTCTGTAATGTCTCGATGCATTTGGCCTCGCAGAGGCCTTGCCTTTGAGATAAACTGAGTGGAACTAACTGAATCGTGTGTAATCTTTGCTTCCTTCAAGTGGCACGCTTTTAGTTTCCTTTCTGTTTAATGCTGAAGGGAGGAGGCTAAAGATAAAGAGACAAAAAGCAAACACTGTTTTGCAGCCTCCCACCTCAACAGACCACGTCTCTTAAAAAGCCGCTTCCGTCTCTGCACAGAATTTACACACAGTTCACAATTAAAACTGTTTATATGTGAAAACTTTTGATTAAACGCATCTATTACCTAGTAACTGGAAATAACCATATTTCGTCTGCTGACTGCCTTTAAATGGGTGGTGTATTGGTTCACATGTAACCTGTCTGAACTGGATTTAATCCAATCCCTGAGATCGCTTTCAACAAAATGTATTGAACTTTGACCTTGTTTTATTCAGGGGGAGAAAAAAAAAAACGTATCGGCCATCTGAACACTTACCGACATTAGTGGGGAAGATATTCTCATTGTTGATTTGTACCTCAATCCAATCCATGAGCAGGCTCATGTACTTGGGGGCCGACAAGGCAGTGGGCCTCTTGTACTTGTGCTCGTCTTGCCAGCGGTATTCGTACTTGGGCCCGCCGGACATGACGGGGCAGGTCTGATCGGTGCACGAGTCACTGATGGTGCCATAGATGAGGTTGATGCGGTTGAAGAAGTCCACGACGTGAACAGCCACCCAGTCGTTGAGGTCCTCGCCGTGGGGCAGCTGCACCGCCTGCTTCAGGTCCAGGCCTGCGTTCAGGGACGCCTGAGCCTTCTTGTGCAGCTCGAAGCGCTGCGTTCCAGGCTCAAACTTGCGTTTGGGTCGGAATGTCCTATCTTTGTTGAAGACTTGTTTCAGGGCCATGGACATGGCTGCATGTGGCGGGGGTGGGCGATTAGTTTGAATGCCTCAGGTGAATTATTTACTGTTCGGATTGAAGCAGCAAAAAGGTTGTGTAAACAACCTGTGGAGATTTTTTTTTTTTTTGTTCTGAAAACTTTTGTTACTTGTTTGGAATCTCTCTGCAAGTCTGTGGTTCTGCATGTGATAAAAAGAGAGGGAAAAAATGCAGTTTGGTCAATAAATGAACATTTACAACCAAATGTATGAATTCATGCACCCTGATGGGACTTGTGTTGTGAGACATTTCATGGTCAACTTAAATCTATGACTAACAATAATACAACTGAATGAAAATGCACTGATTGAATTACATGAATGTATTTATCTCCATTATTTGTAAGATTTCCTTCAAAATAAGTAGTTTTAAAAAGTATTTACAAAAAAGTTTTTTTAAGCCAGAGCTGGGAAAGTACTGGACAAAAAGTAAGTAGGTAGTTGAAAAAATCCCCCAATCACGTGTGGATTTAGAGAAATGTAAACCCCTGATCACCTTTATAACTTCATATTAACCTAAATCTAAGTTTACCCAGAGGAAGGGCCATAAATACAAAAAAAATCGGGGAAACTGTCAGCAAAAATGCAAAAGTAAACTTTTTTAGAGGAATTATGATTATCATAATTGAAAATAAGCAGGTAAAAATTACCGACAATAACGTGGCTGCACTAGGAAGCCAATTTAAATACAATAATCACACTCAACCACGAGGTCTCAGTGGAAACATTCGCACATAAAAGATGTAACATGGTGTCTGAGTCATTTCCTATTTCTGACATTAATTCGGCCGTGAGAGCAAAAAACCTGCGGAACGGCAATTAAACTAAGCCAAGCCGCCCATTACCAACAAAACTACATATTACTGCCTCTATTTAGACCTCTTTCGGAAATATTTGCACCACCCCCTCGTAACAATGCGGATTTCTACGGCTTTTAACCCATTTTCCGGGATGAAAGCCGGAGATTAAAAGCGGGGCACATGACGACTGTACGGAGAAGTTTGCCCGTGACGCGAGTTGCTAACTCGGTCGAACTTGTTGCTCTCAAACAGCTAAAAAACACACACGAAGACGAGTGAGCCACCGAGAACGCGCATCACCGATAACCAGTTCACACCACCTTTTCATTTAAAGTCGACCAAAATGAGCATCAGTTATCTGAGACGGCGGTTCAAAGGGTGACGAAATCGCCCAGTCGAAAGCCACTTTCCCGAACTTACTTGTTCCGCCTTCCTGCTTCCTTCGATGTTTGCCGAAAATGAGCTGATAACCGATCGATAGCTTTACGTCAGCAGCATTCGCAGCCTACATTATGGATATACAGTGCAAGACATGTTGTAAAACACAGATAATTCACCAAACATGTCACTTTGATAAAGAAATTGACGTCTGACTCCTCCCTGTAAAACGAAAAGTATCTCTGCAACAAGCTGAAAAGGTTGGTAACCACTTCCGGACGGATCCTTCAAAATAATGGATTAATGCTTGGTGCACAAAAATGAAAACGGTGGCTGTGTGCAAAGTGCAAACTATTTTTTTTACTTCGTCTTTTTCTCTTTACTTGATAAATAGTAAGAACAGGGGTCTCTGTGCTGTTTCTGGGTGAATACTTCTGAACCATGACACCTTAGTTCTTACATACCGATAGCTATATCAATGGATTATCTTCATTTTAGCACTTAACCATTGAAACACCTTTACATTGAGGTAGAATTGAACGTGTGGTAAGCAAAACGCACTGATTAAATAATTATGTACCTTCATGTGGTGTTGTAAATTCCTCAGATACCATCACATAAAGGTTTTTTGGATACTTTATTTTGAAGAATAGGTTAAGAACTTCCGGAAACTTTTCAGCGTTGTCTGGCAATACAGAAGCATTTGCTCTGATACAATGCGTCTCTGAGTAATAACCTCATTATTATCACAATACTAAGTAAACCACAACACACAATGTTTAAATTACCGACAAGAAGACCAAAGGAAACATTCTTGTTAAACATTTTGGCCCATAAATCTATCAACAGCACTGTCACACAGCCCTCATTCCAACACATACACTAGAGGTGATGAAATATTTATCTGGTACAACACAAAAGCATTACGACTGGCATCACTTTTCCATAAAAACCAACAACCGTTTCGACTTTGAAGAGTAGGCTACAGAAGTAGTTTTGACTTGTTTGTTTTATTTTTTTGGCAAGCTTGTCCAATTCACTATTCTCTCTGAAACTGGCAGTGAAGCATATTTATAAGACTTCAATCCATTTTAACAGGGTTAGAATTGTTCTACAGATTACCTTGCTTTCTCTTATTTAATTTAACTTTTTCTTTGAGCCTTTTGGAACACGTTGATTTCAAACAGTCTATATTCAATCCCTAAAGAAAATATCCCACACCACCTATTTGTGATTATTTACTCTACTAAATATAGATTGTTTAATGTACAAATGTAGCTCCAATTTTGAGTTTAATTTCTAAGTTATTTGACTAAGAAACGACACATAGCACAAAACAAAAACCCCTTAATCTTCATTCATTCCTATCATCCTCTAGAAATACCAGAATATAGAATTAGTCTATTCGTCTATGTGAAGACACTTAACATTCAAACCCAGACATCCGACAGGGCCTGTCAGCTGAGCAGCTGAAACGCTGAGATCCAATTTACAAATGCACTTTTATTGTCACTGTAGCTGTTTCTGCACTGTAGTCAAAGCTGGCCAGTGTGCACAGCTCATAAAACACTCTTTGTTTTCGTAATTTAATGTTCACTTGAAAGGATGCTTTGTGCAGCGCTGGGACAGAATGGGCCTTTTTTCTGTCTACTTGGTAAGCTCTGCGGCAGTGACAGCTTCAACTCCGTCAACTTTGGCCTTGCTGGATATGGAATAATGATAACTCCGCATGGACTCTTCAACCTTCTTGAAGTCAGGGCGATCCTCGTGTCTAAAAAGAAAAAATATGGGATCTCAGTGAATCACTGTGTTAACCACACAGATAAAATATTTGATAGAGCATTGTCTATGGATAACATTGTCACAGCAGTCTGACTCTGGACCTACTCATGGTTTACTCTAGATAAACTGCATTTTCAAATGACTTTACTCTTAATTTATTTGTTATAAAAAGTATGAAAGATATATATAATAAAATGGTTGATGCATTTATTAAGAAAGAAACCACCCTAAAATATCACACATCACAAAATTCATATGACACTGGTAGTTTGTTGATGTTATGAGTATGTCCACAAGTCAAAACATTATTGTCACAATTCATTACGTAGATTTGATTGCTGATTTATTCTAATTATTCATGGGTTGCTGTTTTGTGTGGGAGTAGTAAAATGTGCATGCCGTAGGCCAGTAGCAAACCATGCAGTTTGTAACTCCCACGCCTTTCACCATTCACAGCTGAGAATGTGGCATAAAGAAAAAAATATGGAGATTTCCTATCAGGAATATTTGGGTGAAAACAATATTTTTACACCAGTTTGTAACATTCAGACAGAGCTTATTTCTTACTCAAAAATTGAGACATCCTTAAACACTCCATCATGTCCACTTTGGATTAAATCAATTTATATATATAAATGGTATATACATGGTATTCAACATCATAGGTCAGAGGTAAACTTTAAACCCATGAAAAAAATTCAGGTTCTTACTTGTATGTCCAGCACTCTTTCATCACTGCGTACATTCTCTCTGGACATATTGCTGGACACTCCATTCGGTTCCCACTTTCAATAAAGCGGATCACCTCTGGACCTTTCATTTTCTGGAGAAAAGAAAAGAAGACAAGGCTTGCAAAATAAAGTTCAGCCTTTGGCATCAGTTTTGTTCCTACATCTGTACGACGCTGTTCTGCTGAAACACACTTTACCTTGTAGGGTTTTCCTCCATAAGAGAAGGCCTCCCACATGGTGATCCCAAAACTCCACACGTCACTTTTACTGGAGAATTTGTGGAAGTTTAGACATTCGGGAGCATACCACTTCAGTGGCCATTTGCCTGCAGTACGAGCCTGTAAACGCAAAGTGTGTAACAATAATCAGTGTGTGTGCCAGTGGACCCATGTAAGCAGCAAATATCATTTGTGGTTCAAATTCGATATATATATATCCCATAAATGTCTACTGTGTTGATGTTTTTTTAAATTACACGTTAATTGTTATTCTTATGAGTTTAGGTATTGCTGCCATTTTCTCATAACATTTTCTTTCCATGTAGTTCAGTAAACTAGTATGTATCAACCTAGTGTTTATTTTTAAACTTAGCATGGAGCACCGTGGGAATACAGGATGCCCAGTTCATATTCTTGCACTGTAAGGACAGAAATTCCACCATCTGTGTCCCCTGCAACAATATCAATGTCCTTAAATAAATGAACATGGATGAAATAGCTTTTCAAAACGATGTTGCGACATACTTTGTAGTAATTGTCATCTGCTCCCAGTGCCTTTGAGAGTCCAAAGTCACTGATCTTGGCAAACTGCTGGTTGACCAGCAGAACGTTGCGAGCAGCCAGGTCTCTGTGAACAAAGTTCTTCTCCTCCAGGTACTTCATCCCCATCGACACCTGGTGCATCAGGTTAACAATGTTCTCCACAGTCACAGTATCCCTGCAGGGAATCCAAATAAGGTTAATTTCAGCAAAGTGTATTTTTTACTTGTGCAAATTGCACGTTAGAGAGTGTACCTGGTGCCGGTTCCCGGTTAATTTATCCTTAAAATTTCAAACTAAACCCTCAAAGTTAATGTCTATGGCTGTATACATATATTCTATAGCTTTGCTGGGTGAATTATGCTTTTTCACCTTGTAATCAATCATTTACACATATATTTACAGTTTTTATACCCGGACATATTTGTTTTCTTACTGGAAAACTCACGTCCATGTTTACCGTTTTACTCTTCTCACAAGAATCTTCCTGTTATATTTGCCCACTCACAGATACTGTTCCCATGTAGTCTGTGTTTGAGTATAAACGATTCATTACTTATTTTGTTGTTTGAGGAATGCTTATGCCTTTCCTGTACACATTCATCTCTAACTATGGATCCACAGCAAAATACCTTCCAACATTATGTTTTTCCCAACCGTACTTACTTATTGCTGGAGAGGAATTTGTTGAGAGGACCAACAGCAGCCATCTCCATGACCAGCATCAGATTCTCCGCATTGCACAGGCCGAGCATGCGCACGATGAACGGGTTACTTAGCTGGTACATGATCTCTGCCTCCCTCATCATCTCCTCCTTCACTATCTTTTCGTTTTCACTCTTCAGAACCTTTATGGCCACATCGATTTGACCCCTGAGACAAAATGAGCCATAAGTTAGTGCACATAGAGAAGATGGCCTGAACTTGGCCGGACTGTTTTGTGTCACAAGTCTCACGCTTCCGTCTTGAGGGTTCCTTTCTTGACAGAGCCAAAGTTCCCCGAGCCGAGCTCCACCTCGTCCATCAGAAGCTGGTCCCTCTGGATGTTGAATTTCTTGATTTCGTTGGGGTTGTGATACGGATTGAATCCAGGACTGTCCATGGGCAGGAGATCCGTCTGTGCAGCTGCAGCTGCTGCCGCTTTGAAAATAGGAAAACAAACTGGAGACTGAAACCAAGTTTGGTTTACTTTGAGCTATTTTTCTTGATAATATATTGTGTATCATAGTTTCTACTCAGCACACTACTGCGACAAAAATTTGTAGTGCTTGATAAATGTTTTTTTTAAGTTATCAAAATGTGTTTTTCTGTATTTTTCTCTCGTTGGCATTAACCCCATATACGTTACACCTCAGTGTAACGTATGTATATCCTCCTGCCATTGCCTTTTGATTGGTAGTGTGCTGTGATACATGCCACTAACCTCCAGGTGGCGGTGTGTATCTACATCCAAAACCTCTCCTCTGAAATAAAGAAATTTCAATTAACTTTGGACAAGGAAGAGGATTGATTTTATGAGAATATGAAGCAGTGAATACTCACTTGTGCAGGAAGATTAGGTGTCTCTAAAATGAAAGAAATAATGGGGTTAGATGTTAAGATTGTGGGTAGGAGTGTATACTGAACATTTTCTGCTACTAAACATTGAAAACTCATTGTTTAAGAAAATGTGTAGTTAAAAAAAAAGGTCAGTACGTTCAGCAGGTTTGCCGTTGACACACGCCTCGCCGAGGATGGTTACCAGGCCATCGGGTTTCATCCTCAGATACTCAACAAGCTGAACAAAGAGAGAGAGCTGCATTATTTAGAACAGAAGACTCTCGGCCGGCACGCCAGTGCCAGACAGAGGACAACAGAATTGTATTGGCTATACCTGCCAGATTGTGTCAAACTTGGTTCCTTCTGGCATGGACCACTTCCCAGATTTATCTTGAATGATTTGATAGTGGTAAACTGTTTTCCCGTAAATCACAGAGAGAGCAAATGTTCCAGCTGTCTCTTTTTCACGGATCCTAAGAAACAAATAACAACATGACTGCACCAAAGCGTAGGAACCTGAACCTTGGGCTGGAACCTGACAGTAGATACGGAGGCGTTAGCATCACATGGAGCCACTTACAGAAACTTGCCGTCTGGTTGAGCTCCAGAGTAAAGCCGCCTCTCTCCTTCCTGGCGGTTGATTTTGCCGTGATACCACTGCATTTTCTCATGAGCTGTAGTGGCGATGAGCTTCTCCAGCTGAGGAGCTTGGCTGATGATGGCCTGCTCCATGGCTTCTCCCTTCACACACACAAAAGTGTTAATAACACACACATGTACAATTATCGAAGCATCCCAAATCCTGAAGGGTTCTGGTATTTACCCATCTTCTTATAAGTTGAACTATGGACAGTTTTCAAGAGGAACGTGTCACAATTCGTAACCATAGCTCATGTTTTTGTTCACCTACACAGGGTGTAAAATGTTATGGAGGGTGAGGGCAGGTTGAGCTAATCTACACCTGCAGCTAGTTTTGCCATTTAACTGGAGCCTATAAAAGGATATGGTTCTCTCTGTGTGACTGGTAGCAGCAGCACTCAGATGTTAAAGCTGGAGAGCATGACAAAGCACCAGATTTGCAAGCTGAACAAAAAACTAGGTTTGCTTTTCGACCAACTACAACGGTGTTAAATTGATGGGGGAAGAAAATGAAATTTGTCCAAAACGGCCTTACACTTTACGGGGTTTCCATCTTTCTCTCTATTTCAGGTTTGTTCTGCAGAGTCCTGAAGAAGCTGGTCTACCCAGTCATGAATCGACAGACTCGCTGAACAACAACGCGGCCATAGACCAGAAACTCCAATGTCCTACCAGTTAAAAAGACTATTTAGCTGAAGGAGCCTGCTGGAAGAGAACGGTTTCAGGCTCCCAATCGAAAAGAGATGGGTGCTGCAAGTCATCCTCTGCACAACATTAAGAGCTACTTATTTTAGTTCTTCATGGATTTATGTTAGATTGGTGATTTTTTTTTAAAATCCATAGAGCAGTTTATTACTCTGCCAGTATAATCACTAGTTTTTCAATCCGGGAACATGGTGATGGTCATTGACATAAAACCTCCAAAGAATCCTTTTGAAATAATCACATTAATCTGAATAAGCTCAAAGCCATTTTGGAGTAATAGAATCAGAACATGCACAATACATTTAGTTTTTGTATGCGTTGCTCCGTACAATAAGAAAACTACACAGTGTTCTCCACCAAACCATAGGAAAGGTTTAGTGGAACCAATGATAAAAGCAGTGCGCTTTGTTCACTTTCCCGTGACCTTTGTACTGGATTAAACATTATACATGGAAATATAAAAGAAGTCTGTTGGGGCTATATGAACACATATCTGCAGAGGACAGTGTCAAAATAACCCCTCGGTCATGATCTAAATGAAGTAGTTTTCACTTTGTGTTGGTAAAATTGATCAAATAGTCTATTTTTAAAAATGTATCTTAGGCTAAGACTAACAGAAAACTATGCTGTAACTGGGTAAATATTCATCATCCAATTTCAATAAGTAGGCGCTATTAGGGTTGAAAAGACTGTGAACTTTACAAATATCTATACTTCAGTAGTGCTCAGACCCTCACCTCCAAATTCCAGGTCTGCTTCACATATTCCCTCAGCATTTTCTCTCTCATCTTGTCAAACACGCCAGTCTGTATTGGCGTATCTGGAGAGCGCAGACAAGGTTTCCTCAGGGTGCACACCAGCCCGTCGGGGTCCTTGCTGTAAAACTCACAGAGCTCCGCCGGCCCACAGTGAGGCTTCCCTCCTGGGATGCAGTAAGTCCCGTTCAGCTGTTTCTCCACGGTGTAGTGGTGGAACTCTAGGTTCCACACAATAGACAAAACGTAGCCACCCAAACTCCGGAGACACTGGCGAAGCAAGAAGAGGCCATCGGACATGCCGGCCAGCTTCAGGTGCTGCTCCGCATCAGAGCGACTGATGCAGCCGTAGAAGAAAGGCAGATCCACTGCTGGGTCGACGGACATTTTGAGACCTGGGAGAGTCGAGCCGGTCCTGGTCTTGAAGTCCCAGATGTGGAGGTGGTAAAAGAAAACTGTGCAGGGACAAAATAGAAGTTTCATAAGACAATCCTGGTTTAGACAACCCTTGTGGAATCAGTATACACAGGCTGAAATTCAGTTTGTGACCTTTGACCTTTTAGTTTTGTATCCACCACTTTTTCTACGGTCTGCTAGATTAAATCGCCTACCATGATTTCACAAACGATAAACAGAGGTGAGGATACAGCTTGAGAATGGAAAATACAAGAGTTGTCCTCAGATATTTCTGAAATATCAAATATAAGATTATTTGCGATTCTCACCACTTCTTCTTTTCTCAGGTTGAAAAACAACAGGACAGACAACAAACTTTAGCGTTTGTGTTTTTCAGGTCTCTCAGCTCCACACAGATGAGTTGTGAGGAGTTATGTCTGTGGATAAGGCATTTAGCAATGAGCGCCCACACTTTGAGATTGCATGTAGCTTGCAGATTAACAAACTGGTGACAAAGCCACAACAGGAAGTTGCAGTCCGCCCTCACAGCCTCATTTCTCCAGCATGTCACTCTTCCGTTAAACAGGTGCTTTTTGGTTCCAGAGCATTCCCCCTCCTCCATAAGTTCAAGCTTGTTAATCTTTCCTTCATGGGAAAAAAACTAAACTATGGTGAGATGATCTACTCCAGAAAATTGTGGCAGCAGCTTTTCTGTGTGTGTGTTCGCAGGGAGACGTTTACGTGAGGAATCTGTTGAGACTTTAGAGTCAGCTGAGGTGTCGATAGAAAGATAAGACTGTTAAGATGGAAAATGTCTGTGATTGTAGACACAAGCTGTGAGTTTCAGTTAAAAAGGGAAATCATTGTGCATCAACCACAGAAATTCACAAAACAAAGACAGGAAATAAGATAATATTCAGAACTGGATGGAATAAAAAAATATCTAATTTTATGATTTCATTTAATGGAGATCCAAGAATAAAAACAGAAAAAATAAATGGTGATGTCTCAGATTCTTCGTGGCTTTAGATATTGAAATGCATGAATGCTTTGTGCTGAAAAACCGTAGTCAGCAGTTTCCACTTTTAATGTAACAGCTTTGAGTAATTTTCCTCTCAACAGTTTCAAGTGGATGCAAAAGATTTAAACCAATATTGTAAAAAAAGAAGTGTGAAACCTCAATTTCCTGGCCTTGTCTCTGACTTTCTGCCCACATCCACAATGGACAAACAAGAAGAAATGTGCAACTGCCACAATAAGAACTGTGGCTTGACCCCCAGGTCACCACAACAAAGCGACCCCAGCTTGACAGTGTGGACATCCAAGTACTTTAAGCCATGTTGTTCATCAAAGTCACACGAAACTGAGCAATGACAATGTTTCTTTTAGTTCTTGTTGTTTGTATTTTCAAGGTTTAAGTCAACTTCTAATAATATTCATATCATTTACAGAAAATTTGAAGGAATGAGAGGTAATTCAGGTACCACATTTTTACATTTCTGTGGCATTCATGCTCAGAGGGAGATGTGGCTCTAACTCTACGGTCAAGCCAGACTGCGTTTACTGTGAAACACAACAAATAATTGCACAGTACTCCTGTGATCTCTAAATTGAAAGCCAACTTCTGTTGTAGTACTTGAGCAAACTGAAAGAGGAAGTCAATTTCATTACAAACTAACAAACGCTATTAAATGAGACATGATAGTATGTTAGAAACGCTTCTATCTGGGATAGAACATTGTTGGGATTCAACATTTTTATAGTTTTAAAAGACATAGATCAACAAAATGTCCCAAAACAAGAGCATAAGCTCGTATTTTGATTTAGATTTTAAATCTTAAGCTTTTAAAAGTGACTCTTAGACTACAAGATAAACCGCAAAAACAACAGGTGGAATTAGACATGTGACACATGACACAGTTCCTGAGATGGCTTTGAACCCACGTTGTCTGTTACAATGTGAATTGGACTGAAGACACTTTACTGGGTTGAAACTGGTAACTTTCGATGCATAAACAGGAATAAAATATGCTCATAGATTAGGTATTTTGAAGTGAGGTGATGGGCAGCGAACAGTGGAGAAAACTCTGTGAGTCCCTTTTCATCAAGCAAATGCAAATGTGAGATGATCAGTCCACAGACCCATTCGTTTTTCCAACGCTCAAGCACTAAAACATGGAGCGCGAAGCAAATATTTTTGTTTTCTATGATAGCGAATAAAAAACAAATTCTAGTTTATTGTCTAATTTGTGTTGATGTAAAGGACAAAGAGAAGAGTGAAGAATAAAGGAGTCGTCATTCACAAAAAAAGCTTAAACAAGCCAAAACAAGCTTATCGTGACATATATGGAAAGCTAGCAAGAATATTAAAAACCAAAGGTAAGTTCATGTAGGTTAAAAGCACTGCTCAGATTCGAACATCTGATGAGTGCTAAATTGGGACGGACGACATTTTTCAGAGGCAGCCTTATAACACTACATGTGTGTTATACAGCGGGTAGTACACAGTAATACACAGAGCTACAGAGTGTTTCTTTTGTGTCTGTGTGTGCTAATTGTAATTTGTGGCAACAGAGAAAAATGGATCTGGTCTAATGGCTGACAGTAAACAATAAAAGCACAAAAAGGAAAGTCTTCCCGGTAGCACAAAATACAACAATTCAATACAGTGACATTTTATAGCTCTTATGGTTTTGCAAGTACATTTTAAACCATGAGGTCACTGATTTAAATGGCCACTTTGACTAATGCAAGCTGCATTTTGTGCCAGTTGCACTATTAATATCCAATCATTATCAGGAACTTAGCTCACAGTTGTGCAACTCAAAGCATTTCCTACATTCATAGCTCGACTTGGGAGACTGTAGGCAGTAGATACTGTGTTCTTTAATTGTTTGTCTCAGATTTGGATCGCAAGCGGATCTGCTTATCAGATCAGAAGCCCAAACCGCCCAAATGTTCTTAAATCAGGGGAAATAATTCACATCGAACCAAACATTTAATTCTGCTTGCATCATTGGTGTTCGATGTTACCGTGAGTTGTTTTCTAATACCTCAGTGAATCTTACAGACCTGAAAGATTACGGAAGTAAATCTGCTTCTCAGGTGTGTAAACGGTGGTAAGATTACAATGAAATTCATGTCAGTTATATTGTGTTCTTGCGCTATTTTTGCATTAATTCAAAACCAAATGTTTGACAAACTTAATCAGTGAGCAAGGCTTTTTTAAATAAAATCAGGTTTTTGCCATTGACTCCACTATCTTTCGGTTTTGGCTGACACGTCAGGCAAATAGTTCAGCTCCAGAAACACTTGTTGTGATTTCACAAAAAGTTACAAGCAATAAAAAAGACCCACATATACTTCTCGGGTGCGTTAAATTTACCCCCTTTTGGTTTTCTATTCCAAGACACAATGAAAGCAGCTATTTAAATTTTCTTTCTATAGTGGCTGCTAGGCTAAACCAGAGCAGTGATGGCTCTGTTGAATTATGGGGTGCACAGTTTTGGTTTTACAGCTCAAACGCTGTTATTTTTGTTTAAATTTAAAGATCACTTAGAGTATTAATATCCCAGAGTAAACAAGTTTTACAAACTCAATTTAGGAATGAATTAAAAATAAATTACTAAAATAATCTGCTGAAACACACATTAGACATGGCCGGTCATGTCAGTTATGTGACGGACACTGAGCCACATGTAATGTTGTGTGTGTGAGTGGAAGTTTGACTAAGATTTCAAACTACAGAACCTTTTTTGTAACAAACAGTAGTAATATCCCAACAATAAGCTAGCATCACTGAGGCACATGTTTGATCAAAGCTCACCTTTTGTTAAAGAAAAAACAATGCTCTGTTCTTCAGACAGGAAACAAGCACTACCTTAACAACACAAATGCTGTGAAGTAATGCAAAAGGGAAACAAAACGTACTCACATTTCTCAGCTTCACGGTGTGATGTCGTCGCTTCAGAGACAAAGATGAATCTGTTGATCTGCCAGCAGCGCCAGAAGGGGGGTTAGAGACTCCAAAAGTTAGAGACGCAGATACACGCACACACACCAACCGACACTCACACTTGAACAGCTCGAGATGCTCACACAGAGCTTTGGTTTGACTGCCACCTGTGAGGTACTTTATTAAGCCTGGCTTGTTCAGTTCATTCTTTTGAATGCAGTGTACAGTCATACATCCCTTTTCTGCTTCTTGATTTGAAAAAAATATTAACTTTTTAAAAGCTTTAAAATAAAAATGGCATACATATAAAAATACAAGTTAAATAAAACAACTTACTGAACACCATTTTTTTGCCAGGTCTTATTTTCCAGCAGCACCAACTCTAAAATGGTTAAATGTAGAGACAAATTTGAGTTAGGCTCGTGTTTGCTTCATTTAATTTTCTTTATTTGTATGTACAGTCTTACTATGTAATATTCATATAGATTGAACTGACTATTGCTGCAACCAGCTGTTCTGATACAACATAAGTACTATTACACACTGAGGCGTCTAAAGTCACACCACCAAACCAATGACAGAGGCAGTTACCAGTAACCAGTAACCCTCCCCATCCCACATCTACACACACATCTACACACACATCTACACACCCACTCCACCGGCTGCAGCTGCATCTCAGGTCTGGCAGCCAGTCAGTGGGATTTCACTGAATGAAGTCATTTAATAACAGACACCACTGCACATAAACGGAAAAGGAGTTCCTGCAAAATAAATGCATGCCACATGTACTATTAAAAAAAAATCAGTTTTTCAGCAAATCATCTTTTTTACCATCCAAACTTGGTTTTGATATTGGACGTTGCATTGATGCAGACTTAGGTTTTTAAAAAGTATAACCATGGCGTACATGAAAATAGGTGTCTTATTTTATTCAGTTTTAAAAAAATGTTTTTACATTTATTCTTAACTAACAAAATAACTTGTGCTTCTTTGTTATATTTTTTAGGACAATTATTTGCAACCATGGAACTCCAAAGTTTTTACTTTGATTTCATGGGTGTCAAAAACTTCTACATTACCTGACAATACCTTGCACATAGAATTTGTGCAATATCTTCTTATTCTTTTTCCTTTTTTTCTCAAACGTGACATGAAAGATGTATTCAGACTGAAAAATAGTTCAATCCACAACAGAAATGTAGCAGATGTGTGGGGTCCACTCATGCAATAACAGCAAACTGATAATACGCCTGTTTTGATGAGAATTAGACGTCAGTCCTGCAGATTGAGTTAGAAATAAGCCCATCTAAATGTATTTCAAAATGTTGATTGATTAAGGCTTGAGTTGGCATTTCTTTACTCCCTGTGAACCAACATGTGTGTGTGAGACTGGAAAAAATACTCCCCACGTGAAATATAAGCACCGAGCTGAGTTGAATGAATCTAAAGGCCTTTTCTCAGCTTGACAATGCAGACACAACAGACATAACTATGTCTACGGGCACAACACATGTCCGGGGTGAGTGGCTGAGGTCTGCTCAAACCCTACTATTATTTTGAACGTCCGCTCCCTTACTTCCGCTTTTGCTGCATTGAAACTTGACTAGAGAGCTGCAGCTCTGGGGCTCCGTCCGAGGAGTCGAGTCTTCTCAGTCCACCACCGCCTCCTCTGCCGCTGCGCTGCTGTGGACGGGACAGAGGACTGACCCACGGGGGAAACTTTCTGCGTGGGGGACGCGGGAAGGTAGGCCACCCATTCACCCACCCATTCACCCACCCATTCACCCAGCCATTCACCCAGCCTGGCCTCTCTCTCTATCTGATGCTGAGACTCCTAACTTTTGCCCCTCGCCTTTTTCTTGCAGGACTTATTCCTGCAGAGGCTTGGAAAAATCTCCCCCTCAAATAGTCTCTTACTCTGATTTGTTTTTATTGTGACGTCTTACGTCACAATAAATAAGCGCATCGTTTTGGATTTTGTGCAGCCGGTTTTGTAAAAGGATTTCCCCCTCAAAATCCCACTCTTCCCTCTTCAGGAGCGAATGTCGAGCTGCAGATCGGCTCATTGGCTGAAGACAGGACAGCCAGTGTGTGTGTGTGTGTGTGTGTGTGAGAGTGTGTGTGTGTGTTTGTGCCGGTGAATGGATGATGTGGCTGTCAGCTGCCGTCAGGTACAGAAGTGAGGGGGGGGGTGGGGGGGTCCTCCACCGTCCTGCGATAGGTTGCAGATCTCGGGATGAATCGGGAGGAATTGTTTACGAGGTTGTCTCACGCTTGTCGTGGCCAAAAGCCGGGGGGGAGACGGCAGGCTGTTCGCATGACACGCTTGTCAGTCTGCGGGTCCCTCAGCAGAAGGGACGGGTGAATCATTCTAGATGTCAGCGCTGCTGTAATCTGCAGCTTTGGCTGAAAAGAAGAAGGAGAGGCTGTTATCCTGCATGGATACTTTATCTCACGATTTTTCTCTGTGACAGGGATTTGTTTGTGCACAACAAGTGTAGACGTCTTACATTCATTTTCTCAGTTTTTTTTTTTAATGTATTTATCCAAGCTGCTCAAACAAAAACAGAGTGATGATGCACTGAAACAACTTTCTGTTACCTTCACTCAACATAAAACTTCTTTCCAATGTTTAAACGCCATAAACATCTTTGGGGCTCTTGTTGGGTTTGATAATGGACATGAATGGACTCTAAATTCCAAAGTAACATGAAGAGAAAACCACCTTTCCATCCAATCGGATGCATGTGCAGCAGCCTCCCTTTGTCCTGCTCCGCTTCAGCATTTGTTCCTCAGTCTTCTTAAATATTCGGATTTGCTTCTGCTTATTTTAGGTGGTCGTGATGGGAGTGTATGTGGTGTGTTGGACGGTTGACAAACGGCCTTGGAGCAGTTGAAAGACGGAGTAAGAACACCCTCCGCTGCCATGTGCTCCGTTCCCACTGCCGCTGGCCCGCTCCCCTCGTGTCGAGTCAGCTCTCCCTCTCACTAAATATTGTTTCAGACTCGAGAGGCACATTTTCAGAGTGAGGGGAGCACATCCGAGGTTCTCCGGCCTGTTTATGTTCCCACTTTTCATCTGCACGCTGTTTATTTGGGGAAATGGAGAAAGGAATGCCCGCCTCTTTCTCTTTCTTTCTCTTTTCTAGCAGGCAGCGAGTTCAGTCTGAACACAGAGCTGTGCCCTCTATCACCTGTTTGGAGCCTGCTGGGGAGGCCTTGCCCGGGGCCCAGGCTGTATTTTCGGAGCGCGGGAGCAGTTTGGGGCTGAAGGCAGACTGGAACAATGCGTCTGACTTATGACATTGTTCTAACGAGCCATTTGATCCCACGGCCTCGCAGTTTTATTAGAGAGCACTGCCCGTTTAATGAAATAATAAACGGAGCCCGGAGCTGATTCATGAGCTAGTCCCTGATCAAAGCGGAGACGGTGTTGGGGGGGCTTTTTGGGGGGGGGGGGGGCATGGGGGTACTAGAACCAAATCTAAGCTGAGCGACACTCAGGATCTGTTCGCTCCACACAGACTTGACTTTGAGCCGGTCATATGGCCTTGATTAGATGGCTCCGCTCTCTCTGGCAGCAGTTATAGACAAGGACAGCATAGTTAGCTCCAGCATGTAAAGGAGGGGGGGGGACATTAGCTGTACATCTTTTCCACCACATGAAAAGCATCAGACAAGATGAAAAAAAAAAAAAAAAGACGTGTCATAACGCTCCAGGGCCTGGCTGGCTTGATTGCATTGCAAATTTGGCCCTCCCTTAAATTCCCACCTAATTATCCCGAGCGGTCCAGCTTTTTTCTCCCTCCCCCGTTAACAACGACCCCTTCTTCTCCCAACGCTCTTTTCCTCCTCTACAAATTGCGATAGCGCTGGAGGTTGTGTGGCCTGTCT
>CAJRST010000002.1:13335032-13360182 GCA_907169785.1 Menidia menidia | reverse complement strand
TGTGTGTGTGTGTGTGTGTGTGTGTGTGTGTGTGTGTGTGTGTGTGTATGTGTGTGTGTGTGTGTGTGTGTGTGTGTGTGTGTGTGTGTGTGTATGTGTGTGCTCACTTGGCAGGCTGACAAACATGTGTTTTTATTTAGCCAAAGTGA
The DNA here is from genome assembly GCA_907169785.1 of Menidia menidia. NCBI lineage: Eukaryota > Metazoa > Chordata > Actinopteri > Atheriniformes > Atherinopsidae > Menidia > Menidia menidia. The sequence goes on along the minus strand of CAJRST010000002.1, from coordinate 13,360,033 downwards.
TACAGCCCAGAGGGGAAAGTTTTTGCACAACGCACGGTGGAAGATGTACAGCACCATCACCTCCGCAAGACAGCTCGCTCTTAATTTAGTCGTGTCTCTGTGTGGCTTGTAATGGAGTAATAATTTACTGGGAGAGCCGTGCGGAGAGCTGCATGTGCGCCGTGGCTGCAGGATCTTCTGAAGGCTGTCTGCAAATCTTTTTAAGGAGCCTTCCTTAAAAAAACCTCAAAGGGACAAGCATGAGAGGGGGGGGGTGCCCCAGTTTCCCCCTCTTTCTTGAGTTTAAACAAACAAAAGGAGAGCGAGTGGTAATGAGAAGCACTTGATATCAAGCACCGGGTTTAATAACGCCACAATAAATCGTGAATGGGAGGAGGGGGAAGTAATGAAAATGGAGGGCAGTTTAGCTCGCGCAGGAAATGACTGGGAGAGAGCCAGAGGGAGGGGATGAGAGAGAGACTTTTTAGTTGTTCCATACATGAGAGGAGCTGCAACAGTACAAAGACCCCTCAGTGTTTTAAAAGTAAACGCTCCTTTCTGCCGTACCTGCCCATTTCCCCTGAAATGTTGCAGGGAGCACATTAAAGCACGTTCAAAGCCGGGCCCTCCCTCTCCCAGCCCGGGATATTAACACTCGAAAATGGCTCTCGTGGTCAGCTTGAACGACTTACACATTGCTGTATCTCTTTCACTCCCCTCCGTTTTTTGCACTTGTTTTCTTTCCCCTCCCCTTTTCAGGAGGTAACTTGTCCCCCCCCCCCCCCCCCCCCCCCCGCTCTCGTCACCAAAAGGTTTCCCATCTGCCTCTGATTACCTTTGGCTGCAGTTGGGGAGCCGCCAGCCATCTGGGTTGGTGTGGCGTCTCTGCTTGCTTTTTCTCTCCCCAGACAGCTCAGAGGGAGTTGGGAAGGAACTCCAGACTAGGGACAGGAGTAAACTGGGTGGGCAGACTTTACTGGTGGATAGCGAGGGGTTGTGTTTTTAGCTGACTGTGCAATCTGTAAGCAGGAAGCTCACGTCAGTGAGAGGGGCACCCATTAAAGGGAGCCTTCTGATCCTGGCACGGGGCTGGTTTCTAAATGAGCAACGTGGGTTTGAGGGAATCGTATTAAAGTTTGTTATTTCAAAGTGGATGTGAACCACGTTGACCTCCAAATAAAGAGGAGAGCTTAAAGAGCAAAAGTACTCGATTTATTTTTAGCGGGGACAGCCAAATGAAAAAAAAAAGTAGTGGAAAATTAGCAAAATTGCTACTACTCAGAGCGATGGAAGTAATATTGAAATGATGGGCTATATTTTACGTTGGCTTATCTGTCTCATCGGGGAATGGCGGATCAGATTGTTTTAGCATATTGCACGGACCACTTCACAGTTTGTTAGTCATTTGAATTATGTTGCAAAGAACTGAACAGATTGTATCAGTATTTTTCCAGACAGTCTGAATGAAAATTTTCTCCTGCATGGTATTTTAAACATCCCAGTTTAGTTGGAGTAATAATGATTATATTATGCTTAGATAATACAAATGGAGTGCGCAGCTGCTGTAATGTCAATCACTGGATTACGGACTTCAAGTTCAGCATTTGCTCTTTTCCTTTTGGGTATTCCCTACTGGAGGAGATGCGCGATATGATGCGAGATATGTGAAAGCCAGAGGATTATATGCAGATCTTTTAAATAACTCACCTGTTACATGTCACTGAGAGTGCAGCTTTCAGTGTGAATATGAATATATCTGTGCTGTAAAGAGTAACAATCAAGGCACTTTTAAAACCAGTTTCAAGTGGCCTATTGGGAGCTGAAAATAAGCACCTGCTTATTCATTTTTTTGTTGAATGATTTGCTTGTATGAAACTTAATTCTTCAGTATCAGATAAAGCCACCTTGGTTATACTTATTACACTTAAAGTATGTTGAAAATATATATTCATGAATAAATAAAAACATGTATTGGAATATGTTATTTGGCTATTACTACAGATACTGTTGTCAAGTAAAACAACAAGAACACAATAGATTAAGCCTGAATAACAAATTTCAGTTAAAAAAAGGTGGATGAGGGATCATTTAGAAAAATAATGACAGAGATTCTTCTTGAAAGAAGAGTTGAACTGTGAGTAAGATGTTGTGATAAACATCTAACCTCTATCCATCCATTTTCGTAACCGCTTATTCCCTAATGGGGTCGCGGGGATATCTAACCTTTGAAATATATTATAGAATCAGTTTAGTTGCTAGATGTTGATCCCAGTTTAGTCATCATGGAATTGATTATCTTCGGTGTAAAACCAGCTTCGTATCGGCTCGCACACTTTGCTACATGCTAGCCAATTAGTCACAGTCCGGCAGGCTGCCAGAAAGTCACTCAGCCATACAACCAAACATCATAGTTTGCCAGGCTGGCAGTGATGGCAGCCTGCTGTTCTTCACAAATTGGCTCATTTTGCCCCCCCCGCCCCCTGACATAATACTCCCTTCAAACCCTGTTTGGGCATGAATCTCAGCTTTATCCAAGATGTCTGGTTCCCTTTGTTTTTGAACTCTCTCTGATGGGTAAGCTGCCCAGAAAGCGTGGGGCCCCATTTCGGGACCTCCTGCTATTTCTGTCCATTGGAAGGACGAAATGTGGCGCTTGCCTTTTAATGCAAGACTGAACACTTGAAGGAGCCTTGCTGGACTGAGAGGTCCCTGAACAAGAAGCAGACTGAGAACTGCATGGGTCGGCGAGATCTCATACTCCCCTCTGTATATGTTAAGCCTCCCTTCTTACTCCCTCCTCTGTGAGCCCCCCCCCCCTCATTCATAAGCCTTCCCGGGCTTTTTCCTGTAGTCACTGACTGTGTCTCCTCCACAGGCCAACAGAGGAGACGACTGCTGAGCCCCTGGAGGAGTCGGTTCAGGTGGTTTTTCCTTCTACGTGGACTTCCAGAGGGTCCGTCGCCCCCCCCCCCCCGTTGACTGGTCAGCCGCAGGTGCTACAGACTCTGAGACTCTCCTGCAGCCATGGCCCAACAGAGCGCTGAGCTGTCCCACTGCTAGGCGACGGGACATCCGAGAGGGCAGGAGACATGTTGGGACAGAAGCCCGGGGACCACTGCACTGAATTCTGTTACTATAGCTACTACTGTAGTAACCATGGAAATGCTACGGAGGACTGGACTGGTCTGCATGGTCATCGTTGTCATGGTTCCCACCGAGGCCGCACGAGGTCACAGAGATGAGATTGCTCGGTCACAAGGTGAGATGACATATCCAAAACCCTCCATGGAAGAATGAACATTTCATGAAACTTTTCTTTCAAGATGCAGCTATAGAGCAAAGATATTTGAAATTAGTAACAAAACTGGATGGAAAATATATTGTGTGCAAGTACAGTATAAGATAAGAAAACATATTTTTTCCCCCTAACTGAAACAGCATAAAATGATCTGAACACTGAGCAGGCTAATAACATTTCATTTAATGCCAGTTTTAAATGATGTATCATTTTAGATAGGATGAAGTAAAGTATCGATGGATCTGCTTGGGATCTACTCCTCTAGATATGTTAAACAAATGTTGAATTAAACCTGAACAGATTTAAATGCATTTACAAATGCAAAGGGTTTATATTCAGTGCATGCATTGTTCAGACTAAAGTCACCACGATGTTGTGCGAGTGGATTTCAGAGTGCTATTTTCCCCTTTGGAGTGATATTATTGCAGTGAGGGTACTCATGTAAAAAAAAAACAACGAAAAGAAAAATAATTGTTGTTCACAAAGATAAAAAGAGGATGAAAAATCTGTAGGTTCCTGTTTCCCCTGCATCCTCCAATCATCTAAAAAAACATACATATTAAGCTAACTCATTATTCTCATTTGACCCTAGTAGTGAATGAGCGTGTGCAGGTTGTACCCAGTGTGTCCCTGGTTAGGCTCCAGCCCTTCCTTCTCACTGTGGTCTCCAAACAAATCTGCTAATACTAATACTGCTTTCTTTAGAAGTCATGAAAAATCTATTTGGCCCTTTCTTGTTAAAATCAAATTTTAAAAATCAAATTTCACTTTTACAAAGGTGAAAACAGCTAATCCGTCTCATCTGCTTCTCATTCTGTTACAAACGAACACATGACGTATTCTTCAATGAACAAAAAATTATTTCTTCTTTTTTTCCTCCCTTTTGACTCCTGTCCAGGTCTTGACTCATGTTTAGCGATAATAACTCCTCTGGGTAACATTTGATGGAAGTTCATCAAAAAGTTAAGTAGCATGCCTCTGTGGTATTTGCTGGCTCTCGGGGCATCCGGCTTTGTTTGTTTTTTGTTTTTTGGGATTGACAGCTTTTGACTAAAATTTGTGATAAAGGAGACATTCCGTTTTTTCACATCACACATTTCCTAGGAGTCTGTGAAATGCCTGCAACATGCTTTGGTCGCAGTAGCGCCAACAGACAGTACATCTGCGCCTCTTTCCGGATGACGCTTACACCTCTGTGCTTTGGTGTTGGCTGACCCATTCACGCTTCTCGATCAATCTCTTTTTCAGGGTCAACAATCCCACTGTTGCTTCCTCTGTTTCTGTTTGTGTTCTAGATTTGTGTTTTGTTTTTGAAAGAACTTTCTGTGCTTTATCATTTTGGAAAAAATGGACTTAAACTTTGCAAAAACTTGATTGCAGCTGATGGAACTGGAGTTGTGACAGGTTTAGGTTCTTAGCAGGTAAAAATTAAGATATTTTTATTCTTATTTGGCAGTGTAAGCCACTGAAATTGTGAGCAGTTTGGAAGCAAATATTTGTAAACTCAATGGGCCACTGAAAAATATTCCATTGTCGGGTTCTTCTCCTTTTTAGGTGACCCAAACAAGCTCTGATTCACAGAAAAGGTAGCTTTTTAAAAATAATTTGTTTCCTTAATGTTCTCCTGAGGTGAAATAATGCAGCCTCTTTTCATGCTAGTAATGAGATTTAACGATGACAAAGTTCGTCTGTGTTCTTTCATCCACTGCTTATACTCTGTACAAATGTAAATGTACAAAGAATCCAAAAACTATTTATCATGCAAGTTCTCTTGGAAAGCAGTGCACTAGATTTTGGAGTCTGTCAGCTGGGACTTTATCCCGGTCAGCCACAAGAGCATTACTGAAGTCAAACACTGATGTTGAAGAATAAGGGCTGGCTTGGAGTTGATCTCTCAGTTCTTTCAAAAATTGTTGGATGGGGAAGAGTCCAGGGCCGCAGTCGAGTTGTCCTACAACAATGTTTTAAAATGTACTCACTTACTTTCCATTTTGAGATCATCATCAATGGACGATTATTCCATCCTGAAGTATACAACCTGAAAACCACGTTGTCAGAGAGTTCTGGGGCTTAGTTACCCATTTCTGTGCACTAGTATGAATAAATGAAATGGATGTTTGTTAAAAATCAGGTTGAAATGAGAATGTAAAGACGGCTGCCTTTGAGCTCTGTTAACCCGTGGAAACCAGCTCTAGAAAGAGGGAGCGCGTCATGGGCTGTCTACATATTTTTGGCTTTGTTTGTATTTATGACTTCCTTACATGGGCCACCCAGACTGCTTCCAGGAGAAAGACAAGAGAGGCACAGAAAGAAGTAATAACAGGAAGTAGTTCTAGACACACACACACGCACACAGATACACACACACTGCCTTTGCAAAGGTGAACGTTCCCTCCATTTATGACTGATAACCTTCTGCTGAGTAATTACAGATTCTTCCTGCTCTCGCAGAATCTCCTTTCAAAGCAGGGCAGCCGTGTTTGGCCTGAGGGGCCATGAAGGTGTGTCTGGCATGGAGGGAGGTGCACTTTTCCATCCAGAGTACTTCCTTCCACTATTTTCATTTGGCGATAACAGAAGCAGGGGTGTGTTTATCTGCACAGACCCCTTTGTATTTGGTGCTGTTAGTCAGGGTGTTTTCTCCTGTTAAATTTAGCAAGCATGTTTCCACTTTTCTCTCCATTTTCATATCTGCTCAGTGTTTGCAGGTTTTGAATTACCTTATTATTTGTTCTTCTTTTGTTTGCACTTTCGGCTATTACCACGTCCCTTTCCCCTAGTAATAGATTGAATATCTGTCATATCATGTCCTTTGCTACAGACATACAGGTCATTGTATGTCCATCTTAATGAATCAGATTCACGAACCATGGTGTAGCCTGTGTGCACTGTGTATACAGATTAAATGAAAGAAATCAAAATGTTTAATCATGCAGTTTGATCTGATCCTTCAAATAGCAGGAGCTACCTTCATTTCAGGTTTCTTTTTGTTTGCCTGTTTCAGGGTTTGTTTCAAATCACCAATAATATAATTCAAGTTTGAATTTACAAACTGCTAAATCAATTCAGAATAATGTCAGACATGATCAGACTAATATCAAAAATAGACCGTTAGCAGTCCTTAGCCAAGGTGCACAAAACCAAAATCGAGTGAGTAGATAAAAATGCTGATCCTGTTGAGACAGATGATTATGGAGCATCTGTGTTTGAAGGTGTGGGGATGTTTTCAAACACTGAATATAGGTTGGCTGACAAAAGATGTGTTTTTCCCGGGTTCATAGTTTCTGCTCGGTGTGGGAAGTAGCCGCATCTCCGTCAACTGAAACCAAAGATTTGATAAAAGCTGGACTCATTTGTTGGCTATTTTTCACAGTTAGTTAGCTGACCATGACTATTTGGAGTTGTGTGTGTGTGTTTGGACAATAAATCTCCCAACGGGCCCCTGACACACAGGAAGTATACAGTTTCAAGGTAACTATGGTAACCTCATTTTGGCCTCATGAGGGAAGGGTACTTGGAGTGGAAGGGGCCTTGTCAGCAGCAAAGGACCAAAAAGTCTGTTTCTCCTTGCCAACTTGGTTAGATTCTCAGGAAAGAGGCCCAAAGCAACTACAAAATCCTCAAGTGTTTTTAATTAGAGTGGATTATATTAAGATGAATTTAGACTGTATTTAACTATGATGGTGATTTTATTCCCTCTTTATTTTTCCTTCTCTAGCTGCTTTCCTGTCCACCCTAGGCCAGTATGAGATCGCCATCCCTGTGCGTGTAGGACCTAATGGCGAGATGCTCGATGCAGGGCATACTCAGTACCACCAAAGAAGACGGCGCAGCTCTGAAGACAGGCTGCCTGACTCTGTATGTGACTTTAAAAAAATAATTCTTATCAGATTTTTGTTAAACGGATGCAAAGCTCTCCTACATTTAATTTATTTCCAATTCTTTTCAGCTCTTCTACCAACTTTCCACTTCACAAAACAACTTCCTGCTGAACTTGACGCTGCAGGGAGGGCTGCTATCCCGCCAGTTCAGGGTGGAGTTCTGGAAGAGGGGTCGATTAGCCTGGAGTCACCCTTACTCTCCCCACTGCCACTACACAGGACACCTCCAAGACCAACCGCACTCCAGCAAAGTGGCCCTGAGCAACTGTAATGGCCTGGTAAGGCTAAAACTTTACAATCTAATCCACAACTTGGGTGAGGTCAGCCGCAACAGCAGTGCTGGCGCAGAAATTAAGAGATCAGAAACACTTGATTCCAACATCAAAGCAGGACTTTTCTAACAAATCTCGAATCCTCTTGCCAGCCTTCATCTTACGCCAAACTGGCTGCTTTGGTCTTTTGGTCTGGTCTTTGTAAGTCTGATCTTCTGGTGGTGGTCTTTCTGAAGTAACAGTTCTTATTCTGTGCATTTTCATCTGATGAATGGGCAAGGACGCAGGAAGCTATGAAGCCAAATATCCAAAGCTGTAAATTTTAAACCTTACCAAAAGTCCTAGAATACATAGATGGTATTAGAGATATCATGACAAACCAAACAGTACTATGTTGATGTGGAGCTACTCGGAAGGGGTTAAAAATTAAACTGTTTCCAACAGCATCATTGATAATTTGGAAGCTCTCTTGTCCCACAAATCTGTTAAATGCTTAGAGGAAATATGTTTATAGAAACAGCTATTCACAGAAAAAGGTTAAATGATTGCTTTAGCCTTTAAGGTTTCAGACCAAAAAACTAGCATGCTCTGTCCGGACTTTTCAAAGGCTTCTGCAAAATGTAGGAGAGTGTTCAAACTATTAAATTCCCTTTCATTCACATTTTTCTCATGAGGTCATCTCAGCAAACCACAACAGAGAGCTGGCATCTGTTTGATGATGCTTCAAAGTTTGTACTCATGTGAACCCTTTGACCGGGTATTCTGAATTGGGATGCATCCTTTTGCCGACTGAACGCACTCTGCTGTAATCATTGCACCGTGCATCTGTGTATCCTCTCACTACAAACAGCAGGCCCCACAATAACTTTTTAGATGTGTTCACGGGGCGTTAATAAGCCGCACACGTAATTACTGTTGCTCAGACCAGCATGAGCGCATTCAACAGTGAGCACGCTGCGTGTCCAGGGGAGCATCACTAACTTTGTTATGGGATTAAAAGCGCTTTGAAAGCCGCCGCGTCGAGTCGGGGCTCTGACCGGGGCCAACACATCTGAGCAGAATCAAAAGAAGTTTTAGTGTATCGCTCTCTGTCTCACTCTCTCATTTTATTCGCTCTCATTCACCCTTTCATGCTCTATTGTATGTTTGTATTTCTGTGTGTGTGTGTGTGTGTGTGTGTGTGTCCCGATCCACTGCTCAGATGGGTTCAGAGTTTCCCTCAGAGGACCCTGTGATGGTGACAGCATCTTTAGAACAACCGCATATGACCAAGTTATAAAGAATTAGGAGCTCGTCTGAACATTTTTTTTACTTCTAATGAGGAACAGTGGCACATTGACATATGTTCCCGTTTAAACCAGACACTTTCAGTTGATGCCAGAGAAACTGTTGTTGTTCATATGGATACAAATACAAATGATTGCATTTTTCAAACTGTCAACTTCGTTCATCACTTTGAAAATGTATCTGCTACTAAGAAATGTAGACTCAAGCCATCGTTGTTTATGCATTGTGGTTGGACTTTGCTCTGTTTTTGTCATCTTTGATCTTTGAACTTTTTAAATAAATTGTGATTGACCTGTTTCAGAATGTGAGCAAAATATTTGTGAATTATAAAACATTAATTATTTGTTTTGATATAACTTAGTCTTGAGTCAATACAGCTACACTAATAACTCTGTTACATGCGTAACTTAATCTAATGAGGAATGTTGACTTTTAGCATTATAACATTAGCAAAGATTTTTTCACTTTGAAGTTCACGATGTTTCCCTATCGTTTTGTCCTATTTTGTTCTTCAAATCTGTCTTTCTGCAGCAAGGGGTGATTGTTGCAGGAGGAGAGGAGTACCTGATTGAACCCCTTGTCTCACCAGATAACCAAACAAGCGCGGAGAGTGGGGAGAGAACAGAGGGGCGCCCCCATGTGGTTTACAAGAGGTCGTCGCTCCGCCATCAGTACAAGGGCCGATCCTGTGGGGTCATTGGTGAGAGGAGCAATATTCTGGTCCTACTCTGGAAACATTTCCAGGCCCAACACCAGTAAGGTCTAGACTGGGAGAGTAAATACCCTCAGGCCGAATAGCAAACCAGCCAGCAGCGGGAGATTGTGGTTGGGCTTTAGTTCCCAGTTGTGATTAGGCGTGACTGGGCCTTTGTTTCAGGGCGTTGTTTCAAAAGCAGAAATATGTGCAGGAAAACTACTTTTGAAAATGAAATACGAACACTTTTCTGCAACGCTTTGATTAAATTCTGCTCTGGAGTCACATGAAGTGTGGTCAGGCATTCTTCCGGCTGCTTGGCAAAGCGCTGTGTAAGTTTTGGCAAATGTAAAAAGCAGGTTTCATTAATAATTTATAGTCTAAAAAAGAAAATCCCTGATGATCTTGTTTAGATGAGAAGCCAATGAAAGGTGCGTCGTGGTGGCAGCGGACTTTGAAGACGCCTCCGCATCACGTTGGCCGCAGCCAGCTGCCTCTGAAACGCTCAGTTAGCCAGGAGCGCTACGTGGAGACTCTGGTGGTAGCTGACAAGATGATGGTGGGTTACCACGGCCGCAGAGACATCGAGCAGTACATCCTGGCTGTCATGAATATTGTAAGTTTCACAACACAAATGACACGAGTGTTTGCCTCGAAAGAGACCCTTAGGCTCATGTGTCCTCCCTGAAACAAGAATATTTCCATTCTGAAAAAGTCATTCTCATAGTTGAGATAGACAGAGAGAAATAACACTTTCAGTCACAAAAATGTTAAAGAAATAAACTGAATGAACGCTTATTTTAGTTGCCTGAGTAATATTCATTGAAACAAAGAAAAAAAGAAGGGAAAATATGTAATCCGAGTCTAAATTTTCCCACGAGAAGCCACATGTTTCACTCAGACATGCAGAGGCTTTTGTTTTCACCTGTCGTCTGCAAAATGTTGAAACCACACACAGATTTCAGGAATGCATTTAATGAAGGGGTGGTCACCAGACAAAGAGCATGCAGCTTTGGAGAAATTGTTTTTTTCCTTGTTGTTGGGCCTATAAATGATATATTTAGCCGTACTTCCCGTGCAATCTGCTTTATGAACTGTGTGGCTGGAGCTTAAAACCAGCCTGGCAGCATGTTTAAAGGACAGTGCTGATGTTGTAGTTTTACATGGATGACTCATTAGTGTTTTTTAAATGATTTCTTTATTTTTAATTTGGTTTCCCTTCAGTTACAACCTCTGTGTGCATTGACAGGTTATTATCTCTTGCTGTCATTTTCTGCTCTAGTGTTGCCTCGTCTTAGCCGTAATACCCTCGACTGGTGTATCAACCATTTTTAAGACTGGTGTTTTCTTGTTTCCCTGGAGGTCAGGTTGCCAAACTGTTCCAGGATTCTAGCCTGGGGAATGCAGTCAACATTGTGGTGACACGGCTCATCCTGCTCATGGAAGACCAGGTAAGAAAAGTTTGTCAACTCAACAGCTGCATTAAGCAGCACAAAGTATCCTTGTCCTTATTGCCTCCAGATCCAAATTAAACTCTGACCAGTGCATATGAGCTCCTTATTTGTCGAATTATTGGCTTAAGTATGTTTCCCTGACCCCTCCCAGTAGACTTGGAGTGTGAGAGTGGTTCTTGTGAATGGCTGCTGTAATGACAGGAATGACAGGATGTAAGTTAGCAGGGAAGAGAGAAATGATTCAGAGAAGGGGGAAAACTCAGGGAATGAGGCGAGTTCTGTACCTGTCGTACAGAGCTGCCCTGTGACCGTCCTGATTTTTACTGTGGTGAACAGTGACCTCTCTGACCTCTCATATGATGCAGGTCCCAAGTGTAGAAAGTCTCGGTTTTGATTTAAAGCACTTTGAGGTCAATGAACCCACATGTTTTGCATTAAAGGCCCAAGAAACAGCTGATTCCTCCGGATCTGATCTTGATTTTAAACAGAATCAACCGATATCTTGAGTACTTGACTAACCTCTTTTTTCCTTAATTAAAATGTTAAATCTAAATCTAGTGACCGAGGTGATCTTCTGATGATCCAGAGCTTTCAAATCTTCTCAGACACTATAAACTTCTGTAACATTAACAAGCCCAGACCGGGCTTATTTTGCATTTGTTTACTTATTCTACTCAAACTCATACAATGCTCACACTAGGGTGATTTAATGTACCAAAAGCTGTGGATTACAATGCAAGTTTGCATTGATGCTGCTTCTTAATTTCATTTTCACCTCAGTGCATATAACATCAAAGTTAGAAATATTTTAGACGAAGGGTAATTGGATTCAATGTGCAGTTTTGCCCTACTGATGTAAGCCTAAGCATACGCACCACTCTAGCACGGGTATTCCTCTTAAGCTTAGATGATGACAAGAAAAATACATTTTGTGCACGTTTCATGTTGCTTAAAAAAACTTTAAACAAAAAAACAGCAGCTTTGCTGCAGGCTCTTGAGTTAGTGAGGTCAGAAATGAGACAGAGTGAGAATCCACACCAGACCACAAGGCCAGAGTTCAGCTCATAAAAAGTGCATGACCTTACAAGCATAGCTCAGAAGATGACTGAGCCACTTGACTGTCCAGTAAAGGCCCTTATTAGCTTTCCTTTAACAGCATGTGGAGAGACGGTGCAAAGGGTTCCATCGGGTATTACAGCATGGCTTTGAGGTTTCCTTTATAGCTTTCTTATTAGGGAAATTTTATGATTCATGCTGCCTCAAAATAAGAAGCGGAATTTTCCGCCCGGATGTGTTCGTTATCTGAGCGAATAAAGAAATAAATGTTAGGATCATTAGTGGTGGGCGGCATTAGTGTTGTTATTCTTATGCCATTGACTTCTGAGGTTGAGGTTGGGACAGCGTTGAGCGTAGTCTGTGAGTTGTTCTGTTGCCGGTTTCCAGGTCTAAAAAGGCAAGCTGGCCCTGGAAAAAGAAAATGAGGCTAGCAGTGGGCCCAAAGATGAGGGACTGTGGGATGAGACAATTACTAGTTATGTCACCACATGCATTCCTGGGTTACGAGTTCTCGCCAGCTGTGGCCAGCAGAGCACTTCCTCGTCTCCTTCTCCTCTACGTGCACTTACAACACTGTGAAGGTGCAGAGTTTTCACAGATAGGAAAGACTAACACGCAGTGGTGGAAAAGAAGCCCAAATCAGTGCAATACAGGAAGACTACTACTGTGTTATCAAAGCATTGCTGACTTATCATGTGATTGTTGGAATATCGGATTGGATGACACTGTTCACACATCTCCATAAATGCAAGAGTTGCACAAATTTGGGTTGTTTGTGTGTGCGACAGGATGAATGACCGAAACGTCTATGTTTCTCCCCTCGCCTCTGTACTAGCCAACACTGGAGATCAACCATCACGCCGGGAAGTCTTTAGACAGCTTCTGCAAGTGGCAGAAAAGCATCCAGCACCGGAGCAGCTATGGGAACGCCATACCAGACAATGGCATCGCTCACCATGATACAGCTGTGCTCATCACCAGGTCAGAAATAAACAACCGTCTCCAAGGAATGAGGGATTCGTACAGCTATTCACTTCTGGAGCTTTATTCACACAGAAAATAACATTCATTTACACGTGCTGCCAAAACAAATCTCCTGCAGCATCTGCAAAGAAAAATATGTCGCCCCGTTATCTACAGTAAGGGTTAAAAGAGTGTTTCCTCAAAGCTGAACTCTTACATTCCCAGCCCCTCTCCTCATAGCTTGTCATCAAGCCAAGTTTAGCAGACTTGGGCTGTATCTTGTCCTGTCTTGGGTGACAGTAGATGGGGCCACATTGCAGGCACAGCACCTGGACAGGGACAGATTTATATCCTTTAAGTTAACAGCCAAGAAAAAAAAAAGGCACCGTGGGATGTTAAGAAAGGTAGCAGAAGTCAAAGCAAAGCTGCCTTCAGTCTGTCCGTGGTGTTTTTTTTGCTAGCTTTCTCTTTGTCACTCAAGCTACTTTTTCTGTTACAGATTTTAAAAAAGACTACATTGATCATATTATACAGATAAAACACTTGAGCTATTGAACGAGGTTGATGTATTTAAGAACAACACAACCACGGGTCAGTCAGAATCCACTATACAAAGTTAAGTTCAAAATACTTTTCTGTGTAAATGATTGTCCCAAGTCGGGGTCACTTTTTTTTAGTTGGTCATGGCTTTGTGGGAAACGTTTGGGTTTGTAACAAGAAGTGGAAGCTGTCCAGACAGATGACACCTCAGTGGCCATCATTGGTTTCCCGCTATTGTTTCTTTAAAGCTATATCTGCTTGGTGTCACTGCTGTCCACTGGCTGTCCTTACATGTTTGTCACCATCAGAGCAAAGCGTGTGCCAAAGCTTTGGCTTGATGCTGACGAATGTGTGGTTAAACCTTTTCTATTTTTCCTTCCATCCACAGGTATGACATCTGCATCCAAAAAAATAAGCCCTGTGAAACTTTAGGTAACAATTTTACTTATATATTTTTGTTTTTAGTCATCAAATACTCTACCTCTACCGATGAAAAGCTAAACTGACCCCAAATTACAATCCCAGACCTAAAGTCTGGGTGATATAAATTGTTATTTAAAAAAAATATATATAAAGAACTCCTTTTTTATATAGTAGTCTTCATAGTTGGCTCAAAAAATATACATTTGTTATTCTTTCACAAAACAGTCATTCTCAACGTTTGTGGTTAAAGATAACAAAGGTTCAGCATGCATGATGCTGTTCTTCATCATTTGGATAGATTGTCATGCACGGTATGTGTGAATGCTTGTCAGGTCTGGCTCCAGTAGGAGGGATGTGTGAGCCAGAGAGGAGCTGCAGCATCAATGAGGACATTGGTCTGGGAACAGCCTTCACTATAGCCCATGAGATCGGACACACGTGAGTAACACACACGGATAAAGAAAGTAATTTGATTTCCAGGATGTTTCAGACATCTCTGAGTCATGAGACCTTAAAGACAGTCCACACCTAAAAACCACCTGCAGCTATGTGTACATTCTGTTAAAAAATGTGTCAAGCGTTCCACTGCATAGTGCAAAATTAGTTGCACATACTGCATCCCGTATCTCATTGATTTGATCTGAGTCTTTCAGCTCTTTGAAACCTCCTTTGAAATGTATCTACGGTAGGTAGATACAATGCAATTTTAAAATGTTTTTCTAAGAGCAAAGATTGATAGCACAGAACTGTCCCACTAAATCCAATGAATCCTTTATCCATAAACTTGAACTTTAGTCTTTTCCTTTAAATAGACTAAATGTCCCAAGTCCCTGAAGTCCCTTTTACTTGCTGAGGCCAAGTTGTTTGCTGCCTCAGATTACTGCTCCCAGCTCTCCAGAGAGAGAATATTCTACCTTTAACACCATAAGTTCGTTCTATCAGTTGAGAATGTGTTAATAGTTGTATATTTTTATTTCAGTCACAGTGGAATTGGTAGCAAGTGGAGCTGGTGAAACACCTGGATATGCATCTGTTTTTTCCATTACGCTCCGTCAGCATCATGCTGGAAAGGTTGCAATGGCTTATCAGTATGGTTTCTTAACTACCTATTCTCTTAGCTTGTATCCTTAACTTAGTTCCTTAATACAGCAAGTCCAGAGAAGTTACTGTTGTCCTGTCCCACTTACTCAGTATTTCAGTGTCCCATTCACCTTTTTTTTTATGTTTAAGCAGATGGTGGATCCATCAGTTTCTCTAATGGTTTACACAGGTCTTCAAGCACTCAAACCCAGAGGCCATCTTATCAACATGACTGGACAGTGTTTGTTACTGTAATGAATGTTCATGTATATACAGTCTGCTTCACGGGCCTCGGTGCAATCAGCAGTTGTGTTTAATTGTGGAAGACATTGTTTTGACATTACAGCGCAACGTTAGATCAAATGCAGGCCTGTTTGTGGTGAAACGTGCCCACAGAAATGGCTCTGCTGGGAGATGAAAGCTTTCAGAGTTTTTCTATTTCAAATTCAAACATAGCTACTGTTAGCTGTTTGCTTTTTGCTGTTTGTTAGAATTCCTTTATTGACAATGCGATTTAGAATTTGTGCCAAATGATAAAGCTTGGTGAGTATTGTGTTTCTTGTGGTTTTTGCGATGTTCATCCTCTTATTGTGACATAGGTTCTGTACTACTCGGTTGTCCTGCAGGCAGAAATTTTGGAATCTATGTTCACCACCAAAGTTTCCCCCCCCCCTTTTTATAGCTATAAGTCTTGTGGAAAAAAGATGTACATCTAGGTTGTTTCTTAATGTACTAGTAAGGAATACAAATGGTTACTGGGTTCACACTTCTGAAACATGAGAAGTTTATGTTTTTGCTTTTATGTGAGATAAAATAAAAAATACACGCAGTTTGCTATGGTTTTTATTCGCTATAAAGTTGCAGATATTTGTACTAATTAATAATCTAATCAGATGATAAACCTTTAATTGGGTGTATTATTGACACAGGACTGTTTCATGTAATGATATCATGATGTGTTTTTTTTTAAAGACACATAACTTATTACATTAATGATTATTGTCATTGCCAATTATTTGTATCCTCTAAAATTATACAGAGCTGCAGTCATGGGTTTTTGATAAATGAAAAATAATACTGTAGTTATGAGTGTCTTTGTGTGAAATCACACACTGTAAATCAGTCCCGGGTTTTAGGACCTGTACCTTTAGCTCTCTGTTGTGTGATTGTGATCGGTGAATGAGAGTTGTGGACTTTTCTTTGGCTTTTCTTTTGATCCCTATTGGTTATCCACAGTGATCTTTTTTCCACTGTCCCCATTGCTGCCACATGGATTATTACCCGTCCACATGGCCTCAAAGTGTTGTCACTGTATCATCATGGGCTTTAGGTTTGGGATGAATCATGACGGTATCGGGAACGCCTGTGGGCCTCGCAGCCAGGAGACCGCCAAGCTGATGGCTGACCACATCACCATGAAGACAAACCCATTCATCTGGTCCGCCTGCAGTCGGGATTACATCACCAGCTTCCTGGAGTAAGTTGACCAGTCCGAAATCTAACAAAAACATTTCCTAATAAAAGTTTGAGGGGGAAAAAACTAAGTAGAAACATTTTCGATGGTCAGAAAAACATTTTCGCTAAATCCAATTCCGCTTAAACATTGTTTTCTTTAAACATTTCCTCCTTTTCTGCCTCTGTTTGATTTGCTTTAGCTCAGGAATGGGTTCTTGTCTGAACAACGTGCCTCCAAAGCAGGAGTTTGAGTACCCCACCACAGCTCCAGGTCAAGCCTACGATGCAGACGAGCAGTGCCGCTTCCAGTACGGCATCAGATCCCGGCAGTGTAAATATGCGGTGAGCACACTGGTGGAACCCTGTTTCATACATCCTTTTCTTTACCTTCAGAACATGCTGAGCAGTATTTGTGTTTATCTGTATATATTTTCTTTTTATGTGTTTTCTGTGAAGTAATTTTCTAAATGTGATGAGATCTTAATCCTGACTGATGTGGGCTCATAATAGAGTTTTCTTTCCGACGAGATCATTAAACTTGAGGTTAACATCGATATTGATATATAGTTCTTTGGCCACTCATGGCATAGAAAAAAGAAGATCGACATGAGGTTTGTATTTCTGTTAGTCTGCTGTATTTTTTTCTTACAACAAGTGTTAGTTTCCTATGAAAAACATTTCAGAATATGAACATAAATCTTTTCAAATCACTGTTTGTGTTTGTCATCTCTTGACTCTTTTTCTTTTTTGTCGTTCTCCCTTTAAATCTGTGACGTAACACATCTTGCAATACTTTCGCAAAAATAACGTTCTTTTTATGGCATGGTCAAGTTTTACAAGGCCAGCTTCAGAGTGAATGGACATCTGGAACCGCAAGCTGCTTTATAGACTCATTACTATCGATACTATGTAGTCACAGCATATGTACACAATAAAACATAATCCCATGTGGAAAAGGCATTGCGGTAGAGGGAGAACAGGTGAAGGTGAACAAAAGGGTTTCTCCTCTAGGGCTTCACCAACAATCATTTGTGGGGGGGGGGGGGGGGGGGAACTGTGATGTTTTGTCTCGCTCTGTCTTTCTCTTTGACTTTCACCAATGCTTTTATTCTTGTGCCACTCACAGGAAGTGTGCAGTGAACTCTGGTGCATGAGTAAGAGCAACCGCTGCATCACCAGCAGCATTCCTGCTGCAGAGGGAACCATCTGTCAGACCAACACCATAGAGAAAGGGGTAAGCTCTTTAAAGTGTTATCCTTTTCCAGGTGATGAAATGTTTGTCGTATTTTTTTTTTTAAAGCAGTTAAAAACAATCATAACAACTAGCTAAAGTACTAGTATTTATGTAATTCTTAACTGGAGTTGTTTGCTTTGTTTTTTTTTAACCTTAAAATGGAGAATATTGCAATTGTTCTGTATAAATCTGCGCTGTACTTTATCTGCTCCAGTGGTGTTACAAGAGGATGTGTGTGGCATATGGGACTCGTCCAGAGGGTGTGGATGGAAGCTGGGGTCTGTGGTCACCATGGGGGGAGTGCAGCAGGACCTGTGGGGGCGGAGTCTCATCATCTGTTAGACACTGTGACAGCCCAAGGTACAGGTTTTAAGCTCGAAGCATCTTAAAGAAACTTGTTGACGGCATTCGTAGTGAAAATGAATTGACTTCGGTACATAAGTGCGAGGACCAAATACACCCTTGAAAAAGAAGTGACAGCAGTTGTTTATTTCGAGTGTTAGGATCCGTCACCTCAGTTTGCATGTGGAAAAAAAGGTGGCAAAAGTTAGATGTTTAAAAGTAAACAGATGAGAAGATAATTGACATTACCAGGACAAGCTGAAACACACAGCACACTAATGTTCCAGTGGGATTTCTAATTCAAGGAAATGAACACATACCTTTAAAGTAACTGTGTGTGCAATCTGCTAAGTAACAAGTCAATGTTGGAAAAAAATATTATATATATATATCAATATGAGACTAAGAGTATAAAGAGGGGTCTTTTTCACCTTTTAAATGGTACTTTAGTCTCACAAGAGCAATAAAACTGTGACAAAAAGACATCAGTGGTACTATTTAAACCAAAGACCTTCATGCGAGCAGCAGTGGAGTCTAAATCATCACAGAACGACTATTCTTCGGAATATCCATTGCCAGATGCCTCATCTTGAATTGATTAAACTGAGAATGGATTGACCCAAATCTTGGGCCAACTGTGTTCTCCTATTTCATTTCTGAGCATCATTGTGCACCATTGCTTTGCCTCCAATCTCTTAAAGTTTGTTGGAAGTTTAGCAGCAGAAGCTATTTGACAGTGATGAATTGTGGCCTCTTTCTCAGCTGTAGTTTTAAAATCCACAGACATTGTCCTGTTGGTTTGTGTAAACGGCAAAGCTACAAGAAAGATGGACAGAAAGACCTGAAACACAGAGACAAAGCCAAAGAAAGCTGAGGTTGTTGCCTGGTAATGTGATGGAGATCGGAGACAGTCATGCTGTAGTCTGGTCACTTAATTTTCTTTGTGTTCCATTTATAGGCCAACCATCGGTGGAAAATACTGTCTTGGGGAAAGAAAACGCTTCAGATCGTGTAATATAGATGTGAGTGTGCTCCACCATAAACATCTCTTTCATCACATAAATCAGCCATAATCGTTCATTTTGATTTACGTTTTGGAAGCTGATTGCATGTAAGATTCCTCGCATCTGTTGGTGAAACATACATAGAATCATTTGAAAATGGAATTAGACCCTATCGTAAATATGAGCTTTAGTATATCAGCACTCACATGTTATTTTTTCATGATTATGGTATGTGTGTATTACAGGAGTGCCCTGCAGGTTCTCGAGATTTCCGAGAGATCCAGTGCTCCAACTTTGATAGCAGCCCTTTTCGGGGAAAATTTTACACCTGGAAGCCTTACAGAGGAGGTGAGTGTAGCGTTAGCTTTTTAATCTTTTAATTATTGTTACCCGAATCCAACTCCCTCGCCAGTTTAAATCACATTTCAGGTATAAAGTGAACGAGTCTAATCTTTATGTGATTTTTTGTTTTATTGCCATAAGCAAAAACAGCGATGGGTCATTGTTCATCCCAACACAAACAAAAAGAGGATGGTCACTAATGTCTGCCTACAGGCTAGTTTGGTCTTTCCGAATCTTTTGAAACTTGGAAAACATGCAGGGCCGTGTGCCCTGAGGACAAGGGTTGGGAAATAGTGGGTTAGTTGATATGAAGTAGCTACATACTTTGTGAGTAATGTTTGTTGTCATGATGATGACTAGGGCCACAAAAATCAAATGTCAAAGGTGATGTCTCAGAACACACCAACATCTGAGTAGTCACTCACTGTAGGTCGAGATAATTACACAGTAAGTGATCTCACATAAGCAGAAGTGAAAGTAACTAAGTTTGATTTTAAAGAAACAAAACATTAAAAAATAATGTGAAATGTCTAAAAATGAACTAAGCCCACAATGAAGGACTAGATTTGAGAAATGAATGTAGTGGAAAAGGTCAACAGAAAACAAGTGAGCTGAGAGTTGATTGCTGAAGTCTATTGGCTGTAGGTGCTGGGAACAAATAGAAGTCATAAGGAAATAGTTGTGTTTGTGTGTGAGTGTGTGTGTGTGTGTGTGTGTGTGTGTGTATGAGGAGAGAACAACAGGCAAATCAAAGCTGCAGACTATTCAGCCTGGCCGGCAGATATACTGGCTGCAGAGAGCCACTCGTTCCCGGACTTCTTGCAGGAATTCGTTGCTTCTTATAAAGACTAGATGCCGAAACTGGACATGAAAGATAAATAGTTCAGATGATATAACTGCTTTTAATCGGCTGCTGCGTCCGCATAATGGCTTACAGAGATAGTCAGAAATCCACTTCCAACTTCAGGCAACAAGTGCTCCTTTCATCAAGTCAGCTGATTTTACAATGGAAATCCCTTGCAGCTGTTAAAATGGGACAAGGGCCGAAATCTCTGCTCGGTTTTGAGGCCAGATCACACCAGCGTCCTTAAAGCCTCATAGCAGCCCTTATACAGAACCTTTACCCTATAACTCAGCGTAGCTTCCTTTTATTCCTTCTTCCTTTTTTCATAGTCCCCGTTCCTGTTAACGTCTTTCCATTTCTCATTTTATTTAGTTCACCATTATACAATCATTCCCTCTCATTTTGTCTGACACGGAGAACAGACGCAGCCTTTCTCTCTCAGCTCAGACAGCCAAGGACAATTCATTAAAAAAGCTCCTGCTCTTAAGCAGTTTTTTTTTTCCTTCAAACAAGCAGCTCCATATTACTATTCTCAATCCACCAACCTTCACATTCAACCTTCAGCGCAAACTCTAATATGCACACACTCTCCGGGAATCTGCCCTGCCAAAGCCCGGCACCATGGGAATTGTAGTTTTCCATGGTCTGACCACTTTATTATCTGCAATCCCGACCAGTGCATACTCACTCTCGCTGTTTCCCAGCACATACTGTACCTGCTCCGGAGCTGCCAGCACAAACAAACACAGCCCAGGCTGATGTCAACAGCCACTCAAATAGTGGAGCTGTTGGCAAGTTTCACAGATGAATAAAGATTTGTGGCACGACTGAGTGTGTGAATGTGTGTATGTCTTCATATTCTGGTGTATTTATTGGCCTTTCAGAACTTGACTTCCTCAAGTCACTAGAGCTGCTAAATATTAAAAATGTAGACTTTTGGGGAAAAGAAGAGAGAGGTTTGTCCTAACTTTGACTTGGTACATGTGGCACACATTAGTGTTATAAAGGCTATAGGCCCTGCTGGACACTTTGTGTCTTTTACACAGAAATGTGTCAGGAGTCAGAACAGGCCGTGAGCATATATAGGAATTGGCATGGCGTCTGCATGTTTTCAATCTGGAGTGACAATGACATAATCACTCTCAGCTGCCTGTTGTCTGGATGTCACCACAGAGAACATTTCCTAAACCCTTGAAGTTATTTGCTTTCTTGTTCTGCATACACCCCTAGTACAAATGTGATGGCTCCAGCAGAACGGGAGCAGAAGCCCTTCACACGTCAGCACAACATGTCTGCTCAGATTATGTTGCAATGTTAAATTGAATGCCAAAATGAAACATTCAGAAGGGATGACCGCAACTTTATTGTCACGTTAAGGCACGGTTCATCTCTGTTTTGGCTGGCGGGCGAGCTCTTCAAGAAGTATGACTTGCACTTCATTTGCCCGGTTCTTTACGGTTTGTTATGCAAGCATCAGATGTCAGGATACAGTTGATTTACCATTTCAGACCCATCAAAGACGTATCAAACCTTTTCCATGACATCGAGTTCTCTAAAATGAGCTAATGGATCTCAGCTGTTAAGACGAGACATGATTATACGGCTGAAAACAATCTCACTTCATGGTCCATTCAGTGCCAATAGCAGGTGATACAATTGGCATTTCTCTTTTAAGCATTTGAAATTTAAGATCTACAAAATAAACGCGATAAGTTTAAAACCTCAATTGTACAAATATCAAGCTGTTTGAAATGTAATGAATTTTCTTAAGATTCCCTGTAAATGTATCTGCCTGCTACTGTAGGCTGATTATTTATTGCTAAATGTATGTTTAAAGTATGTTATGAATGTGGCTGATGTATCCAGGTGGAGTGAAGACCTGCTCTCTCAACTGCCTCGCCGAAGGATACAACTTCTACACCGAGCGCGCCCCGGCGGTGGTGGACGGCACCCTGTGCCGGGACAACTCTCTGGATGTGTGCGTGAACGGAGAGTGTAAGGTGAGTTACAACGAACGCTTCATTATCAAACCTGGAGCCAATTGAAACAAAGCCACTAGATGTGCGGAGCCGTTTTAGACCGATCGACAGAAAATCGCCTTCTTCTCAGATAATCTTGTTTATTCTCTGGACAGCTGCTGCTGACTAGTTCAGGCCCTGACCGCTGCCGCTCATCACAATCAGCTGCGCAGCTGATAAACTGAAGTAGCATTGTCAGAATAGGAGATTCCTATTAATGACCCCTCCCCTCATCACAGCTGTTAGTGAAAAACAAAACATCAAACTGATGTGAGCTTTAACTTGGAGACGGCCTGCAGCTCCAACAGGTCCCTGGAACCAATTGGAGAGAATTTGTGGTCCATGTACATGCAAGATAGAAAAAAAAACTTTAGGATAACAGAGCATGGCTTATGGGGGCTGACAATGAATCCCAATCCACAATTAGTTCCTTTAGTTCTGCTCTAACCACAGAGTGGAAAAAGCTTAAAGAACAACATTTGTGGAGAGAGAAATAATTCAAATCAGGATTTCCCATCTTGGTATTTTATTTTCGGCCTCCCCTGTGGTGTGTCTCTTACCCCCTACAAGCTTCTTTATTTGGAGGCTTTCAAATCATCCAAAATGATAGTTTTGTTTACCAACACCCCCTAGTTTTTTTTTTACTTCCCCATCTCTCCTCGTCTTCCCTATTTGCAGTGCTCTGTAGGAACTCAGTGACCCTCCAGCTCAGCTGTTAGTCTGTCTGCACCGCAGGCTGGTTTTCATTCACTTCACCCTATTGTCTCGTTTTTTTCCCCTTCTTTCTCTGCCTCCCTCCTCTCTTTCTTGTAATTTTTCTGTTTTCAGTCCAGCCCCTTCTCTCATCTGACCTCTTGTACTGCCATTTTTATGCACCCTTTAAAACTCAAACAGACTGTCTGCGGATTGCAGCCTCATGATGATTTCAGTGACAGTTTGAAAAAAGAATGGAAGCGGAGAAAAAAAGACGGTCTGCTGGTGGAGGCAAAAAGCCGACAGAATTTGCCAATCTTACCTTGGAACCGACGATTCAGTTAAATAAACTCAAAGCAGACGTTTGCCCTGACCTGCTGGACCCAATAAAGCATAAAGAACATGAAAACAACTGACCTGGTGAATCTTAAGATCTTCTGATTTGCATCAGACAGTAAAAAGTCAAGTAGAGGTTTTGGAATGGAGGGAAAATTTGAGACATTCGTGACTAAACATTCCCGAGAGAAAATCAGCATAAAGAGGTTTAGATCATTTTCAAGATTATTGGAGCTGCACATGTCAAACATATGTCTAATCTTTCAAATGTCCTTGTTGGTGTCTGGCACTATGCAGTAAGATTGAATCAACCCCCAGCTCTTCATTTACACTCAGGTTTTAGAGAAATAATTTGGCTGAAAGCCAAACAACAGTAATCATACTGTCATTAGACATTTATGTGTTTCTATATTCACATGGCTATTGGTTTGCAAGAATTCTGAGAAATATCTTTCATGTAAGCACATTATCCATCCTCATAGTTGTGTTCCATGTGCCTCTGAAAGTCACAAAGCCTCTACTTTAGACTCCTTTTGGTTTGCAGTTGGTATCCAGTTCATTTTATTTATTTATTCGTTTTAGCTGTAGCTAAATGTTCAACATCATGGCAAGCAGGATGATGGCCTGAATGATGTCACCTGCCAAACACATTTGCTTTGTCAAGACAAGCTTTAATGATATGAAGCTAGTCTTTATGCTTGAGTATTACACATTTATTTTTTTAATTTCTGTTAATGTATTAGTGCTGAACCTAACTAAATGAATCAAAGATGGAAAGCACTACCACCAGTGACAGTACATGTATAAAGAAACAAAGATCCAGTCAATTTAAAAGTCATAATAAACTGAGGCCTCATTATCCTTCACTACAGTAAGCAGCTGCCACATGAATATATGAGAATAGGATCAGTTGCCATTTATTTTCTACACTTTTGTTTAAGTTTTGTTCCCTGTTAAAAAGTTTGAGTAAAACCACCTGCTTCGCTCATCATGAAATTTATTTATGTCGACAGCTATGAATTTAGCAACCAAAGAGCATTATGTCTGCAGAGGATCAGAAAACACATCTGGACTTGCCATCTGATATTTCTGTGTTTTGAAAAAGTGGTCTGGAAGACATTAGGAGGTAATTCGTCAGCGCGGCCTCTGACACCTCTCAACTCACTGACTGTGCCCCTTTCCCAATGACCCTGCGTGACCCCTGCGGCTCACTGCTCTCTCCCCCCTCGCAGCATGTAGGCTGTGATCGCATACTGGGCTCCGACGTACGAGAGGACCGCTGCCGGATCTGCGGGGGTGACGGGAGCAGCTGTGTCTCTGTGGAGGGGATCTTCAATGATTCGCTGCCTGAAGGAGGTAGAGAACTCTATTTCTTGGGAGCTTGTTCTCCTTTTCCAGTGATTTCACCGGTGAGCAGCTGCAACAGATTTCTCTGCGCAGGTAGCTACAGACTTTGATTAATCCCAAATACATAAACACAGGTGGGGGGGGTCAGTATCTTCACTAAATAAAGCACATAAAGCAGGTTTTCGGCCATTTGTGTTTGTACCATTTACACAGGAAAACACAAGGAAATATGTTTACTAATATTCTGATGGTAAATAATGATAATATGAATTTTTTACCTAGGATATGAATTTACTTTTTTAAAACAATATAATACCTGCTCGAATGTACAAAAGTTAGCAATAAGAAGTACATACATTTATAAAATGTTATAAAACTACTACATTTATGAAATAAAACTACATATATGTGGAGATAGATAGATAGATAGATAGATAGATAGATAGATAGATAGATAGA
>CAJRST010000002.1:13277611-13335022 GCA_907169785.1 Menidia menidia | reverse complement strand
TTTTTTTTTTTCTAAGGAAACTCTTCGTAAATAGCACACTTTATAGTACATATTGTGTGCTTAGATTTATCCACCAGCCACCCAGGGACACGTGGCAAACAGATTTAGGTGAGGTCCGACCAGTGCGGCTTGAGGTCCTACTGCTATTTTCAGTTACCCTCTCCCCACAACATCAAGTCCAGAGTTTTTCACCCAACTGTCAACACCACTCACCCCCTCCCACGATTCCTCCGATGGGACACACCCTGAGCAGGCAGTGGTACTCTGAACCACAGAGACCAGGCCAGTCTGTAAACCCCAGCTGAGGTCTCAACTGCGCTCAGAATATCTTAACATTATGGTTGTCCAAAAAAATTTCAAAAAGCTTGAGGTCAAAGTTGCATTTTCTTTTAATCATACTATTACTGATGTGATTATTGTTTACCCATATAGAGGAAACGCTGTGTGGATAGTGAAACTAATTAGAATTTCACTCCAAAAAAAGCTTAATTTCTCTTTTACAGTGTCAAAAAACAGCCTTAAAACACTGTGTTTTTAAAAATGTTTTATCTTATTACTCATGTGTTGCTGTTACTCTGGTTTTCTGATGGACTTTGGATCTTACATCAACACAGTCGAAGCCGAGCTATAATTCACCGTGTGGGTACAGCTCGAGGTATGATAGTGCTAAAGAGGCAAAAAAATGTCCACTTGTTTTAGCAGAAAGAAAATATTTTTTTGCCTCTAAAACCTAACTAAACTGGGTTCATTGGAGTTCAAACTTTGATCCAGGCCTTTTCCGTCTAAACTCCATTGGCTTGATCACAAATGCAGCACAGCATCCTCTCATCTCTAACCAAACTCAAACTCCAGGCACTGGACTGAAGGCTTATTCTAGTCAAAGGCAGATTTATGACTACCAGAATCACTCAGTCATGTCTACAGCCAGCTTTTGATTTTTCTAAACTGCTAAAGCTTTCAGCCAACACTTCTCCTCTTTTGTCTGCTTCTGTGATTTAAAGGATCCCCGTGGAGTCTTTGACCTCCAGCAGTGCTTTGTTGCAGTTTTAATGCCTGTGGATCACCATCTTGTTTGCTTCACACGAGCATATGCTTCAATATAATTAACTTATTTGCTAATCTCCAGGCCTCCAAACAGGCCCATATGTGCAGCAACATGCAGAGTATAGCCAAGACAGAATAAGCATGAAAATTAAACAAATACATTAATTAATCCCATTTGTTAGACTTTATCCCTGAAGCAAACACATAAAACGGCATCTTTGGAATACTTGGGTTAAAGATGTGTTCAAACTTATGTAGCAAGTGACATTTTAAGCAGCACAACACTCGCTAGTCTTTTGCCACTGATAACTTTATCCTTCTGGTAAGTGCTTTAGTACTACATCATACAGCCAAGCCACTCATGTTTAGATCTTTTAAAGCCCCTGTTATTCACATTTTGATTTCATCTCAGTGTAGATACAACAAGGTTTTTCCATGTCTATTTCAATCTGTCCAGCCTGTGGCTCTGGTAGACAGCGAGATGTCAATTAGCTATCAAGGGCAACAAGTTTACATCTCCTCTGTGCTTTGTTTATCACACAGGTCACACTGTGGGAAAAAGAGGTCACTGTCTGAGACTGAAAACCTCAGACCCCAGTTTAGTTCCACCTCTTAAAGCTCCACTGAGAAGTCACAATCCAAAGTCACTGGAAGAAATAAGAATATACCTCTCTTCTTTTTCAATCTGTCCTCCTCCAGTGAGCTAAAGTTATTTACAGAGCAGCAACGCCTGGCCTTCTGGCCGGACAGCAGGGCAAAGCCGAAAAAAGCAGAGTGAGCCGGGATGGGAGTTGGAAGTGACATGTGCATAAAAAGAAATGGGACAAGAGACCAAGACAGATGGAGAGAAAAGGAAAGAAGAAGCCAGCTCTTGGCAAAGTTCTTTCTCTTGAGCAGAGAATCGAGGACAGCTGCCCAGGAATGCAGCTGGAATCCAAAGCCTCTGCTTAGTCCATCGGTGTCCCACAGAGCTAAACGCTACTTATACGTCCCTCCCCTGATCCCCAGTGAACAAACTTCTTCACCTCACTTTCGTTTTTTGACTCTGTGTGGGTCTCTGTGTGTCTTAGGTTATGAGGAGGTTGCCAGGATTCCCAAAGGATCAGTGTTCATCCACATACAAGAGCTCAACATCTCCCTCAACTACCTTGGTGAGACTGATTAGAAATAGTTTGTGTGGGCTAGAAAGACACAAAGTTAACTGGCACCGTGTGTGTTTCTTATCCTCGTGTCCTCCTCCTCTGTTTATCAGTGCTGAAAAGTAAAAGTGACCAGTATTTCATCAACGGGAAACTGAGCATCGACACGCCTCGCAGGTTCCACATCGCCGGCACCACTTTCCACTACAGACGCCCCACTGACGGCCCCGAAACCCTCGAAGCTCTGGGGCCCACAAATATCACCCTTGTCGTCATGGTAAGGCCAGAAGCACAAACCAAGTTCCCACCAGAGGAGCTCCAACTATGAGGCAGAAATGTTGTATCAAAAGTTTGGATTTGGATGTGTTTGTAGGTGCTGGTGAGGGAAGAGAACCCGGGGATCCACTACCGCTTTAATCCGCCCCTCAACAGGGATCCCCTCAGCAGCTTTGGCTGGCACTACACCTCCTGGTCACGCTGCTCAGCTCTGTGTGCTGGAGGTAGTTAAAACAACACGATCTATCTGTTTTGATGCTCCTCCATTACCAGGTGGGCGTTATAAACAGTTACATCTGCTAAAGAATAATACGAGATGAAGAACTAGAACATCAGAGAACTAGCGGTAGTGTAGTTCAATGAGAAATTTACTGCTTTGGAAATGTCTTTTCCCTTGGATGGAGTGAGGCCCTTAGCCTGGGATGTCCCAGATGAGAGCTGTTCTCATTTTTAAAAAAATCATATCTCGATACCAGTCATTTGAAAAGAAGAGTGGTTTGGTCGTGTGTCTTTCGGTTTAAGCTTTCTTATTTATTTATTTTGCAATAGATAGACACACTGACACGTACTTTGGCCCATGAAAATGCAGTGTAAATCTGTCGCTCGTAGCAGGTGGCAATTTTGGGAGTCCGTGTCAAAGCCAAAGCCATTTTTTCAGTTCTCAGAGACTTTCGATATATCTCAAACAACCAATCTTGCTTTTCCTCTTTGGCCTTTGTAAGTTAATGATCCATGTAGCCTTACCTGATAAAAGCTTGTTTCCCTTCTGATAGATTGTTGCTCTTTACATCTTTCCCTTTCCCTTGGGAGAGAATGAAAGTAAACATTCAGTGGCAATTCGTGTTGACTTAGCTTTGGTTTTTTAACAGGCTTTGTGTGGAAAATAGACTATGTGATTTTTTTTTTCTTTCCTTATTTTGTTTCTAAGGAAATTCTTATCTTACCATAAATGTTTCACTGCCACTCTTGTGAACTAGTAAGAAACGTTATGGTCAAAGTCAATGGCACTGGGATATTTTCATAGTTAAATTGTGCATTGCCCACAAAGCAGCTCTATATCTGACCATCTGGGTCCAACATGGGGCAGGGTTTCAATCAATACAAATTGTTCAAGTGAAGTTTAGGTCTATGTAAGCTGCAGTTTGACCACAGAACTAAGAGCTATGCTATTCTGCTGGGATCTTTTCAGGGAGAGCCTTGCTGCACTGAACACTTCTGATTGGTGGAGTTTTTCCATAGTTTTAATATCAGCATTACCAGACTAAATTATATTACATTAAAGTTCACAACAGCACAAAAATTTAGTGTACCTTCTTATAAATTTTTAAGTTTGCAGTGTGCATTTAAACTGGCTTCATTTGGTTTAGCTGCCCTGTACATAAGGCTTAAATAGAAGTGCAGACATGGGGATGAAATTATCTTTCATCTTCCTGAAAAATCTTGGATCTGGTAAGGTTGGGATCACTGAAAACGGGAGCTGTTGGACAAGCCAGTTAAAATAAGGGGACGGATATTATTTCTCCTTAAATCTTGTATGTTTGTCTCGTGTTTGTCTCGTGTTTATTCATGTGCGGTCAGGTGTGCAGACCCAGCAGGTGGTGTGCAAGCGGCAGACGGATAACTCAGTTGTCTACAATAACTTCTGTGACAAAAAGAACAGGCCGAAAGACAAGATGAGAGCCTGCAACACTGAGCCGTGCTCCCCCACGTGAGTGAACCCAGACCCTCTTTTACCATTTTATCTCGTCTTAAACCTTTTGTCTATACTCTTTATCCTCATGATATAATCAGTTTTTGTTCAGATGTTGATGTTAGATGTTGATCTTCTATGCACATGCTTTAACATCACTACATGTATGTGTATATATATATAGAATGTACATAAATTCACATACATGTGTATATATACATATAGAAATCATCCTTTTCTCTGCAGTCTATGTGCAACTTTTGTGGATAATTCATGTTTTGTACTTTTTTTTTTTTTACTGAGCGTCATACAATGCAGATGCGGGTATTGAAATCATAAACAGGCTTTTCCCTGTTTCCAGATGGTGGATGGGAGAGTGGTCGGAGTGCAGCCGCAGCTGTAACGGCGGCCTGCGCACTCGGGAGGTGTTATGCAAAAGGAGGATCTCTGTGACAGAAGAGAAAGTCCTGGATGACTCGGCCTGCACCCCCCCTCGCCCTTCGCTCACTGAGCCCTGCAACAACCACAGCTGCCCCCCCGAATGGCTGGCTCTGGATTGGTCCGAGGTAGACCGGAGTTTGTCATTATGCATGTGTTTTGCATTGTCTTCTGCCGTGTTGTTAGTCAACTCATTACTGATTTTGAACCAATACTTTGATTTTGTACAAAATTCCAATCAGGTGAAGCAATAGTTTCTTTTCCAGCTGAACCCAAAAAACCCAAACATCTGCCAGCAGAAAGTGAGAGTACCTTAACCATGAAACACACAGCAGAGGAATGGAGCAGACGAGTACACTGAGCATGTTGTTTTACTCATGAACACATATTGTTACAATTGTCATGTGGGAATTCCTTACCCATTAAAAGTTGACCTCTCATTTGAACAGTCAGGGGAAAAATGTAATTTGCATTGTTTCTAAACTAAAACAGTTTGACAAGTCCTTCTCCTCGTTTTCTACTTTTTTCCCCCGGAGTTAAACTTTGTTCTCACAGTGCTGGATTCTTTGTAGAATTATGTCCAGTTGATTTACAGGAACTCAGCTGGCTCTTGACTTGTCTCCTTTTCAGCTGCTGCCCTCTGCTGAGTGGATTAAGAGGATTTCTTTTTCCATGCTTGTGACCGCAGTGACCCCCTCCTGCACCCTCCCATGTACTACCTTTTCGCCTGATGTTTTCCTGTGTTTTTTCCTTTCCTCTTTCTGCCTGCAGTGTACACCCAGCTGTGGTCCCGGCTACAGGCATCGTGTGGTATTGTGTAAAAGTGGAGAGAGCAGTGATACTTTGCCCGATTCAAAATGCCCAAAACATGGCCGACCCACCTCCAGGGTGCGTTGTAATCTGCAACGCTGCCCTCCCCCTCAGTGGGTGATGGGTCCATGGGGAGAGGTAAAATGCCGGACTCTTATTATTCTGTACTATAAATGAATGCACTGAATTATTTCAAATATATTTATTAGTATTTTCAGATTTATATTGATCTGGCGATGTAACTGTTGGTTCAGAAATGTTACATACTGTAGAAATACTTCCTTTTTATTTTCCTTCCAGGGAGCCAGATTTGAACTCTTGTGTCTTTGATATTTCATCAGAAAAAGTTTTCTGATACTCTTTCAAAGCTTTTATTTGAACATCACTACAGTCCTTATAAAGGACCATTTTCAGATGACTGTGTTTTTGTTCATTAAGCTAATTAACACTAATTTATGGATTATTACTATGATATATATAACCATATATTACTGTATCTGTGTTTATTATGTATACATTTGTGTAGCATTGCAAACTCGCCCTGCGATAGACATAAAATTAGTTGTAGATTTGACAAGATCAATCACAAAGAGTAATTACCTAAAATCCCGAGATACCATGGCAGGGAGTATGGTTTTAAGGCTCTTAAAAATGGGACATAAGAAGGATTTTGATAGTTTAACAAATCCAGAAAATATCTGTTACAAGACCACAGAGATGCACGTAGACATTCATTTGATACACCTACTGTTCACTGAGGCCTCAGCAGAAATGATCTCCATTACCAAAAAAAATATTCTAAGTTAGAGAAATGGGGAGAAAAGCCTGAGGTCTGCCAGATGACACAAGAGGCGGGCTGAAAATCACAGTTAACAGGTCTGATGGAGGAATGGATCCTCTCCAGAGCCCAGACCTCAATATTATTGAAGCAGTGTTGGATTATTCTGACGGAGAATGTAGTTAAAGGCAGCCAACATCCAAATAGGAACTTTGGGATGTCCTTCAACAGGCCTGGAGAACTGTTCCTGAACACTATTTAAAGAATTTATAAATAAGTTTCTCTAAATGGGTTCATGTTGGGTTGAAGAGTTGTGGTGGTCTTACCAAATGTTGACTTTAAAGTCAGTCATTATTGAACCCGTTGTGTGTTTGCCCTCTTTATTGTCTTTACTTTTGTGATCGCATATAAAGAAGTGAATGGCTCAGGATCTTTGCTCAGTCGTGTATACAATGAGAAAAGCTTCACAGGTGAATAATCTGAGGCTTTTCTCTATTGCTTTATGTAGTTTGCTCAAAGGAATTCAGGGCAGTTACAGAAAATGTCTGGCTTTCCATTAACTTCGCAGACTTCAGGAAATTGCAGTTTTAAGCCAAGAGACAATCACATAACACATTTCTACACTTTGGTTTTGGAGTAAATTGAAACAACATGACTATAAAGTGTTACCAGGTGAACTTTAGAGGTGCTACTGTGAATATTTCTAACATTTGGAATGAGATGTATCATTTCTTGGCAAGTGTGCTAACTGGCATCACTATCGAATGAAACTGAGTGATATTACGATGATATCAATCCTCTTAATCTTGTCATAAATGAAGGGGAAAAAGAGCGTTTCCCAGAATCCAGAATTGCCTTCTCTTTCTGATCATTATATTGTTGTCATTGTGAAATGTGTTTCTTGTGGTTCAGTGTTCTGCCAAGTGTGGTCTGGGTCAGGAGATGCGTTCAGTGCAGTGTCTGACGCACACCGGCCAGCCATCCAATGAGTGTCTGGAACATCAGCGGCCTGCAGCCATGCAGCAGTGCAAGAGCAAATGTGACCTCAGTCTGCCCATCAGTACAGACAACCCTGAAGGTCAGAGGGCAAATTTCACTCCTGGTAATCTTCACTATCTTGCAGTTTCACACAATTCACGCACACACACAGTTGCATTTTCAGTGGTTCAAATGACGTTTAACTTTTAAAATAGGAACCCCGTTACGTTGACAGTTTTTTTCGTTGCGCTGCTGATTATTCTTGTACTTTTGTATTTAAATGTATTATGTGATTTTGAATTTAGTGATAACTGTATGAAGCTTTACCTGAGACAAGACATTTTCTCACACCTAGCTGTAGACTGAGATGATACGCAGCATGATAAATCAGAATATTGTTTATAATATTAAAATGTAGTCAGTTCTTTTTTCAACCCATTTCAGTTTTGTATGGCAACTAAAAGGGTTATGAAAGAGTTAAGAGTCCAAATCTCCTATATGTTACTGCACGGATTAAGTTTAACACATTAATGGGGGTGTAACTGTCTGGGTCTGTCCCCTCTGCAGAGTGTAAAGATGTGAACACTGTGGCCTACTGCCCCCTGGTGCTCAGGTTCAAGTTCTGCAGCCGGCCATATTTCAGACAAATGTGCTGCAAGACCTGCCAGGGCCACTGACACCACGAAACTCCCAGCAGCCGCCCGGGGGTCCTGTTCTCCGGCAGAGGAGACCTGAGCGCGCTGAGCCTCAGAACAGTGTTTCCGTCAAGAGGAGAGCGTGGGACCCGGCGGGGACGCTGTCACACTGACGCCTGGTCCTGCAGCTGGCCAGAGGGACCTTTTTTCTTCACCCAGAATCCAGATCATACATCTCTGGGGCGAAGCAGTATGAGCTGAGTTTAAACATTCCACTGGAGGGGTCGACGGGGTGGGAGGGGGTGCTAAAACCTGGATAGGCAGAGAGAGGAAGGTGAATACTCTCTCCGTGTCTTTAAGCTTTCCTTTTTTTATTTCCTTTTTTTTTTTTTTTTGGTGCTACTTTGGTACACTTTAGCCTCGTCGCAGATCTCTCAAAGGTTTTTACTTGAGTGAACAGAGAAGATTAGCCTTATCTCCTAAACTTTGTTTGTTAGCAGGTCATTCTTTATTATGAATTGTCAAAATCCACAAGATAATGCTATTCTAGATATTGTTCCCCACAAAAAAGGAAAATCTTCTATTACAACATGACAGATGTGTTTTATGTTATCAGATAGTTGTTACTTGACCACATTGCTTTATGTTATTGCTTTGTTGCGTATCAGTGTATTCATCAAGTCCCGGCCGTTACTCAGTTGTATAAGCAGAGTTTGATTTGCACGAGGGTCTGCAGTCGAAGACTTTTGTTTTCAACGTTTGCTGTGGTGTGATCCAGCTCGATGTCTCTGTGGAAGTTCTAAACGTATCAGAGCAGCGAACCTGCCGTGGTCTTGCCATTTCAGATCAAAACACCTCTAGAGTATAACACTGCTTCATGCTGCACAGAGCCTTCAGTATTGCGAGCTAAATTCACGCTTAGTCACCAGGATATTTTCAGATTTAAGGATATGAGTTTTTGCGTGGGATGCTGCTTGTTTGTAAATTCTTCCCAAAAGAACGTGTTGTCATCAAAAAATCCCTCATTGCAGCCTCGCTGGTATATTATTTCAACCATATGTTTAATGTTGTCCGTAATGTGTGCTTCAAATGAAATTCAGAGCACAGTGAGCAACAGTGAAGACCTCTCGACTGCATTACTTTCAATATTTTATAGCGCAACTGCTCATCTGAGGAGGGATTTACACCTGTCAAATACTAAGCTACATTCATGGCATGCATGTCATATGCAGTTACATGTACAGTTTCCTCAACATAATATGCAAGCAACTAATTCACGCTTAGAAACTATAAAACTTCTTCAACCTTTTCCTTTATTGTCGAAGCTCCCTTTAATTAAACACCAGTCTTCACTCTCCTAAATAAAATTGTCTTGCACTGAGCTGCTGTGAATATACAACACCAAATCAGAAACGCTTGTTATGAAGTGAAGGCTAAAATACATTTCTAGGAGCAGATGTCTGCAGCACACAGAATTGATATCCAATACAGAATTAATATGTTAATTGGTATCCAAGATTACCATTTGCTCTTTTAAAGTCATATCTGTATCCAGGGACATCTATTAATTTTTCAAAACAAACACTAAACAATGGTGATCATCTGTGGACATGTCTGAATAATGTTTCGTGTTGTGAGATTACAAGGTGATGAAAGAAAAACTGTCCCCACTTTTTATGGATTATTTTACAGGCATGAACTGCAGAAAACAAAGTATGTACGTAAATTAAGCCAAGCTGCACACAGCTTCCTTTCTTTTCTTCCCCATTCCAGCAAAAAAAGAAATTCTGATTTGAGTCTGTAGATTCCAGTTTCAGCAAAAGACAATCATAATAATACTTCTAGCGTAGTTGTCTTGATAGCCCTTAAAAACAACATACTGAAAATACTGCAGTCCTAGTGGTTAAAGACCAAGAAAATATTGTACAGTCCATGTTCAATAGAGGTCAGTTCAAACCACTTATTAGTCTAACAAGGGGAAAACAGCGCACATTCTGTGTAGACTCTGTGTGACGGGCCCATTAACATCTTTTCTGCTATTACGTAATAACAGATTGTGTACAAATCAGCTAAAGAGGATTGTATTCACTGACGTCTGTATCCCTTGTGATGGTTGCCAAATCATCCTGACGTCTCATGTCTGACCAAGCTGGCCACATGGGAATGCGTCATTTTTATGCCGTGTCTTTACTAGGTATATGAGGAAGCATCCCGCCGTCATGGAGAAACATCTATGGGAATATGTGGCTCTCTGAGTCTGCATGCTGTAGCTGCAGGCGCCCTCTATGATTTGCTGCGTGCTGGAGCCCAAAAAAACTATGAGATCAATAGGCGAATCAGAGCAGTACATTTCCAGCTGGAGAATCAAACAAACATAGATCTGGGTGAAATTTGTAGGTTCAACACCACAAATAACGTTTTTTTCTCTGTTTTATGGCATCTTGCATGTTATTTCATACATACTTGCAGTGAAATATATTATCTCAAGAAGCCTTTCCCGGTTGTCTGATTGATAGACCCAAAATATAAAAAAACCACCAGCAGTTTTTAAAAAGTATACGAGTTGCTTCCACTGTGATTTACGTCAGCCTTTTTATAGACCAGGATCTGAAAGTGTGGCTCAAAATGTTGCAAAAATGTCATCTGTCCTGAATACTCTGAGCATGTTACACATTTTTAGATACGCTGTTTCAGCTTTTTTGGCCATCCTGTAGAGAACCATTATAGAAGTGTTGCTCAAGACTTACTTATAGGTCAGTCATCAAGTCTGGCGGCATCGCTGTGACATCCACCGAGCTCTGAAGAATTCTGTGGCTTTACTGTGATCAGCTCTGGATGCAGCACGGTGTAACAGTAAATGTCCCATCATCTCTCTGTGAGGAGACAGAGACCGTGTGCCTTTGTGGGATTTTTGCTGCAATTTTCTTTTTTTTTTCTTCATGGTGCTTTGGTTTTGAATGGTGCTATTAGTTTTTTGTTGTTGTTTTTTTTAGTCATAACTCCGACAATTGCTAAAATGTTTCGAGCCTCTGATACTGGCAGTCTGTAGGGCGGGCCTGAGGTGTACATGTGCTGCTCCTTAAGAGCGTGTTAACCACGAAGAACCCTTTTTTTTAATTGATGAGTTAATTTATTAATCATATATACCATATGGCATAAATTACGTTTCAAAAAGTACACCTTAAGATTTCAAAACATTGTCTTGCTTTTGAGTACACAAAAAAGTAAATTTGAGGTAACCAGTTTATGTATGAATTCCCTATAATCAAATGTCCAGTAATCATCCATGTGAAGCACCAAAACATGATGTACATTTATGGTTTGTATATTCAGTTCCATAGCAGTGTACAGTTAACTCAAGCCTGTCAGTTTGTGTACTGGAGAGACAGAAATCCCTTCTGTAAAACCAATTTTAAAGGTAAAACCTGATTGAGATCCTATTTTACACCTGGAGCTAACATGTCTGTGCCTGTGCAGGGGCCTGGTTAAGTTAGGAGGCCTTCAGTCTTCACAATGTGCTCACATTACATGGATTTCATACATGTAAAAACACCTAAATTAATAGTTAGGGGGATAATTATGACATAGAGGCTGTTTTTGTGAGGAATAGCCATCTTCTGGAAAGGATGGCTTAATGTTTTCAGCTTATCTGGAGTAGTTATCCAGACATGTTAAGACGGGGTGTGAATTGGGTATCCTCTGTATCTGGAAGTTTTTTTTCTATGTATTTAACTGTGCTGGGAATGAGGTTTCAGTCTGAGCCGCCTCACCTGGTTAAAAAGGAGGGACAGTATCAGTTATTCAGTTTTTCATTTGCTAATTAAATGTACTGTATATTGTTCTATACTATAGGAGATTACTTTGTCCCCAATGTACATCTCTTTAAAAGTAAATATTAAAATGATTAAA
This sequence comes from Menidia menidia, assembly GCA_907169785.1. NCBI lineage: Eukaryota > Metazoa > Chordata > Actinopteri > Atheriniformes > Atherinopsidae > Menidia > Menidia menidia. The sequence goes on along the minus strand of CAJRST010000002.1, from coordinate 13,323,325 downwards.
CATGATGCTTTGTTGATTTTGAGACCAAATATTTGATTTGCTTTCTGTCCACAATTCCCTGAATCACTTCATTTTCTTGTTTTATATACTCGAAGATGTTTTTTCTTTTCTCCTTTCCAGTTGGAGGTGTAGGGTTGCGTAATGGTGCTGTATTTTGGGATTTGACTGCTTTCATGGAAAATTTTAAGCACAGTCTTCTTCCCTTTTTCCTGAATCAGTCATCAGTGAAATTAACCCTGAAGAAAAAGCTGACCCAGTGATACATTTTTTTTTCCGTATGACATCTATAAAAGGAACTTTTCAAACGTAGACATAGTCTTGCCATCACTATGTTGATTTTCATTTACAAATCTATTCATAGTTAGTTTTGTTTATTCACTCGATGTAAAGTAAACTGGAACAATCCCCCTCCTCAAACCTAATTGGTCAGCTCTGGTGCTGTGAATCGGTTTAAAGCTTTTCACTATTATGATAAAATACTAACCCAGATCCACCTGGGCCTAAAGATCCCAGTGGTATTGGATTCCTTGCTAAAGTGAACAAAACAAAGACACAGAGATCCAAAACCTTAAATACTCTGTCAAAAAAGAAATGCAAAGTATGTATTAATCCAATTGATCCAAAACTTCAAAAACAGGAAACACGTTACAAAATGCGCAGACAAATCAGTGTTTTCCAAAACCCGACGTTTAAATGAGTCATTTGTGTGACAAACTGACATTTGTGTCAGATGTCAAACTCAATATTGTAAAAAAAAAAATACAAGACCAAAATGCCCCCAAATATTCAACTATGATGACTTCTGTCCTCTGTGAAAGAGCTTTAAAAATTCAAAATCAAACAAAGCTAAAAAAAACTAAAAAAAACCCACACCATTCTACGCCTCTGTGAACACACACACGCTGCTGTGCGCTCTTCCTGAACTTGATGGTTATTTTGGGCGTTGGAAGAAGCACCTTTCTGACAGCACAAACACAAGTGAGGCAACCACAGTCTGGGTGGAGCCAGCACCTTACAACTGAAACACCCATCATTTCGCAAGATGCTGGAGATAATCATCCCTTTGCTGCCGTTGTTGCCATCAACACTCGCCCTCTGCGAGGCACGAGAATTGGACTGACTAATTGTGGTTCAAAGCTGAGAGCGCAGCTGTTGAAATACTGTTTTTGGTCATTACTAAATCCTGCGCTCTGCTTGATGACTGAGAGAAATACTGATGTAGCTTCTCGTTTTTGTGGGGGGGATATGTGCACCAGCATGTGTGTGCTCTTCAAACAGTTCTTGTTTCACACACTGTGGCTGCATGAGGAAGTAGGTTTTGAATGTTGCGCTAGATGTCTTGTAGCTTGGTGACTGCCGTTGGATTTGACTGTCCCCCCTGCGTGATGGCAGCACTGTGAAGAGATCAAAATTTGGATTTTAACAGCTGACACAGAGACATACACTTTCTGCACCGCGGGCACCCGAAGAGGAGAGGTCCACCAGAACAATGGTAAAGTAACCCGTTTTGATCACCTGTCCGAAGACTTTTAAATGCTTGGATCTTGATGATATGCTGGCAGATATCATTTGGGTTTGGTCTGTTTAATGGTTTTAAATGTCACGGGAGCTTCCAATGAACATTTCATGTCAGAAATTTCATAGACACAAGAGAAAGAAGGGCTTTCGTGGCTTTAAAGTAGGCTTTCACATGATAAGGGATTATAAACTGAATCAACTTTACTTTCTTTGTTGCAGCAGAGTGGGGTCGTTCTCTTAAGAAAAGGCATGTTCATCTAGAGAAGCTAAAATGGATCAAATATCCAAACAAATTTTAACGGAGTGAAGCCAGGAAATGCAGATTCACAGTCTCTAGAGGCAAATATGAGAAAAGTGGTGATGCTAACAAAGGAAGAAAAAACCCATTGTGATATCAGATTGAGTATATATTCCTCGGCAGTGCTATCTCACACTTTTTTGTCGACCTAGAGACAAAAAAGCAGAGCAGCAGGCGGCTGCAGGAAGAGAGCCGGTAGCATGTATAAAGTTGAGGGTTTCACAAGAGGCAGCAATGAGGTGTGAGAGGAGGAAGTGGACTACAGGAGAGGCCTGCAGTTTCTGTCACAACATTTCCTCCTCACATTAAAAAAGCCCCCCCTATACATTTAGAATAATACAGTCTTATTTGGTTCGGTAGCCGCATGCTGACCGGCTCTATTTAAGTCACACAGACAGGTAGTTTTCCAAAAGGGTTATATTCCAAACGTGGAGGTAAACTTTTCTCTCTTGAACTTTTTATTGTCCTTTTATGACCACATAAATCATCAATGGCCTACAGACACTTTTTTATATTACTGACACATAAAGGAGGAAGGGCACAGGAAGGTGATAAGTCTCTCAGGGGGGGATACTCTTGTTATATCTGAGCAAGAATTTAGAGACTTCCGGTTTTTATATCTCAGCTGATAACTGCTTTCAAAACCGCAATAGAACAGGTGCCTAGCAGTGTTAAGGGTTCTTAGCTTAATAAACAGTTGCAAATTCATCATATTCTTCTCAGTGTTTTAACAGATCAGTGTTTTTCAGTTTACTCTGGTCTCGTGTTTTTGTTTTTTTCTGATCAGATTCTTGTAAAATTAGATGTGATTTAGGTGCTTCAAACATCTGAAAGAAAAGGCAATTAGAAAAAAAGTGAAAAGGTTTGTTTTCATGCCAAATTTGGTGCGTATATCACCCAGTGAAAAAAACGTTGCTGTCATGCATTTGAAATTTGTTTCACCCTGAACTTCTCGAATTGCACAAATGACTCAAATTAAACAATGACCGAAATCCTCTTTTAACAATGATGACATGCAGTGCTGAAAAAATACTTCCTCCAGAAATCTGACACTAAAAGAGAGGCTTTTAAGATAAATAAAATAATTTATTATAGGCTGTTTATACTTGTAGTGTACTCAGATAGGTGAGCATTAACAACAGCAGATGTTGTGTGGTCTAAGGGAATACAAATTGTGTTTAAATTGCAATGTAAATGCAATGTAACAACCTAAAAAACTTCATCATGGTGTGTCCGCATGCTTTGTAACACTGACTTTGGACGAAAGACACAAACATACAAGTTACTGTAAACAATCATTACTAGCCAAGTCTGTCAAATAATAGACTTGAACTGACTCTCTATTGCAAAAAAAACAACAGGGTCCAGCTATCATAGGAAATCATTTAGAGTTCACATCAGCACATGAAAACATAATGAACTATCATCTTCCCAGGTGCAATTAAAATGGGGACAGAGTAACAAGAAATAGAGGCAGCCTTTTGATTTGAAGGCTTTAATTCCTATTTACACTAAAGATTCTGCCTCCATGGTGGTGTGATGACCTCACAGCAAGATGGTCCCCAGTGGGGCCTTTCCTCCATGCCTCCTCCCACAGTCCAAAAATGTAGATGTAAAGTTAATTTGTGGCTCCGTTGGGAAATGTTGAATGATCTGAAAAGTTAGGCAGAATGTGGTATGTTAATTAGAAAACCAATGGCACGGAGCTGGAGGCGATTTGTTTATTAGAAGATTGCTAGTGAGGGATGACTGTTGCTGCTGAGTAGCTCGGATACAAGTATCAACTGTGCTCAGCAGAAAACTACGCTGAAATATCTATAATGATACAAGTTTGATGCAGCCTTTGTCATGTGATGCTCACTGCAACGAGTTTCTACCCATGAGTCTGGAAATGCCTGTCGTAAAATAGACCACAGCCCAACCACTTTGCCAAAGAGAAACCCTGTAAGACAGCACACATCAAACAGATCTACTTCAGTCAGACAAACCTGGCTTCCCCCCAGGAGTCTTTAAGAATGAGACAGCAGAAGTTGAGCAGCATTTCAAGAAAACCTTCATGGAAACTAAATTCAATTTCAAAACACAGCAGACTTTAAGGTAAAGACGTACTGCTGTTTTTTTTCTGTGCCGAGTGTCACTAAACCTCTCTATTATGTCCAAGTTAGAAAGTGAGCTCATCACAGCGACTGGTTGCCTGGCAGCCAGCCCCAGCTTCCTGTAACAACAAACCACATTGGGTTATGTTCTCAAAAATGCCCCAACTGATGCCCCTCATTTTTTTTACTGCCCATCTGCTTAATTCGTTCTCCATTTTTAGCCACCAGTGTTCAGGAATTAACTTCTTTTATTTTGCTTCTGGGGTTTCCTTAAATACCCCAACATTGTTCTTTCTTTACACGCTCTGCTTCTTGCATGATTGCTCTCTCTTCGGCCAACGTGTCCTTTTTTCTTTAATAATGTGACCATTTCTGTGAGGGCAGATTCATCACCATATATCAGGCATTGTAAAATCAATGGATACTTCTGACAACAACACTTTAAAGTATTAGGTTGCACATCACTTAATAACATAGGACCAGAATACATCACAGTTCTTCCCTTGAATATACATTGAGCAGAGCTCGGCGGTGTTTACGTAGCTGTCAGCAAGCTGAACTACAAATTAGGACCCAACAGGATAAAATCTTTTACTGCTCTGCTGTACGGCGATGGAATAAACTGTCTCTTTATGTTAAAGGTGCCCCACCTCTGGACACATCTAAAGTTAAAACTTTACTGTTTCCCAATGCCTTTCTTTGGATGGATTTGACTGCAATTTTTTACCCTTTTTGTGTCCTGTCAAACATTCTAATTGTTGTTTTAATTATTTTCATCCATTTTTTCTCTTAATGCCTTTGTAAAGTACTGAGTCACCGTTGTGTTTAAAATGTGTTATACATATAAACTGGACTCACATGTCAAAGGTTTTTCTTCTCTGAGATAGGAAACATCAGATTTTTCTACATTAAATATAATGGTATCTGAGATGGTTCTTTGCATTTCTCTTTGTGTGTTGTGTGTTTTAGGCGAAGTACCACTGGCAGAGTCAGAATGTGAAGCAAAGCGGAGTGGACGACATGGTCCTCCTGTCCAAAATAAGCGAGGATGCCATCGTGGAAAATCTGAAGAAGAGATATATGGACGACTACATCTTTGTATCCTACAAGCAGTCAGTCAGACTATTGTTGTTTTACATTGTAGCCAGATGTGAAATGTGTGCCAACATTGTTGGGGAACAAAGACAGGAAAACATCTTTGAGATCTTCATGAACATTTGTGGACATAATACAACACATATACAACATATAACTTTAAAAAAATTCAAATGGCACCATGATTCAGGAACATTACTTCTCATCGCATAGACTGTTTTCATGCATCTCTTTCTCCAAACTCATAGATTTGCTTGCAAAAATGGACGCCAAAACCAATAACTCACTCTTCCTCCTTTGGTTCAACTGCATGACTCAACATCTCACTTCTGTCTTCTTAGAAACATTTATTGAAATCGTGTTTAGGACGCAAAAGAAAACTGTGGCGTATTTACATATAAGCACGTAAAAGTACATTGTAACCACGACCTTTTTGCATTTATCAGTACACTAATGAAAATCATTCAATCAATAAGCTCTGAGAATGAAAAACATTTGACCAAAGTTCTATTTGAGTGTTTTGAGAAATCAGGAAGCATTTTGAGCGTTTAAACCTTATCATGGTCATGTTTGTAATATGCATTTCCTGAAGCTATAAGGTCACAATCGAAGAATAACCTCAGTGTTTCCCCCCCACCAGCAGGCTGGCACCATTGCAATGTTGGTTGAGACCAGAGTCACGCCACCCCGATGTGTTATAACCAATAAAAAATTATTGACTGTCAAATCAAAATTCTCTGAATCTGATTAAAGTTAAATTAAATATATCAACATTTTGATTTTTCTTAAAGTAATCAATAAATAAAGACAATCATCACGTAAAAACTATTGAGGATAAGATCACATTAAGCATCTAAGTAAAGCCGCTGTAGCTTGATTCAGCAGCCAGACACAAAAGGAAGACACCATATGATCCCTCAAAATGTGTAAACTGAATGAGTGGACAAATGACATACAAAATAGAACTTGAGACAATAACTTTTTCTAAAATAATAATATTAATTCAACGTACAAAAATACTAAAAAAGAATAATTAAAGTTGAGAACATTGTTATAAATCACAAAGAAAAAAAGTCTAATTCTCACCAGAAATCAAGGCGAGAAACCCAGAGAAGGAAACATGCAATTTGTTACAAAAGAAAGCAAAACACGCAATAGTATAACCATCCATACAACAATAAGGGAGATGAGCAGTAAAGGAAAAAAACAGACAGATATTAGCCTCACAACCCTCCTCCAGGTCCACAAGGCCCACTCTGAGGTCCTGTTACAGGGCAACAAATATAACAATCTGCATCATATCAAATGAAAATCTCTTTGGAAAAATATCACACAAATGTTGAAATAATCATCACAAGCTAAGCCTCAACTGCAACAACAAAGGCACCAGAGAAATTAAAGATCTCACTCTCCAACTAAATCATCTCTAAATCACTGGATGAGACAGAGAAGACTGTTTAGAAGAGGCATCAAACACAATCAAATACAATTTTGAGACAGCAAATGTTATCCAGAGGATATCATGAGAGCAGGAGGTCATGTTGTCCACAGAGCACTGAGACCGCTTGACCTCATCTAATGTAAGCTGTTGTGTTTTCCTACCTTTTCCAAGTTGATTTGAACGCCTGGCCTAAAATTAACATTTTTAATTACTAAAAGTGGGAAAACAAAGATGACCTGAAAACAAGAACCCACAATAATCCGACATCACGAGATTGCCATTTTCCCTGTTACACATTAACTTAGTAAATTCATCACAACTCACCAGCTTAAAAAATAAATCAAGTCTATGAAGTGAATGAATTGACACAATTTTCACAATATCCGTGTGCTATCCTTAACTACTTCCCTCAGACTTATATCGGCCCTGTCCTGATTTCAGTTAACCCGTTCAAACAGATGCCCTATTTCACTGACAGAGAGATTGAGCTATACCAAGGGGCTGTGAGTTCCTCTCAAAACTCTGCAAAGTTGTGGTATTTGTGGTACAGCGACTCTTCCGGCCACTGTACTCACTATCCTTTTTATACTTTTTTTTAAAAGTATAACTGATGTACCTCTGTTCACAGGCCCAGTATGAGAATCCTCCTCATATCTACGCTTTGACCGATAACATGTACAGAAACATGATGATTGAGGGGGAGAACCAGTGTGTTATCATCAGGTGATCAGAACTGCCTGCCTTCATCGCTACTTTTCCCCCGCTATCATACTCATGTTTGCCTCGTGTGTGGTGTCGATGATGTTGACTTCTGCTTTGTTGTGTGCTGTTTCTCACATTTTTATCCCATCGCGTCAGTGGTGAGAGTGGTGCAGGCAAGACCGTGGCTGCCAAATACATCATGGGTTACATTTCTAAAGTATCCGGAGGTGGATCAAAAGTGCAGGTACAGATGGCGACTGACAACCCATCTGCACATCTGTTCAAAATAACCTTTCGTGTAGGTGTTTTTGAGTCTCATTATTTGTAACCATGTCTTTTGCAGCATGTGAAAGACATCATCCTACAGTCAAATCCTCTGCTGGAAGCTTTTGGTAATGCCAAGACTGTCCGCAACAACAACTCTAGTCGTTTTGTAAGTAAGCTCTTTTCTTGAGAACACACTGTGGATGAAACATGACCTACCAGACCTTTCCAATAATGAAGCATAAACTGCCTTACATCAATTTATTTGATTAAATGCTGTTATCTAAAGATCATAAACTTATTACGTTTATTAACTAAAAGTAATAGTAATAGACACAACATGTATCATGGTAATGTGCTACTAAAACTTTGACGCATTAGCCCCTTGTCTCAAGAAGAAAAGCACTGTTCTCTGCATCTAATGACATAAATGTGTCCATTATCAAAACTTCAAGACAAGAAAATTAATCTCAGGATCAAAATGACTTGCATATTTAACATGTACAGTTTCAAAGAAGTTTTGAGTTCTAGTTTATATTCATCTGCATTTTTAACACCTTACCCTAATGACTCATTTTAATAAAAATGAAATTCAGCATGCACATTTCTAATGCACAACAATGGGTGTCTGGCCATATAAATACAATTCGAATAATTCAACCAAAAACTGTAAAGGTGAAGATTGAAAAGAATGTATGTGCCCATGTATGTGCCCAAGCATGCAAGAGTAATTTAGAAATCAGTGGGTCATTAGCTGCGCTGGTGCAATGTACCAGATAAAATAGAGCTAGTTCCTGTGCTGATGCATGCAGTTTTGAAGGCACTTCTGCTCCAGACATTTCATTAGCAAGGTTCTGAAACACTCATTTCACACCAATGAACCACATCAACTTTTACATCTGCAGTTTTGCCACAACAAACCCCTCCTTTGTCGTTGCGCCCGAGGTCTTGTTTACAGACCACTCCACAGACAGAGTTTGCAACTCGTTTATTTTCTCACTGATGCGGATGAGGCAAAGTAGACGTTGCTTATTTAAGAGAATGCTTCTCTGTTTGAGCACTGCATGAGTGCACATTATGGTCGGTTTCTTCTGCTTTCTCTTGTATTGTGCACTGTGTTGCCCTTACCAGATTTGTGACCTGTTTGTCATGGCCTAAGAGTCAACTTTGATTGTGCAATTACCAGGGAAAATACTTCGAGATTCAGTTCAGCAGAGGAGGAGAGCCAGACGGTGGCAAGATTTCAAACTTCCTGCTGGAGAAATCGAGGGTGGTGAGCCAGAATGAGAACGAGAGGAACTTCCACATTTATTATCAGGTCAGAAGCAGAGCACAGTCAGAAATCAAGAGAGCTTCATGCACTAAAAGGCACCATAGAGAAAAGGTCGAAGGTGTGCGAGTCATCCTGAACCTGCACTGTTGCCCCCCAGCTGATAGAGGGTGCCAACGCTCAGCAGAAAGAGGGCCTGGGCATCATGACCCCAGACTACTACTACTACCTCAACCAGTCGGGGACTTACAAAGTGGACGGGACAAACGACTGCAAAGACTTCCAAGAGACGATGGTAATTACTGTGTAAAAGTCCAGTGGTTCTATGTGGCCATTTATTTACATTTGACCTCTCTAACACATGGCTCTTATGACTTGTCTGTGAGGTCTTTAAGGGATACTTACAAATGATGCTGATGGCCATTAATTGTCTTGCCAATTTTAGATTCAGTTCGTTGGTTGTTGTTAGTTGACATCGGTTTTGTGCTCTTTTGTGCACTCATGTTGTGGTTTCCAGGAAGCCATGCAGGTAATTGGGATCCCAGGTGACATTCAGGCTCAGGTGCTGCAGATCATTGCGGGTATCCTCCACCTGGGAAACATCAGCTTCATAGAGGCAGGAAATTACGGGCAGGTGGAAAGCACAGACTGTGAGTGAAACACAAAGCAACCACACATATATTTGCTCTCTACATGCATGGACAGATTCTTTTCTAGAATATGAGCAAACTAGAGCTCATCTGGACAAAAGCAGTTCCAAGGCAGACTGTCAGTCTATTGATTAGCTGATTAACTGCACCCATCTGAATGACCTTGTTTATCTGCTCTTGTGTGCTGCCTCGGGGATATATTGCTCAAAATATAATTAGTATTATATAATTAGTATTTCCATTCAATTTAGCAATCAAAGTTATTATTCCAGTTGTTTCAGTCTTTGCATTAAGCCACATACACAGTGGAATGATACAATTTCAGATACTCTATTTTCTCACAACACAACAGATTCTAAATGAAATGTTTTTTAACCAAATTTGCATTAGTGCTTGCCTTCCCTGCCTATCTACTGGGAATTGACCCAAACCGCCTTCAGGACAAGCTGACTAGCCGGAAGATGGATTCAAAGTGGGGAGGGAAGTCTGAGTCCATCAATGTGACCCTGAATCAGGAGCAGGCCACCTACACTCGCGATGCCCTGGCCAAAGCACTTTATGCCCGCCTCTTTGACTACCTGGTGGAGGTACCCATTTTTTTCCGAACACAGTCAAAACCTAAACAATTCAACTTTACAGGAGGATTTATTTATACACGTTTCTTTGAAAGACATCTGTTACTTGTCTCTCACCTTAGGCCATCAATAAAGCCATCCAAAAACCTCATGAGGAATTCAGCATCGGGGTCCTTGACATTTATGGCTTTGAGATTTTCAAGGTTAGTGCTCTTACAACTTACAGATACCTAAAATTTACGGGCAGACAATAAAATTTGATATTTTACAGATGGTACAGGACAGCATGGTTTACTTGGCAAACATTTGACATTCAGTGAAATGTATTTTCCTCCGCAGAAAAACGGATTTGAGCAGTTTTGTATAAACTTTGTAAATGAGAAGCTTCAACAGATCTTCATTGAACTCACTTTAAAGGCCGAGCAGGTAACCTTAGAGCCTTTATTGCTTTTGCTTGTCTTTTTAATTGTTTTCCATTGTTTTGAACATCTCCGCTTTGATAAATGAAAAAGATAAAGAACAAACTTGAATCTGAACATGGTTTATTTATATTTCCTTGAAAACTCTTGCCATTCTCTCTCAGGAAGAGTATGTTCAGGAGGGCATAAAGTGGACACCCATTGAGTACTTTAACAACAAGATAGTGTGTGATCTCATTGAAAATAAACTGGTAAGCTCACAACAGGATTGGAAACCATAACCCTTTTGTCCACCTTAATTTTAAATGATGACTTTTTGCTGTGTGAATCTGGAGTGTCTGCTGTGACCTGTTCTATTAAACATTCTCACAACCATGTTCCCCTCTTGCAGAACCCTCCTGGCATTATGAGCGTACTGGATGATGTGTGTGCCACCATGCACGCCAAAGGAGAGGGTGCAGATGGCACTCTGCTGCAGAAACTGCAGGCTGCAGTGGGAACACATGAACATTTCAACAACTGGAACTCTGGCTTTGTCGTGCATCACTATGCTGGGAAGGTAGGAACTTAATGTCGATTGAAACCGATCCACCTTAAGCAGGAAAAATAGGTTTGACTTTTGAGAAACGTGACTTGGAGAACTGCCACTTTGCATATGTGAAAGAGGTGCAGATCACACCAAAAATAATGCTAACCTTTGTCCTGTTGATGTAATTTGCATAGCAGTTTTAATACTCAATGCTGTCTCAGGTGTCGTATGATATCAACGGCTTCTGCGAGAGAAATCGAGACGTGCTCTTTCCTGACCTCATTGAGCTCATGCAAAGCAGTGAATTGTGAGTGTCGTTTTGCCAAGAAATGTCTTTATTTTGCACATTTTTGTTGAAAAAGAAAAAAAAACATTGAAAAAATTTGCTTTCTCAGTGATTTCATTTGTAGCCTGTTCCCTGAAAATCTTAACACAGACAAGAAAGGTCGGCCGACGACAGCGAGCTCCAAGATAAAGGTGAGAATTTACCTCCTAAACGAGACCCAACTACCTTAAAGAGAGAAGGGTGTGTTTTGAATTGTAACAGCACAGTAATGCATCTAACAGAGACAAGCCAACAACCTGGTGAACACACTCATGAAGTGCACTCCCCACTATATCCGCTGTATCAAGCCCAACGAGACAAAAAGACCAAAAGACTGGGAAGAGAGCAGGTGTGCAAGCTCACCCTCACACATGTTAATACAGGAAAACACACAGCGGGAGAGTCTTTATTAAATGCAAGAAACACGCTTGTTCCCAGGGTTAAACATCAAGTTGAATACCTCGGGCTGCGGGAAAACATTCGTGTGCGCAGGGCTGGATTTGCATACCGCAGAGTCTTCAACAAGTTTCTGATGAGGTCAGTTTGAGCATGCACATTACTGAGCACTGCAGGACTTATGGGAATTAGTCCTGAAAGAACATCATCGCTCACAAGTTCCCTATATGTGGTGTTTTGGGTTTGTTGAACCCAGGTATGCCATTCTGACAGCTGAAACATGGCCATGCTGGAGGGGCCCAGAACAGCAAGGGGTGCTTCATCTCCTCCGCTCCGTCAACATGGACAATGATCAGTACCAGATGGGACGCTCTAAGGTCTTCGTCAAAAACCCAGAATCGGTGCGGAGCTCTTCATTATGTCACCCTAGGCTGAATTAGACTTTTTAATTGACCAACTTACTTAAACTTAAAGTGTCTGGGAAAATTGACAACATACATTTTTGGTCTTGTGTAAAGTAGATAGTTGTTGAAATGAGGGAAATCAACACTTTGTTCTAAAAAATCAGTGCAATTGTCTTTATTCTTAAGATTGAGTGAAAACAGCTACAAACTTTGGCTTTTGTAGAAAAGCAGAGAATAGAATAGAGAACTTTCGTTGTCACAGTAAAACAACAAGCCATGCTGCGAAACAGAACGACATCATTGGGCTGTTTGATCCTTACATAAGTCCTGACATAAACAGGAAACCAAACAATAACATGTAACACAGTAAAGCATGGCAATATTCAGTGTGGATGAATGTGTTGCATGTGTATCACGGGATGTAACGTGTTAGGCTGCATTGTTATCAATGCCGTTTTCACACTTGGGGATTATCTTTAAATAAATCATATCTTACTCTCAAAAACTCTGTGGAGAAAACTCTGAAGACTCAGAGTCTTCTTAGTTGGTCATGCACCGCTTCTACATTAGTTACATTCATTTTGTCACATAAACTATGATGACTACTGTAAGCTGAAAAGCTAGTCACCTTTTGACCGGACAGGTAATAAATAGAAATAAGTAATATCGTAATGAAAAATTAAGTGTTTATTTCTCCCCCATGCTGTATTGCCCTCAGCTGTTTCTTCTTGAGGAGATGAGGGAGAGAAAGTTTGACACCTATTCCAGGATCATCCAAAAGGCCTGGAGACGATTCATTGCCCGAAAGAAGTATGAACAGATGAGAGAAGAGGGTGGGTGACAAAAACAAAGATTCACCATAAATTTTTCCAACACGATTACACATTTTGAGCAATTATTTGAGCATCTGTCTTTTCGATTAATTCGCAGCCTCGGACATCTTGTACAACTCCAAAGAGCGGAGGAAGAATAGCATTAACAGGAACTTTGTTGGTGACTACCTTGGTCTGGAGCAAAAACCTGAACTGCGGCAGTTCCTGTCCAAGAGGGAGCGCGTGGACTTTGCTGATTCCGTCAACAAGTTTGACCGCAGGTTTAAGGTGAAAAGCTCTTTAGAAACTATGTTTTTTTTTTCTTCTTAAGGCTGAAAGAATTATGTGTAATTTTGCTGTTTTACCCAAAACAAGACGTGATTATTATGTCATACAAGGTCATCATTTTTCACAGTTAGAAGATTTTGAAATTGTAACATCTTTTCCTCTGTTGCATCAGCAGTTTGTACCTCTTTTTTCTTCTCACAGTCTATCAAGAGAGACTTGATCTTGACCCCAAAGGGCATCTACCTGATTGGTCGTGAGAAGGTGAAAAAAGGGCCGGAAAAAGGACAGATCAAAGAGGTGCTGAAAAGAAAGCTTGAGTTTGGAAGCCTCAGCAGTGTCTCTCTGAGGTAGGTCTCTAATGTACAAGAAAATATGACTAAACATGGTAATGCTAGCACTTGTGGTTAGCTGTTAACCAGTGAGAAGCGTCTGCCGCAGTGTGAGTAAATATAGCAAACTAACACTTCATGGAACATAGAAGTCACAAAATGTCAGCTCTTAACTGCTCTTTACTTGGTATTTTTAGGAAGTTTTACATGGAAAACTACGTTTTCAAAGTTAATATTACTTTCATGCCAATCATTGCAGAGGTTCAATAGTTAAAGCTCAATTCAAAATAGAAATTGTTAAGATATTACTCAGTTCCTGTTGCCATACAGAAATAAGGGCTTTCAATTCTTCTTATCAGTTCCTGACCACAACCATCGACAGTTCCAGGAATAGAGTTAAGTTAACTTGAAAATGCGTCTCTAGACATGCTGCTCTTTCACAAATGATGAACCTCTTTCCACATCTATGTACTGTACATGATCACATTGGGCCTGCTTTTGTGACTGATCACTTCATAAATCGCCGATGATTTATGTGAGTGTGTTTCCCATAAATGCCAAAGCTAATAATTAGACTTTCACCAAAGAAAGGTTTTTTTTTTTTTTTTTTTTTTTTGGGGGGGGGGGGGGTTGGAATCAAAACTTGGGGAAAAAATTGTAATTGAACTGATGAGAAAAATCTAAAACAGAGTTCTAATATTCAAATGACAGAAAATGGAGCATCTATGAATGTTATGCTACAGTTTTTCTTTTTGTAGATATAAACCTGCAAATAGGCATCACATAAACTAAATAAAAGATGCGTGACTGACTGTTGACCACTGCTGCTGCTACAGCTCCAGCTGTTTCTATTGTCAGCTGTTTAAAATGAGATGTTAGGTGAAGATAGTTGAACTGATCGGAAGTACAGCCCTGACCAAATCGATTTATGCGTCCTGCTGTCTGCAGTTCAATCCGAGAGCCACAAACACCACACCTGAAGGTGGTAGAAGCTCGTCATTAAAATGTGTATTTCTATGTGAAAATTCAAGCTGCCGTTTCAATAGCTATATTTAGGGTCAATACTAACATGATCTATTATAGCTCTTTTATTTAGGCGCAGTTTTAAATGCACTTCACTACACATTTATATTTGAACTGACTTTAAAGAAATAGATGGATATAAACAGGGACATTTTGAGGGATGAGCAACAAACCAGCTGTGCAACTTTTTGTCTGGTCTTGAGTCATATTAGAGTTTCTTCTTTCTTCCCCTCAGCACAAGACAGGATGATTTCTTCATCTTGCACGAGATTGAGTACGACAGTCTTCTGGAGTCCAATTTTAAGACAGAGTTCCTCAGTTTGCTGTCCAAACGCTATGAGGAAGTGACCAAGAGAAAACTAACAATCTCCTTCTCTGACCGGTAGAAAAAACACACAGAGAAACATACATATACACAGTGTATGTTTGAGAAAACACACTCTCACGCAGCAAAAACCTTTTTTTTGTTCTGATTCAGACTGGAGTTTAGAGTGAAGAAGGAAGGCTGGGGCGGAGGCAGCTCCAGAGTGGTCGTGTTCCAGAGGGGTCAAGGGGACCTGGCTCAACTCAAACCTGGTGGGAAGACCCTATCCATCACAGTAGGGGATGGTCTGCCTAAGTCTTCCAGTAAGTTAAAAATAATTACAAGATAATACAACCTTATAATAAGATTCAAGATGGCCTATAGTGTCATTGTAAAAAAATATATAAACAGTACATAAGGGGCCTTAATAACATGTATGTTACACAAAGATCATGCAAACATACACAGACATACCCACATACACATGCTAATTTATTCTGAATAAATATTGTGTTGATAAAAATGCTGACAGATTACTAAAAATAAATTACTCCACTGCTTTTAATTAAAATTAATTAAAATCAGACGCACATAACAAAGTGATTGAACATGAGGAACAGGTTTTATCTAAAGACAACTCAAAGAATGTGTAACTCCAGAGAAAAAATCTTAGCCAACCTATAATGCCTCTCAGAGGGTACGAGGCGATCTTGACGGCTACAGTCACTGATGATGGCAGGTTGAGACCTCAGTTTGCTCTGGAGAACAGTTGAAAACATTTATAAAACTGTTTCACAGTTTTACAAATGTTCTGTCTTTGCTAACCCATCAGGTACTGTTTTGATCACAAAAAGCAATTCAAATGTGTCAATAGTTAAATTCTGTGTCCACATGTCATAACCACATGTTACTTTCATTAGAGCCCACCAGGAAGTCTGGCCAAGAGAGTCATGGCAGAGGAAGGAACCATGTAGACAACAGAGGTAAGCCCCTCCCCAGTCTGACCTCCTATACCCAGTCCAGTCACTGCTACAAAAACAGTTGTTTTGGTTTTCATTTTGGACCCTCAGATTATATGCACAGAACTTGCATTATTTGCTACAATAATAAAGACACGATAATCAGTTTGATTACTTCTAACTTTGAAGATCAAGGTTGTAAAACTAATGTACATATATTACATATAAAACTATTCAGCATAAAAAAACAGCAATTACGACATAAAAAACATTTATAATTCAGAGATAACAATCATTAGTAGTAGTCGGTACTGACAGAATCACATCAAGAGTCATTTTTTATCCTTCTTTCATGTTATCTGAGTAAAGACTTTGCTCTTTTTTTCTCTCCTTTAAGCATACCAGAATGGAGCGCCCAAGTTCTCCAATGCTCCTCGTAACCAGAGGTCAGAGATCACATATTCTGCCCCGAACAAACACGGCAGACCCCCTAGCACAGTCTTGCCCAAACTGGACCACCAGAGAGCTCCACGAGCCCCAGTCCAGACCCAGAACCAGGGGGACATGGCCTTCCTTAATGTGCCCGACCAAGGCATGTCAGGGTAAGAGGCATCACTTTGAAATATGAAGAGACAACTACGATGACAGATGACAGAAAGGGTGGAGTTCATTACTAAAAAAAAAGTCCATACAGGTTTCATGAGCTGTTAAGGCTTGTCAAGGTGAGGCTTAATGCATCTAACCAGTGGGTGAATCTCATTCTTTGTACAGAGCAGAATCTTTGATACTGTCTCCCGGTAGATTTCATGAGACACGCAGAAAAAAACAACAACTAATCAGACAGGATCATGGGAAAGAAATCACTTTAAATAAAAGTCATTTACAGCACGTATTGTAGTAAAACAGTCTGACATAGAGAGGAGGAAAACTGGAGGTTTAAATGCAACCTAGCTGGGCTGGAGGCAGGAGAAAACAAAAGTTCTGGAGACCTTTAAGGGACTGGTTCATCAAAAGTAATTCTATGGAGGATAAACAATCTCCAAAACAGAAATAATACTTAAACCAGGTGATTGGACTTTTTTCCCTCTTTGTTACAGGATGCAGAGGAAAAGAAGCATCAGCCACCGACCGCCTCCTGCTCCCAAACCCCAGCCAGCACCCAAAGGTCCCCGCTGCCGGGCGCTGTATCAGTACGTTGGCCAGGACACAGACGAAATCAGCTTTGAGGCCAATGAAGTGTTTGACCTCGTCAAACAGGGTACGTGCACTAAAGAAGCAAAGACGAGGGAGTAAGGAGAGCAGTTTTGGATTCATGCACAAATGAACACGTCTTTTCTTATTCTCTCTGCAGATCCGTCCGGCTGGTGGACAGGCAGGATCAGAGGAATGGAAGGGCTCTTCCCCGGGAACTATGTGGAAAAGATATAAGCAGCGCTTCTCATGGAAATGTTTGAGTTAGTTTAAAAAAAACCAGTGTTTTTCTTGAATGCAGAACATTTAGATTGTCTAAAAATAATTCAAATTTAAAAAAAAAAAACTGCCAAGAGTGTTTCAGGCTCGGAGGGTAGCTCTCCCCTCCAAAACGGAAGTCATGATGGAAATGGAGCTGTTTAAGGGAGGACTTTGTGGACATTTGAGCCCTTGCTAAACTTCCCTGGCAAACAGAACTGGACGAAGACAGGACGGGAATCGTGATGGTCATGATTGTTGAAACAGGACTTAAAGGAGCGGCTCAGGTTTCATCTCTGTTGAAGAGTCAAGTGACTCCGTTGTGAACAACCTCGCAACAAGATCTATGACCTCATCCACAGGCTGACAACACCTTCTTTTGAGCGGCTGTCACTGAGCAACTTGAAGCTCAAGTTGAACCAAAACTGAAAAGTGACCTGAAAATACTTCCTTGCTTCCAGTTGTCCTCGGCATCTCTACTGTTCTCTGACTTTTTCTCAAGATCAGATTCTAGCAATACTCGCTGTTTTTGATTGAATCAGCAGCATAAAATGGGAAAAAACAAACAGTAAATATGCAACAAGTGGTATTGACTGATACTTAAGTGTAACCAATCCTCTGACACAATGTTGTACTTTTGATTTTTTTTCTTACATCTGTTTTATCCAATGTTCATGGTATTTTCTGAGCTTTTTTTTCTCCTCAATAAAAACTAAAAGAAGTATATTTTCATATTTTTACCTTGAGAACTTATGCACTGGTTTGTATTGTGACATCAGTATGTTATGTGCCACTTGATAAATGTTACTTATCCTCTCCTTCCACTTAGCTTTCTTCAGGTGCATTTATGTAAAGTAATGACATTTTCTCACAGTCAATCAATTTGTATTTTTTTAATATGAATATGATGAGAGGAATAAAGTTTCTCAGATCACATTTCTTCACACAGTTTTTCAATTGTCAAAATTAGCTGTTTGTAACCTTTTTTGAAGATGGCGGTGAATAATTCTGTCAGGGCTGTTGAATCAAGTTTCAGTTCATGTTTAGTTAGTTTTGTGTCCTAGAAAGTTAACCTCTGGAGCTGTGTGTGGAATGTGGGTGGGGTTAGACATTGTTTTTGCAAATGCTCCGTGAAATTTGAAGGGAAGGGTTATTTCAACAACAATGGTTGATAAGCAACGAGACTAAGACTTCACCTGAGCTGTGAACACATAGCTAACATTAATGTCAGTTTCATCTAAACTTACAGCCCCTACTATGTTTGTAACCATGGTGTTACATGAAATCAGATATCCTACATCTGGGTTTGTAATCACGTCTAACAATAAATTATAGTGAATGCAAACAGATAATACAGAATCTGCTCAGCGTGTTTAAGCAGACTGGACTTAGTTGTTTTAAGTATGACCTGCAAGCACAAAGCATCTGTGCCCGTGTTCTTAAAAGGTTAAAGCTCAGCAGCCCGGTGTAATAGGATTGCCAAAAGCCTGGTTTCTCTGCCTGTTGACAATCTGTTTGTTAGAAGGCATATTTACAAAAGGACAACAGTGAACGGTTGCTTCAGATTCCATATGCAGAACAAATATTACTGGATCTACCGGTACATAGAAGGAAAATAATGCCTAGAACTCTTTGCCTGCGGGTGTTACAGTTTTAACAAATGTTTTCAGAGGAAACGACTGTCGCAGATTCCTCAACATACGTGCCAAACGCGCACTTGACTCGAGTATTACTTGTATTAGGAACTGGGCCCTCAGAGGCAGATGGACCGGTTGAGCCTCTCCTTTCCTGCCATGACACAGAGCCAGGTACGGCAGCAGGAACCACCCTCTCCAACCGACAATGAACGGGACCTGAACGGGGCATTGCTGCGCTTAAAGGAACTTTATCATCCATTTTTTTTTATTTTTCGGTAGATTAATCAAAACGCTTCTACATTGTTTTTAAGCTGTGACGTGTTCAGAGAGTGAGAAAAAAATCCGGTTATTTTCCATTTGATGACATGTTCCCCGAGAGATGGGGACCGGCGTGATTGTTCATTACGTCACAGACGCGCGCGGCAGAGCCGTCCGGGAGCGTGTCGATCCTCCACCCGGTTAAATCCACCTGTTGCACCACCTGGAGCAGAGCAGCCTGACTGGAGGCTGGGGAGGACGCGCAGGATGGGAGGTAAGGGGAAAGAACCATCATTTTGACTGTTTGAGGTAGTTGACATTTTTACAGCTTTTGTTTTGTTTTGTTTTTTGTTTTTTGTATAGTCATTTTGAAGAGATATATAAAACTATCACCTGAATATTCACATAGTTATACCAGCAGTGAGTCTTCTGATCAATACAGTTTTTGGTCAAAATGATTAAAGAACTATCCTTTAAAAGTACGTTTTAAATGTACAGTGTCAAAGCCATAATAATACTTCATCTAGTATTTTGAGCAAGTTTCAGCAAATTTATTGAGGCTTTGTGCCTAAAGAGAGTTTTTAGGGTATTTGTATTTTATTTGACAATATTTATCTGTTCCTATCATTTTATATATTTTTTAATTGGCTACTTTGTTCATTTAGTTTAATAATTAGCTAAAGTAAATCATTGTGATTAATTTCTTGATCAGCAGGTCGACATCCAGCTCGAAGTATTAAGGGTTGAGACTTTGGAAAGGTTCCGGAGTATGAAGTCCAAAAGGCAGGGTTTGTTTGACAAGTCTTCGTTCAAACAAAAGTCAGCCAGACAAACTTGAATGACGAGAAGCAGGCAATAAGACATAATTCTGAATGTTATGTTTGAAAAACAATGATGCCGTGGTTAAGTCAAAGAGCAAAGGAATGGGAACTGGCAGCTAATATGCACAACTGCTAAACAGCTGGAGTAAACATCTGTAAAGCTCAGAACAATAGTACAAAGGCAGAATGGCATCAGACAAGTGGAACATGCACACAGGGAGTGATGACTAACTGAACACGCTAGATAGAGCTTGTTTCAGGGATTGTTACAGTAAAAAAGCCCTACCTTACAGCACACATTTTACACTTTTTCTAGATTCTGTCTGTGTTTTCTTATTCACACACCTATTCTATGCTTCTCAATCCATGCTGTTTAGTTTGCACTGGATTGCTTCCCTACCGTACAGTTACACAGCAATATAAAGAAGTAAACATGGAGTGAAAAAGTGAGGAAGGTGGGAGTGAAAAAGGAATAAAAAACTGGCATTCATGGGGAGATTACTCCCAGTGATCCAAACATGTGCCAGGTGTCAAAGAGCCATCTTGAGATTAAATATCTAGAAATGAAAAATAAAAATCAAGATGTAAAGTTTATGATTCAGTCATTGCAGTGACCTGATGTAATCTGAATGCTCCTACCTGAGAAAAAACATGGTAACCTGGAATTAACTAATCCTCCACTCCAGAAGACCAAACAGGTCATGTGTTTATACCATTTAGATACAACCTATAATGGTATCCTCCTACGAGCCACAGGAAGGAAATGAGACATGGACTCAGAGGTTGGTCTCAAGCCTTTCCTTTCAGAACTCCTGAAGGAGGTGAATGGTGGATGAATGGCTGGCACGTAATGCGTTCTTACATTCATGCACTTGTACTACAAGTTATAGATAAAGGGTACTATGCAATTATTACACATTTGGGTGTTTTTTTCCGGGCTGCCTTGACTACATGTTAATGTAACACTTGCTAGTTGGGTTGATGCAATTCTATCACTTGACCAATAAAATTAGTTCATTATGTGAACTAAACAACCATCGATGCTTTGGAAGTAATTTTACACTTCACATGAAGTCGCTTTGGCAACCACAAGTCAAATAGTATTCAAACTTGAATATGAGTCATCTATGCCCCCATGACCCACAGTCTCCATGAAAATCACACTTATTCATCACGACACATAAACAGCACGCATTCCAAAACTGACTGGTGAACGATGCACTTTACGATCATCTTTGCAAAGTCCTCAACATATTTTTCACAGCTTCAAGGAAACTTCCAATCATCTAAATGTTAAAAAAAAAAAAAAACAATGATCTGCTGTAGTTATTTGAAAAAGATGTAAGCCAGAAGTAATATCAACATTTCTAGATATTACTGAATCTACTTTGTCATTGAATGCCATATTTTTTCATCTTTTAACTAGATCAGTTCCCTTTGCTCATTTTTTTCTCTTTTATGACCGTGGGGTCACTGAACTCAGTTCACTGTGGGAGTGTGAACTGATTTTCATAAACCACCAACACAAATGAGATGCTGTGAAGAGAAATAACACAAGCAACTTTATTTGAATGAGTATGCAAGAAAGTAGGTGAGCTCCCCCGAAATCTGTGGTCACTAATTTTTCCTCACCCTGTCTCCCAGGTCTCAGCTCGAGTGAGAAGATGGCGGAGGTTTTTGCTTATGAGAGCTCAGAACTCGACTGGTGTGAAGATAACTACAAACACTCTGATCATGTGGTGGAGTACTTCAACACGGTAAGTTCCCCTCAGCAACATTTAGGCGGTTGCACAGCACCTGCCATTGTTGATGGAGTTATAGATTTATGTTTTGTCCCTGCAGATGAGCAGCTTTTTTTTCTTTATAATATCTCCCATCATGCTTTACCTGCTGCACCCTTATGCCAAAGAGAGGAGCTTGGCAATACATATGGTCTGGGTCATGATGATCTTTGTAGGTAAGCTGATCTTTCTCTTCAACTTGTTGATATCTGGCTAAGACTGACATACAGATATGCCATTCTCGTGTTTAGAGTGCAAGAAAGATGTGACATATGTATAATACACAGAATTGCTCATCGTATTGATGGTCACAATAATATATTTTAAAGAGGGCTTTAATAACGTGTGCCTAGGTGCTCCAAAGTTCATCCCAGATGTCACTGGGGGAGAGGCGGAGTTTAAGATTCCATGTTTTTTTTGGACAGTTAACTCACTGGAGACATTTCCATAGTGTCTCTCTGCTTTGATAAAATCGGACTAAATTACCTGTCAGGTACCATACCGATAACCTTTTAGCATGAAACTTACACCCTTAGTAATAATTACAACTGCAGCTCAACTGAAATTGATCATATTCGTGCAATAAATCCAGACGTAATGACTAATAACTTGTATTGTGGATCTATTAACTTGTGAGTAAAATTCTCCCCAGTAATAATATACTCCACTTACATTGCTGCATAAAAAAAAAGATCAGAAACATCTTTATTCTCTCTTGTCCAAATTGTAATGACAGTCGTAAGAATCTTGGAATAGGCAAGCATTAATCGTGCTACATTAACAGTAAGTTTTTCTCCCCTATGCAGGACTTTTCTCTGCATACTTCCACATGACTCTTAGTTTTGTCGGTCAGATGTTGGATGAGCTGTCGATCTTGTGGGTGTTGGCAGTGGGATATTCTATTTGGTTCCCTCGCAAACTCTTTCCATCTTTTATAAAAGACAGGTAAGTTTGCCTTGCAACAAAGGAACAGATGGTTGATCCTCTGGTCCACCGGCCAGTCCAAGCATTGTTTTCACAGCCTGGCGCTGTGAAACCATATCCATACCGACTAAAGAGTCTCTTCAATAAGCCGACAGGAATCATTGTCTAAAAGACACAATATGATGCTGACATCTTCACCTTTATGTGGAGGGCGTGTAAAAAACAGAACTCCGCCCAGCTGGTGTAAATATTTAACTAGATGTGAGCAGGTGATTAAAATTAAATGAACTCCTGATAATAATCCCAAAGAAATGTTCCAGCTGTTCTGGGTGATGGGTGTATACTCCTCAGCATACAGTTTGTGGCTCACTGATTGGTCCTACAAACGCAGACCCAGAGCTTCTGTTAAAAGTCTTAATATTTTATGTCGGGAGTCACAGAAATCTGGTAGACAGGAACATTTCCTGGACCCCTGTTTTTGCTCAACTTCTCATTTCATTATTCCTTAAACTAGATAATGGACATCTGAACCGTAACCTGAAATCTTTTGACTCTCTTAAAACAGATCTACATTTTCGAGGATCGTCCTGGCCATTACCGTCATCACATCAGTGTCATCGTTTATTAAGCCCACCGCCAACGCCTACGCCTTGAACTGCTTTGGCCTCCATTTGCTTTACACTCTTGTCATCGAGATGAGATGGTGAGAAATACGTCGTTCTGCGGGCAACGGTGATTGCACGCTGTGCAGCTTTGATTTCTAACCGCCTGCCAATCTCGTCTTCATCTTAGCTGCACCGACCAGAAGGCTCTGCATCTCGCCAAGCTGTCGGTGGCTCTGTGGGTGCTCGCCATCTCCTGCTGGATTAGCGACCGTTTTGGCTGCAGTTTTTGGCAGCAGTTAAACTTCTGCTACCTGCATGGCATCTGGTGAGTTCGTACCGGCCTGTGTTTAGTTTTTTTCAACATAAGTTTGAAGTTTTCTCTTTCCCAGTGATTACTTTTGTCTGTATTTTGGAATGATGTTATAATGTCCTTTCTGAACTCATCAGCAACATGTGTTTAGAATATTAATATGGATGTTTTCTCCCAAAAAGCCTAATCAAAATTCCCTCCGAAAAGCTTGTTTTTGGGTTTTAAACTCTTTTAACTCTTCTCCAGGCACATCCTGATCGTGATGGCTGTAGCTTACGCCAGCACACTTGTGGCTTACCTGGACGCCAGTTACGAAATCCCATACTCCCTACCTGGACTGCAGTTCTGGCCTTGTGATAAATGGGCTGTTGGATTTCCTCAGATTGTCCTGAAAGGCACTGACAAGACTCGCAAACGGTGCTAACCAGACAAGATGAATTTTTGTTTACCATTGTAAGTCTGTAAGTCTCAGGTTTTTTCATTCACAGAGGGAATTTCTGATTTGGAAAACATTTTTTTAAATCAAATGATAGGAGTGTTATCTAAGCATTTCAACTAGCATTTGGTTTTTCAGTCAAATTTGTCAAAGATAATTGTTTCAAGAATGAAGAAAACTTCTCTTTTCTTACTGTGAAAGAAGACTTGTTTCAAACATTATGAAAAACTTTTTTAGACAAACTGTAGTGGTTGGTTGGATGTGAATTTCTTTTTAGTTAAGGTTGTATGAAATACTCAGTGATTGGTGGGTTTTTTTTGCACTCAGTAGGCATCAGTTAGAACACTTTATTTGGAGAACTAGAAGCTTTTCCAAAAGGTGAATAGGTACATCTACAAACCATTCAGAATGGAACCACACAAAAAGCAGGTCTGAAGATACTCAAGCCGTGAACGATTACACAGCAGTTTGAGCAAACTCTAAACCGAGGACGTAATTACATGGACTGGGTCTAAGGAACACCAGTCCACATGGACACATGTTGTTGCTGCCTGAAATGTTGTTGAATGCTCTTCTGACATTGCTTTGACCTGGACAATCTGTGCTTGTGGAAGAAGAAGCTGTTTGATGCCAGTGATTTCTGTCCCGTGTGCCATGTCAAAAGGTCAAAAAGCTTGTCAAAAGAGGTGAAAGTACCTTGTAATTGCCTTACAGTTCCTACATTTCTTACTGATGGCATTAATGGGGCTCATTCTGTAGAAAAGAATGCTTTACAGTTTGTCTTTATGCTTTTTCAGAATTCAGATTGAAAATGTTGTATTTCAAACCATACGTCTACATTCAAACCAGTAAGTTCTTGTCTGGTTTAGATTGTCCCATGGAAATATTTTTATGACTACGACCCCTAAACAGGAAGCAGTGATTTAAATGGTTCAATATAAAGGCTGTAGACTACCTGAATGCCTAACAACATGATATAAATTGTGGGGACGGGGGTGTTGGACTTAAATACTGTGTCTATATTTTTATTTCTTTTTCTATATCTGTGTGATTTACATTTTATACGCTTTCCGTTTTGTACCAGCTGTAATAATTATTTATCCGTTTGAGGCACTGCAGAAAAAATACCAAAGCATATGACACGTTGACATTCATTTCGGGTATGGAAGCTGTGTAAAATGAACTCAGTTGTTTGTTTGTTTTAAATGAGCAGCAGAAGTAAAAGTTCACTAACACATCTGGTATTTCCCTTGTGTATGTGTCTGAGATAATAGTGTATTAGTTTTTACTTCCTCTGAAATATGACTCTATTTGACTGTCTCTTTCATGGGACTAACCCTAATCTTCAAAACTGCCTTTTTGAAGCTTTTCGTTGGATTTTTAGGTGTTTTCAGAATATTCAGGGGCATTGTTTCTGCACGCACGTGAACTTTCCTGAAGCTCATAATGAATGAAACAATAGATCCTACAGACCAGAACACTCACACACACACACAGTGAACTTGCATGTTCAGCAGTGACCCCCTGTGGTCACTGGGAAAACAATTCCCATAGCTGTACAATTACAGGTCAACAATGTTTTACTTGACCTTAGTTTTTCTGTCTTCTTATACCTATTGCTCAAATTTACAGGATAACATGAAAATATAAATTACATTTTGTCATGTTATTCTTACTAAATGGTGCTTCCTTCCCCCCCATATCTTATAAATCACGCTTCAGTTGTAACACACACACACAGAAGGAAACAAATTACTTCCGGTAGCAAGAGGCCATAAACTAAGACAATCCCATGATAACAGCAGGAGAAGGGCAATACTGGAGTCGTGTAAAAAAGAAAGAGCACTTTAGCCTTACTCAACTAGTGAATAGTGCTGAGATTTGACTTCAACATCTCAGGCTGGAAGATGTATTTTTGTTCAGAAAGAAACGATGGTGCTGCAAAGTAGAGGCAAAAAGACGCGACAGAGCTTTATTGGAAGCAGGTATTTGAAAAAATGGAAAACTGAAGGCATTTACTTCAAAAGATGATCTATACAAGAGGAAAACTTTTTATTTTCCTAAAGCAGTGATGAGGGTGATAGAGTAAACTGAAACCTGGATGGTAAGAAGTAAATCAGATTTATGAAAAGAAGTTCCTAATTCCAAAACTTGGTGAGTGTCAAAGAGTTGATAGAGCAAAATGCAAAAGATCTTTTGGTGAAATTATTTTAGCAATCAATCAATAAGCAATAAGTCTTAGATCATTTGATTTCAAGCAAACTGTGAAAATAAACTGTAGACAAGGGATGACAAAAAACACATTAGCACAATCCGACTGGAGTACAAATTGAAAAAGTGTGGTCTCACATCAGATTACTTAACTGTAGATGTGGCTTTTATTTGTTTTTTTTTCAAACTGTAACTCCTCATTTGGGGAACAATTGTAATAAAGGAGTTTTAGATGCTATGACTAATGATATCAAAATGTTTGATTTTTTTATCATTACAAGAAAACAGTAAAACTGCAGCAATATTTTTTTTTCCTGTGGGGTATGTATTGTGAGTATTTGAGTGAAACTGAAGGGGAAATTATTTTGGCAATTGTACTTGTACATTTTTTTCATATTATCTTTCTTAT
This sequence comes from Menidia menidia, assembly GCA_907169785.1. NCBI lineage: Eukaryota > Metazoa > Chordata > Actinopteri > Atheriniformes > Atherinopsidae > Menidia > Menidia menidia. The sequence goes on along the minus strand of CAJRST010000002.1, from coordinate 13,296,787 downwards.
AATTAGGCACTTAGCAGCACTTTTAGACTGTCATAGAGAATGACATCTTTATTTTTCTGGTTCATACGTAATTTTGTGTTGCTAAATGTGACAAATACTCCATCTGTGAAGGAAACTATGACTACTAGGCAATCTTCAAGAATTTGGTTAATCATTTGCTCTATGGCACCACCTACAGATGTGGGATGCAGTACCACTTTCATCAAAACAAATCTCTGTGTGACCCCTGTCAATGGACAGGTATACACTATAGTTTGTTGTAACGTTAAAGGGATCACAAATTTGACATTCAATGCACACAAAAATGTCAAATAACTGTCAAGCAAAATGGTGTGGTGCTGGGTTTTATTTTTTTACTTAGCTGGACTTGTTTATTTTACATTGACCCATAGTGAGAGAACAGCCAGACTCTTGGAGACATTACTTGATTACACAAAATTTAACTAACAAATAGAAATATTTTACTTATGCATTTAAAAGGAACTGTTTGAGTATAGTTCTGTTTAGTTTTCATGTGCCATAAAAGTTGCAAAAAATGAAGAAAAAAGTTCAATCCGGATGAATCAATTATCATGCTGTGCATTTTATAATTGAAACTGAGCTGTAACCATTGGGACATATTTACTGTCACTCGAGAAAACCACCAGAAAATGCTTCAATTGCATTTGTAGCTCCGTACTTGACCCGCCCTCTCTAGACTCTAATTGGTTACTTTTAAGAGTGCTTGAATTTTGAGCTATTTGATTGGCTGAGAGAGCTTTCTGTTTTGGTTGCCTGCCAGCAGCCGTCTCGAAGGGGAGGGGAGCCGTCTGCCTTCCGCTTCTGGGCTGGATTGACACACAATGAGGAGCAGAGGCAGGGGAGACGCTCCACAAACGCCGCTGTAAATAAATACAAGATTCACTGAGGCCAGATAAACATGGAGAACCAGGTACAGTGTCTATTGTGTGTCCTTGTGGATTATCAACTTTTCATGGGGAAAACGATTGCAGGCACTCCGCTGGCAGGGCAGGAATGAATCCTCCTTTCTGCTAGCCAGAAAAAAAGCTCTGCTGCTATTGAACTCGTAGTTGTTTGGCTCTGGAGCTATGCTAGCTGGGCACTCATACATCGGTATTTACCGCTAGCTAGGCTCAGGGTACCACACCATTCACAGCACCGCTGCATAGCTATAGCCACACAAAGAAATCCACACCTGCTCTTTATTCTGACACGGTGCCTTTAAAAACAGATGCACACTATTAAACATGCCGACGATAGATTTGAACCGAGGCTTTATGTGGCTGAGCTAGGCTAATTTATCTACCAGGACAGTGTCGGCCGTTGGCTAAAGGCTAAGGAGTCGCTACAAGGCGCCGGGGAACAGATTTGTCCTCTCCAGGTTGGGCTGGTGAGGCGGGGTGTTGTCTCCACTGCCAGCGGCCTGAAACCTCAACATGACGGGATAGCAGAGCCAGGGATATTTGAACAGATAGCAGCGTGTTTGTGCATTTAGTCCACATCTGGTAATTGTTCACCACTCTCATGATTGTAGATTGTAAAATGCAGGCACCATGGATAAAAAGGTGTCACGAGCTGTGTGTCAAGTGTTAATTCAGTCATTATTGGCTGGTCGGCATTAAGCAATAAAACCCAGAATACAGGGCACAATTTATAGGGATGGTTTGTTATCCACGTTTGTACAAATGTGAACACTTAAGGTTTATGTGATCTTAAAGAGGTGCATAATTTACTTTGCAGAACACAGGAAAGTGGGTAAACCAAATTGCATATCGTCTCGCTGCAAAAGACACACAGTTTTGGACTTCCTAAAGGCCTGAGGTTATTCAAGGCTGTATTTCAGATGGTTAGGCCACACACGCATGGAAAGTGGTTGAGCCACTTTCTTAGAGCTGGTGTCTATTCAGCATTGGCCTCTTTGAAGTTTAACATCTGTGTAAGTGCGTGCAGAGGAAGTCCTCTGGTACAAGTTAAAAGCAAAGTGTTGTTTTGTTGCGTCCCATCTTTATTACATATGAATGATTTTTCATTGCATCCTTATTACAGAAAGACTCATTAAACAGAGCTGTTAGTTTCGTTTCTTGGGTGTCTGTCACAATGACTCGAACTGATTGTGATTATTTTCCATGCAGATTAGAATTATTCACATGGATCTGCTTTTAGGAAGTGTTCTTCTTCCAACGCGACATAAGGGTCACTTTCCACCATTTCAGCCCTTTTCTTTCTGCAAAATGATTGCACTAATCGTTTATCTTAAAGTGCTTAACCTCAAATACCACTGACTTCGTTCTAGCGAGTATCTATTGGCATTAATATCAAGGATTGAGTCACAAGTGTGTAGCATCTCTGTGGGTCTATGTTTATTTGAACCCTTTTGAAAAAGCATAACACTGTACCTTTCAGGAAACAGTCAATCGATTCTGCTGCAAATCGGTGTCAAGGTCAAAATTCTAAGTCTTAAGCTCAAGATAAATGGAAAAAATGCTAATCAATTCAGTAGTCGCGAAGAGTTTTGTGATAGTTCACGGTTACATTTGTCACATTGGATGCACAGTTGCCATTTGACTGCAGCACAAAGCTATTTGTAAAAAAAAAAAAAAAAGGGGTTGCTTTTGTTTAAAGGCTGCAATTTGCTGTCCTGTAGAAGTAGCTTTTTGCTTGCAGGCAACTGATCATGCCCGGCTTCACTGATGCAAATAAACCCAAAAGTTGTTGCATGGCACAGTATAAAGTTTGAATTGTTCTGTCAAATGCAAAAGAGCTAAGTCTGTATGTCCAGCTTTCAGAACTTTGCGACGCCGCTGGCTGGTTGGCAGCTTTATTAGTCAAACTGCTTCGTGCGGGGACACTTAAGAAGGTCCAGGACTTTGTGCGTGAACACCGAGAACTCCTCTGTTTCTTGTTGTGTTCAGATCAGTGTGTATGTTTCTGCTGTTGGGATGACGGGATGAGTCAGCTTTCCAAAACTATTTCCACTATTTGTTTTTTCGGGCGCTGCATAAAGGCTATCTGTAATGTACCAGTGACTCAGGGATTGAACATTTCCCAAAACAAATAACTGTTGCTGTGTTTTTTCGTGGGATGTTGTAGATGGCTATTGTTGTGTATAATGCGAGATTATAGTTCACCCAAACACAACTTTCGTTCTAAATTTGCTGTTTGTGTCTTCCTAGGAAAACTTGTTTTGAAATGATTTGATTAGCTGGATGAGATTAAGTGGTGTTATTTGGCATCTGGGAATTCATTGTTTTCACTGGACTTAGTATGTCTGCCAAAATTTGTATTTCCCTTCAATTGGAGAATGTGTGTGATGGAAAAAGAGCTTGGTCAAGCACACATAATTTGCATCTTTTGCTTTATTTTAATTAGTGTCCTGGTCATTTCCTTTAAAAGAAGTTTATTAATGTCGCTGTTTGTTGTGTTTAAATGAAACCCTCAAACTTTTGAAGAGTCTTTTGTGTTTTGTTTTTTTAAAGGTAAATGCCCCTAAGTTTTTAAGCTAGATCTAATGTTCAGTCTTTCTCATTCCAAATGTTCCTTTTTTCCTGGATGCCTGTTTTTACACTTTGCCACATGAAGTGGAAATTTCTGTTTCTCTGCATTTGTTGTGAATATTTTCTACCCATTTTTCTCAGCTCATAAAATGTCAGAATTGCCTTTTATTGCTTTATTAATTGTAATTTGTTATCCTTTCGTTTTTGTATGGGGTGAAATGTGACATACATAGATTTAACTCCTGGAACACATACTTAATTTATTCATCAGATTAACTTAATTGATTATTAGATTTACTCATTTGATTAGACAAATCTACATTCAAAGCGTCAAATACATGAAAATAGTTTATTGTGCTTTGCTTAAAAACGCCTGACGTTTGCTGACATTGAAATAGTTTCTCATTAATTTGGGGCTAATGGGCTAAACTTATCACCCTCATATTGCCTTCTAGGCTCTTATTTCTTTGTAGTTGACAGATGTTCTATATAGGGATTAAGCTAATTGATTTCACCCCTCCCATAATCAATTAACGAGTCTGTAATTTTACAAATCAATCCCTAAAATGTTGAAAATGTTTTTATTCAAATGGATTTCCGTTTTTAATGTACACCCTCATGTGAACAAAACAGTTAACGAATGAACGTTTCTAGCCCTAAATAACTTTAGTTAATTATTCTTAGAGTAATAGCCCTAAGTTTCTATTTTCCTTTAGACAGTTGATTGTTGACCAGTTGGAGTCTTCTGTTTTCATGCTTTGAGCCAAATATCTCCTCTTGTTTCTGTTGTGGAATCGCAGCCTTCCTCTTTGGCTTGTTGTCATTCTGATTTTTCTGTTCTACTTATCTGATTTTGCCGACTCCTTTGGGGGGGAGGGGGTGCTGGTGATCACTGTGAGTCTCTGGCTGCTCGCTGTGGGTGTGGTAGAGTCTGGAGTTTAAGGGCATTACAGTCACAGAATGGCCAGGCAGACTGCCAGGCAGGGAGGTGTGCATGTGTGTGTGTGTTTGTGTGTGTGTCTGAGTGAGTGAGTGAACTGGAGAGTGCCAGACCAGCTCATCTCAGTCATGTCCTTTTTAATCCCCTCCACTCAGTCCCAGCTCATGAGCTCCTTGAGGCTGGAGCCAAATCTCCACATTCTTCAGTCTTTGCCTGGGCATAAAGTGTCTTTCTGCCCCCACTTGCCACCACCCCTTGTTCCCCTTCCACACTCTGTCTCCATGGCCTCTTTTCTTTCACGGCCCAGTCACCACCCGCACAGTGTCATTTGCGTGACCTGCCGCTGCTATCATTGTTCTTTGTAGACCGAAGAAGTCCATTAATACGATTCTCTCCTGCACCAATCTTTTCAGATTGGCTGCTAATCACTGTCACTTTACCGGTAGCATCCCCACACCTGTCCTGCTCGGTGCCTCCGCGGGCCCTCTCCTCCTCACTGTTTCATTTCCAGCCTTTGGCTAAAGATTCAAAGGTGTTATTCAAGGTTGAACTGATAAATACTGTCCCCTTGGATTAATCTTACCTCGGGCTTTGCTTATGTTTATTTCATAAGATGCTTCAGTTTACACGGGGGTGCTTTTTCTGTAATTCATCACTGCCAGGAACCAGGATTAATTCACCTGCTCAGGCTGCAAATAATTATCATGATCGATCTGTTTGATCGACTCTAGTAATCAGTCAGTCTTTATGATCTTTAAGGTAACAGAAGACTTTCGAAGTGAGCAGCTTACAGACAGTGGTGTCTTGAAAATTTTTGCACAAGGCAGAAATTAAAAAGAAACAGTTGTACATTTTCTCCATTTCAAGAGACATAAATGGTCAAATGTTAATGCAATTTTTGAATAAAACAGTGGCTTAAACTACAGTGTTTAAAAATATATCTAGAACTTAAGGCATTTATATGTTAACATTGATCTCCTTTTAGAACAAAACATAGATTCTTCTTGTTTGTCTATCCTGTGTTTTAAGCGTGTTTCCATGTCTGTTTCAGAGTGAATGTAATGTGCCGTATTTCATGGGTTTCTCGTTGTTCTTTTCAGTGCACGGTGCAGGTGAAGCTGGAGTTGGGCCACCGAGCACAGCTGAGGAAGAAAGTCACATCAGAGGGCTTCACCCACGACTGGATGGTGTTTGTCCGAGGGCCAGAGACGGGTGACATCCAGCACTTTGTAGAGAAGGTTGTCTTCCGCCTCCATGAGAGCTTCCCCAAACCCAAGAGAGGTAGGACTGAGAAGGGACAAAGTGTGAGGTTAAACTCAAATTCCTGCTCTCTGTAAAAAATACAAATCGGCACATTAGAAAAAGACTGCTGCTTTTAGGAATCCAGATGAATGTCGTATAGAATTCCTTTAGCAAGTATTGCCAGTGACAGTTGTGTGTCTGTCTGCAGTATGCAAGGAGCCTCCATACAAAGTAGAGGAATCTGGCTACGCAGGCTTCCTCATGCCTATTGAAGTGTACTTCAAGAACAAGGTGAGAACACCTGGGCACAGGTAAAATAACTGGGAATGTTTTATAAATGGGTATGTTAAAGCAAACTAGACAAAACAAAAAAGGCCCCTTTTGTCATGATGTTGAGATAAGGAATCGACTTCCTCTGTGCTCATCATTTTTCTTTTGAAAGCTGCATGACATCTTCAATGGGCATGGAAATTATACAAGACAGGCCAAACGTCAGTAACCTGATCAAGAACCACTGTTTACAAGTTTTCTGCTCTGATGTTTTTTTTATTTGTTAGAAAGTCATGCTGATTTCCAAACAGGCCTGTGTGTTGCTGTGAGCCTTTCACACCTCAGTCTAAAATGACACCGGACTCATAAGCAAAAGAGGAATAGACAAAGTTGAAGAAAAGGCAAACGAGAAGAAAACAAACACCCCTCTAAAGGCAGAGATTATTTCAGAAATACACCCGGGAGAATCTGGGAGTTTGTTGGGAAACCACAGGCAGTTGTTTCTGCAGAAATGGCTGTTACAGATTATGAATGGGGTCACGATCATTGAGCACATGATCTGGCATGCTTTGCGCATGGAAATACCTCTATTCTGAAACAGGGCTTCAGAATACATTTATGTGCTCACAGGAATCCAGGTTATAAGGAGAAATTAGGTTTTGCCATTAGAAATAGACCGTTTAATTCATTCACTGAGAAAGGAAAGTGGGTTTCCCTTTACTTAATATGCTGAAAATCAGGTTATTGTCCAAACTAGAGGTAATTAGTTTAGTTAAGTGAACATAAACGCAGTGATTGCTTTAAACTCCCAATACACTTGTATATTTGAACAATGTTTCAGGAAACACATGACATATATACTGCTTATTACACAAGGTATTTGTTCTTGGTAAACCAGAGAGCTTGTTTATGTAACTAAAACATTTCTCAGATATAAAGATAATTACCCTTTTGTCCATAATGATGAATGAAGGGATGAGTAAGGAACCCCAGTACTTAAGATAAGGGCAATGCTTTTTGGATGAGTACATTATCCTCCCCTGCAGTTCCTTATAATACTGAACACGTTGATTGTATCTACAAAAAAAACATACACACTATAAATTTAACCTAACTTGTACACCATTGACAGATCTGTCAGAGAGATATGGAAAAACAACTATATCAACCATTCATCTGTTGTCACACTTGCGTACATTCTTTATAAGATCTTTCAAGAGTGTCTTAATGCATTCCCCTCAGCCTTTATTGTTCCTCCACTCCACTGCTCCACAGCTTCCCTCAGGAATGTTTCTTATCAGTGTGCTGACTCCAGCTATGTCTCTGTTTTATTGACCTGGTTGATAGTTCATTCATTCGACTTTTGTCTGTTGGGAAATGTGCAGGCGCTGGGAGCCGCGTCTGCAAAGCAGAGGAATAAACACACGTTAGCCTGTGTGACACAAAACTGTGAGAGGACAGTTAAAACTGCCTTAATTCTGTTCCCTTTCCACAGGAGGAGCCAAAAAGGGTTTGTTTTAACTATGACCTGTTCCTTAACTTGGAGGGCAACCCACCTGTTAACCACCTGCGCTGTGAGAAGCTCACCTTCAACAACCCCACCAAAGAATTCAGGAGAAAGCTGATTAAAGCTGGAGGGGTGAGGCTGCTGGACACACCGGCTCAATGCCGGGGTGACTGAAAACTAAACAACTGATTAAAGTTCTGGGCATGCACCCGTTTTTAATGTTTAAACAATCTGGGCTCCGTGTCAGCCTTGAAGTTTTGTTATGTTGTTGTACTTGACTCCTCACAATTAGACTTACTGTGCAAACACTGTCACTCCTGTAGAGTTGAACGCTCTGTAATGATGAGCAGGCTATCTGAAGAAACAAAGTCCAAATATTAAAGTCAGGAATGGCACCAGTATTTTCCCCCTGCGCTTGTCACATAAAAAGTGTAAATAGCCGACATTTTGCTTAGTGTTTGTCATTTAGTTGCACCAACACTTTGACGGTGACAGGTACATTACCAATGGAATTTCTGATCATCGATAATCTATTGTTTTTTTTTTTATTTTTAATCAAATGTAACACTTAATGGTGTCTAACAGTGATTGCTCAGTGCTCTGTCCATCCAAACAGGCTGCAAATTAGCGCTTTGTGGGTAGACATGTCGTATTGTTGATGGAGAAACACGGTAACTCTTGTCTTTAATTCCAGATACTGGTGGTCCCCGAGGGCGCTGAGGCTGTTTCGAGGCCCAGTCCGGATTACCCCATGCTCCCCACCATCCCCCTCTCTGCCTTCTCAGACCCCAAGAAGACCAAGACCTCCCACGTATCAAAGGTTAGAACAAAATCTACAATTTTTGCCTGCTGCATTCTGCTCAACGTCCTCACCCTGTTTGAGAATTTATTCTTAAAGCGTGTCTCCTTTATTGATCCCGAGGGTGACTTTCTATCTTTCTCTTTTTTGTGGAAAACAGCATGAAGAAGCTGATTCAAGCTTGTAATCGTTACCGGCTGTTTCTGTGCACGTCAATGCAGAATTTGCTCAGTCTGCCTGTCTCCCGGGGGGGGGTGGTGGTAAATGAAGAAAACAGGAAACCTTGTCCTATTATATTATTGGACTGGAATCCCAGAGTTTTAACCTGATAAGACCTTTACTTTTACATTTATATTTATTTATTTGTATTTATTTCTGTAATCCATTACAGTCTGACTCCTCACAGTTTACCACACAATGTTGGTTAATCTGAATTTGTGATCTTGACAAGAAGCTGCCTTTCCTCCCAACTAAATATCCTCTTTCATTCGAATGCACGTTTTTTTTTCATTTTTAAAACTAAATTAGAGTTCAGTTTGCTGCCAGAAAATATGCAAACCACCCACATGACTGAGGAGTTTTTGCTCATTTATCCTTTTTTATTTATCCATTTAATTACACTCATCAGCATTGGCAAGGTGTGAATTTGATCTAATGTGGTTCAAGCAACACAGCCTAAGTAGCACATTTTTTTCCTCATTCACTCTCCATCTGTGCAGTGGCTCAGAGTACTGAGAGCTGCTCTGCATCGCTCTTTATCTGCCATTACTTTTTTGCTGTTTGTGGTTGCCTTGCTCACACGGCTGGCCCACCACTTTGATTTAGAAATCCAATTTCTACTCAGCTGTCAGATATTTCTCTGAAATTCTGCATGGTGACATCAAAGATGTGTTTAAGTGATAGGGGGTGGAGATAGTGGAACGTTTTGTAGATGAAGACATGTTTTAGCGTTCACCAAAGAAGGTCATGTGTCGTACACCTAACAGTCTCACAGCAGATGGCACAAAGACATCGGTGAAGAAAGTGCCCTTGCCATAGATATAAGATAACATTTTCCGTTAGTTTGTCAAAGCTTAGCTCTTTTCTGTGTTATAGACTAGCTACTACTAAGCTTAAACTAGGAAGGTAAGCAGCAGTATTTTCGTCAATTTCAATCTTTTATTGGCATTTTTTACACTATTGGTTGCTGGAGCGTGACCGTGATCTCATGCTAATGTGGTATTGTTGGTAGTTTGGAGAGACATTGATGATAAATCTAGTTGGGTGAAACATCCAGTTCTATTGCACTGAAAAGATTGCATGTGCATTCTTTCTTTGTGCATCGCCTGTTGAACCATTGCTGTATGTATCTAGTGTTTAGTCTCACTACATGATGAGAACATTACATTACAACACTGTGAGTTAGTTGTTTCTGCCAAACAGTTGTTTTTCCATTTTCACTTCTGTCTGCATTTTTTTGCGGTTAGTCTAGGAGGCAATTGTTATTTAGGTTCTTATTGGCTATAATGGTTAATTATGTGATTAAAAAAAAAACCCATAACTTTTTACAAACAATCCTGTCAGGGCCTCACCACGTTATTCCAATTTGTGGCCTTTGGGATGACAGTGTTGTTGACAGTCCAGTGTTTTCTCCCTCTCTTTAGGAACCCAGTAAAGAAGGAAGTGGTGGCAGCAGCAAAGGACCCAAGCCACACAAGCTGACCAAGGAGCACCGTGAACGGCCACGAAAAGACTCGGAGAGCAAAGCCACGTCGAAAGGAGACGACAGAGATGGAAGCAGCAAGAGTGGCCGTGATCCATCCTCTTCCTCATCGTCGTCTTCAAAAAAGCCTTCGGAGATCAAAGTGAAGGATGAAGTTAAAGTCCTGCCCAAGGCGGCCTTCAAAGAGCCAAAGCTCACCCTGAAGGAGTCAAAGATGGAGGGCATGTCTCCCAAGGGAGGGGGGGCGGGGAGTGGAGGGGGAGGTGGGGGTGGTGGGGGTGGGCCGGCGGAGTCCAAAGCTCCAGGGAAACGACCCTTTACGGTGGATTCCCCCAAACTCAGCACTAAGAAGCTGAAGAAAGGCAGCTCCGAGGGGCTCAAGGCGCCGACAGGCGGGCCCTTCACAGGAACCTCTCCCCGGGTGTCCTCCTCCTCTGCAGCCAGCCAGTCCTACGCTGAGAAGAAACCCCCCAAGGAGAAAGGCCGCTGGGCCAAAAGCAAAAACGAAACACAGGAGCTAAAGGAGCACAAGAAACTTCCAGACTCAGAGGAGTCAAATTCTGAGGACGAAGCATCGTCAAAGTCGGAGGTAAGAGGAGGAGATGCAGGCGCTCTGCTGAGGGAGCAGGAGACACCCAGCGCATCATCTGCGATCTTTTAACTTCACATAGAGCTTTTTCTTTGTAGATTTGACATATTTTTTCCATCAACGTTTTTGTTCATATCTTCAAATTTTTGACTGAATTTTTGTGAGAAAACAAAAACATTCAGTAATTTAGTATTTCCTTATTTATTGTCACTAAATCTTAGTATTAGATCATCCAGTAGAAGCATGAATGTGATGATGGTGTCATTTATAAGCCACCCTGACTTTAAAAGAATGCATTTATTGAGAATTTGTCCAACAGCTGCATGTCGTCTTCTTTTATAGCAGTCTGCTCCTTCCAGTGCCTCCAACTCCAGCTCCAGTTCTGACTCCAGTTCAGACTCAGACTTTGAGCCTGTACAGAAACAAGGACAAGGTACAGAGGAGTCAAAATAACACTTTCTGAGATCCTTTTTTTAATTTAAAAAAGAAGTCATATTGAGAGAATTTTCAAAAAGTAAAAACGTATGCAAATCCGCGCTCTTCCTCAGGGCCCCTGCGATCCATGGTGGAGGAGATTCAGTCGGAGGAGTCAGACGATGATGACAGCAGCTCAGAGGAAGAAACGCCAATCAAAACTAACCCGCCCAATCGCGACTCGCGGTAAGTCTGCCACTATTTATATTTGATTTTTTATGGCTTTTTATGATTGGAATTTAATTTTAGCTTTCTTAACTGGACTATCAAAGGAAACTATAACATCGGAGGTACCACACTAAGCTATCAGTCTATGTTTGAAAGACCTTTGACCTCGCCCTGTACCCCTGCCAGACTCAGCCTGGACAGCGAGAGTGAGAGCAGCGATGGCTCGCACCGCCCTGGTCGAGACCCTGCCCCGCCCCCACAGAAACACAGCTCCTCTAATAACAAAGTGAGTCACACGCTCCCCAGTTTGCTGCATGCCTCTGCTCACATGTCGACAGGAACAATTCAAGTAGAAATAGCAGAAATTTGGGGGCTAGAACTGTACAGTGGAATTTGGAGCATGGCAGCTGAAAAGAAGTAGTGGCTACAGCAGATGCCAGCACCTACAGGAATCACTGGGATAACCCAAGAAACTATGTTGCCATTCTAAAGCTGTAAGCATGTTGAAAGCACAGAAAGGGAAAACAGGACCTTTGCAATACCCCTTCATGGGACCTTGTGATTCATTTAGTTTACTTGAGAATCACTCTCTGCTTCAAAGATGCTCTTGTTTTTTATGTACGTATATTATACGTGCACCAGTGACAGTTTTGGTCATTTATCTGGTGGAGCAGTGGGGAAGGCCAGATTTCCATAGATCCACAGCCAGTGAACGATGAAGAAGAGGTTCAATCATAACCCAAAAAATTTCAAAGGACTGAGAAGTTTGTGAAGTTGTACATTTTGAAGAAAAATCAAAGCGATGAGTTGGATTTTTAAGTGCTGAAATGTAAGTGTGTCTGAGGTAAAAAGACATAAAAGTAGTGATTCACTGACTGTAAAATGCATTTGGATTTCAGCAGGATGTCTGCAGATTTGTTACCGTTTTTACTAGTTTTTATTCACCTTCACAAACAAAAAACTCATGCTTCCTTTTACTCTTGTGGTTGGCTTTGTCAGTTTTTGCTAGCATCGCTCCTGCTGCTGCCTTCCTTGCTTTTCATCTTTTTTTTGCTTTCTCTCTGTCTGTCGCAGGTGGTCAGAAAGAGTCCAGACTCCTCGTTTCGCTCAGAGAAGGTGATGAAGAAGGGATACGACAAGGTAGGAAGGGTAAATCAAACCTTTTCTGCTTAAACCTTCACACATTTTATTGGCTGTACTATTGAGTCTAACATGTTTGGTGATCAGTGTATTTATCCAGCTGTGCAGACAAATTCTGGTTTAAACTCCAGAGAAGAAACATCTTCAGTAGTTTTTGTTAAAAGAAGGCACCACCTCCATCAGATTTTACAATAAGACATATGGTGACTTTTGGAAAGTTTAGATTTTCTCATGTGATCCTAAATTAATCAGCTTGATTTGGCACGCAGATTTGTAGAAATGTTGAATAACAATAATACAACTCGAATGTTACATCTATAAATATTTTCTGCGTAATAGAGAGGTTTTTTTTTTGTTAGAAGCACCCGGTAACTGTCTGACCTCAGAATTTTGATGGACCTCGGTGGAGGCATCTGTAACATCTGTAACAGGTCTCACACGTTTTACTTTGAAGGTAGACTCGCCCTCTTAAGTTATTTAAGCCCGTCAATGAGCATATAATTAGTTTAGCCTCTGGGTTTGGCTGCCCCCGCAGGACACAAAGTACAAACGAAAAGTGCGAGGGGCTCGGGGCAGATCTGGTAAACAATGTGGATTTACATGAGTCAGTTTCGTCTCTTGCTGAGCAGCAGCTGTTCACGGTAGTTAAGATCCAGTTGCAAGAGCAGACACTGAGAAGCAGTCCTCCGACCGAGCGCATGAGTGTGGAATTAGCCACTATCAACACAGGCCTGTGTGACCCAGACATGGGAACCGTCCTGCTAACACATGATCCGGAGGCAGGGAGGGGCTCCTCCTGTTCGAGCCCTGGAAAGACAGGAGTCAACGCTGGCCTCCCTGGGTCTGGCCACTTCCAGACTTGTTTGACAACAAATGGGGAATGTGGAACACCCTGAGCTAACAAAGGAAAAAACTAGACCAAGTCGGGCATCTCTGTTTCCAATCCTTTGAGGCCTGATCGGCACAAAGGTGTGACTCCACCAAAGAGAGCTCGCAGTTTAAGGGTGCTCAGCCTCCACCATAAAGCCGAGATATTTCTCACCTCATTGGTCATTGCATCAGAAGATGGTGCCTCAGAAACGGTGGGGTTCAGGTGGGACAGTGGTGTCCCGCCACCACAGGAATAGCGTCAGTAAAGTCGAACAGGAAATACAATCTGAATAGATGACCATCACTGCAATGGGTTACCCACCTGATTTAAAAAAATGTATATATATATATATATATATATCAAGGAACTTTTACAGTAGTTTGACCTTCCAGGGCGTTGAGCGGTCGAACAGATGTGTGTTGACAGACTGGGTCGTACACTCCTCTAGAAGCTGCTTAGGTGCACAGTGTTGAGACTTAGCTGGACAGCAAGCTGGAAACATTTGTGTTAGAATACCGGGGCCAGTGAGCAGCCTATAGAGAAAGATAAGGAGCATGCACCCGGACGGTAATGTCAGGGACATGCCCCAAAGCAGGAAATGACGAATTATGGCCCTACAGTCCACCCAAACCACAGGAAGAATGGTTCGCTAAAGGTCAAACGTGAAGTCAAGATTGCCCGAGAACAAATGTGAAAAGCCTTGTCCTATTCATTCATTCATTTCTAGGTTCATAAGTTAGAGAACAGTTGATCCATTCAATTTGGACTTCTTTTCCATCCACATTTAATCGTTGCTCTGTCACCCTCTGCTTGTCCCTCGCCCCCCTTGCAGGCCTACACAGAGGAGCTGGTGGACCTCCACCGCCGGCTAATGGCGCTGAGGGAGCGAAACGTCCTGCAGCAGGTCAGTGCTCGCCGCTTTTTATGTGCTGGCGAACATCACAGGAGACAGTAGTTTGTTGTAGAATTGTCTCTCGTGAGTGTTTTGGCCGTGTTTCACTTGTCGTACGACTGGACAACCCAGAAAGCTATTTACCCAGAACGCAGCGCTTAGAGTGATTTTATCCTTCCTCCTCTCCGTCAGATTGTCAACCTGATCGAAGAGACTGGACACTTCAATGTGACAAACACCACCTTTGACTTTGACCTCTTTTCACTGGACGAGTCCACTGTTCGCAAACTACAGAGCTACCTGGAGGCCACAGCCACGTGACAGGAGGCGGAGGCCGGCATGTGGACGTCCGCGGCGGGGGTGGCCTCGCCATTCCGGCTGCTCTCCCAGGAGACCAGCAGCCACACGCGCCGCAGCCTTTTCACATGCCCGACTGCAGCGTTGATCAACTACCACATGAACAAACGCAAGCACACAACACCACCCTCACATGACACTGGGGAGAAACCTGGAGGCGTGGGAGGGAACACTGAAGCAGCCCCACTCCGTCGACAGTCAGGATTTTCACTACACATCTCTTCTCTTGAGCCTGTGCAGAGCTGTGGAATTCACCCCCCGCCCCCCTCATTCGTCCTCCTGCACTCATATTGCTCCCGCCTTTGCAAACCTAATACTTTCCCTCCTCCCCCTTTTCCTCCCCCTCCAAATCCACACTCCTTACTTGGCAGAACACTCCAGTTCCCTCCCCCTGTTGTCAGCTGGAGCTCATTTCTCTCCCAGCATTCTCCAGTGCTGTGTGTGAGTGTGTCGGTGTGTGTGTCGGTGCGTGTGTGTGTGAATTGTACGTGCACACGTGCGTGTGCGAGCACTGCTGAGGTTAAAGAGTAGATGTTGTCTTTGTGGTTACTGACTTCTCTTTGTGAAACTCGAGCATAAACAGCCGGTTCCGTTCCCTCCTCAAACACTTAGACATGCCAACAGATTCACATTTAGGTCGCACTTTACTCTGTAGCCCCCTTTTTAGCATTAAAAGTTGGTAAACAAACACTGACTGAATGGCTTAGAACACACTTAAATACTGTAAGCAGAAGTCTAATTTGTGTCATTTGAGTTTAGACCAGATGCTAAAAGCTCCTTTAAGGTTGGGAAATCCTAAAAGAGGAGGATTTTTGCCAGCAGAAAATGGCTTTTGTCTCTTTTAAAACGGCTCATCACGTGTGACAGTGTTAAGATTCTGCTGGTCTGTCTGGAGAAAAGACCGCAGGACTCACTTAAATCTGCTCCCTTTTGTAGAAGTTTAAGACTTTACACGAATCTGCCGCCGGTCAATAAAAGACCAAACGTGCTTTGATGGTGATTAACTCACTGCTACAATCGGACCCTTAAAGCAACGCCCTGCAGGGGCTCCCCATTAGCCGAGAGATTCTACATGATGCAAACATTTGTTAGTCATTCAGTATGAGAAAACTATCTTTTTTCAAGACATTTTTGTAAAAAATATGCACTTTCACAAAAGATGCACGACAAATAGAAAAAAGAGGGTTGATGTGACATTGTTTAAAAAGACAATGCAACTAAATGTATTTGACCAGAAAAAACTAGCAAGTACATTTTAGTGTGTTATAAGCCACTTTTTGAATATTGTTGTGTTTTCAATGCTGAAAGGGGGGGGGTGTGAAGTGTAGTATTTCCCTAGTTTTGCATCGCCGATCTCTCCGCTTCACACTGGTCATGTAGACACTGACATGTGAGGCTGAGGTTTTTCTGTTGTCTGAACATCTGAAAAAAAAAAAAAACTGTTCTGTTGAGTTTCCCCTCTGCTTCCTCACACTGAAAGCTGAGCCTTGACCTCCTACCAACCAGCCTCCCCCCCCTGACTCTTTCTCCCTCCCTCCCAGAAAAGGCCCCTTACCCCCCCCTTTACTCCCCATAATGGCGTGCATGAAAGGGCTCGACTGCTCGCGGCCAGAGCGGTGGCGGCTCACTCCTGAATTGCCTTCTAGGTGGTGGGTTGGTCGGGTTGGGCTGGGGGGGGGGGGGGGGGTTTAGAAATTAAAAAAAAAAAAAAAAAAAAAACAAAAAAAAAAAAAAAACATTTTTAAAAAGCCGTGAAAAAGTAGCCATACTTGTTTCCCAGAATCCAAAAATGACAAAGTAAATAGGGGCCACGCTTTTTTACATTTTATTTTTCTACAAGTGCATTTGTGTATTTATTCCCAGATTGCAGTTGAATATGACCTGTGAGCTATGAATGTATACTGCTTTTACTTTTCTACGGCTAGCGACAGCCCCACTCTAGTGCCTTTTTCCTGCATTTCGCAGCGTGAGGGGGGGGTGTGCGCTCTGTTAGTCACGCCCGCACCGCCCCCCCCCCCTTCAATACCCCCCTCGGGGAAACAAGTGTTAATTGGGATGCCTGAATATACAGTATTGTCTTAAAGCTTCCATCCCCGCTTCTCCCTTCCCAGTGTCTTTCAAGTGTGCGTTTATCTGTAATATCTTTTATCGCAAGCCTGCTAGACGGTGATTTTTTTTTCTTTCCCCCATCTTAGGTGGTCACGTTTTTATGTTCTTGCTCTCTGAGATTAGGTTTAGTGTTTTTTAAGAGGAGGCGCCAGATGACTGTGGTAGTTTCTCACTTTAATTAGCTCTAGTAACAGCCGTGCCAGCTGTGTTTTGGCTTTGTGCGTTTTGTGAGAGCGCCGTTGTTGAAAAAAGCCCGGGCCCCCCCCCCCCCCCCCCCCCCCCTTGAAGCAGTTTGAAGTATTTGAACTAATGGTGGAGCGTTTGATACCAGGATGCCAAGCACTTACGCAGCAACAATAATGGACATGCAGGCAGAAAAAGAAGCAAAGCAAAACACTTTAGTTTGCTCCCTAAAAGTTGGAAACGTGCTCCACAGGGCCTGAACTGAGAAGTTGGTTTGTTTGGGGGTTTAACTTTTACCGACCAGTCAAACAAAACTGGCTCACATAAAACCTATCAGCCAATCGGGGAGGCGTATTGGTCACCATAGGCACACACAGCTTTGCACATCGGTAGATTCACTTTTCTTTACGTGATTAGCATATCAGGCAAATGATTCGTAACCCAGTTATCACCTGTTGTGTTTTTCTTTCAGTGTTGTTTTATCACAAGATTGCAGCCTAATGTACTAAAACCCAAAACAAATAGGAAAGAAACCTGTGGGTTCTCCCTGGTGGACCCGGAGCTCGGTTACACGAGCCTTTGCCTTTTTGTACATATTCTGGAAAGGAAGGTGAGCATTGGAGTCGAAGTCCTTCTGCTCCCTGCAACTCTCTCTGGGGGGGGGGATTCCTGAGCATCTCTGCCGCCCGTAAACCCGGGATAGTGTCAGGTGATGCAGCAGAAAACAGGAACACGTTGGAATAGAGAGCATTGCTGGAAATGCTGGAGACGTGTGGTGTAACTGATGGTTAGCTGTCTGGCAGGAGGAACAGAACAATGTGGGAACGAGAGCAGCTTACCAAAAGTTTGTGGCCGTTTCTGAATGCACTGAGGAGCGTTTAGATGCTGGATGTGCTGGTCTGGCTCGTAGAAGCTCTGCTTCATAAGATTCTGGTCTGAGTAACCAGGGATTAAGTAAGCATTTTATTTTCTAGCATCATGTAATTGTGCAGAGTGTTTCAAAACTTCTATTAGTCGTCCCTTTTCTTGATTCTTGCTGTCGTATAACTGGTTGTTACGCAGAGCTAACCCCGGCCGCTGAACTATTCTAAAGTCCACACCAAAACCGGACGCTTTCTTTTGCCCCTCCATCCACTCTCCCCACAGTGCAGCCTCAGAGGTTTTGCTCTGTCTGCTGACCAACGAACAGAGAAGGGCAGGAAAGAGCTCCAGAGGCCCGTCGTCAGGCCCTCCAGACCCCGTCCCACTTCCTCTCTCTGGCCCTAAGCATCCGTTTTGCAGAGGTGCGACGCCTCTGTTCTTTTGGGGGTCGAGGATTCCCGTTCATTTAGCCTTTTGAATCGCACAAAGCTCCAGCAGAAGGTTTGAATTAACACTAAAAAAGAGCAAGACCAAGTATAGGGCCAGAGGGAGGGTTGGGATTGGGCCTGTTATCGTCTTTATATTATTCAATTTTTTTTCTTTTATTTTGGGGATTTAGAGCACAGCGAGCTCTATAGCCATCAGATCTGAAGGACTGGTTCAGCAAGGCACCAATTATTTTTACATGATCACTCCAGCTCAGAGGGACTTAGAAGAACTCGGTCAAAAGTTTTCTGAATCAAAGCGACAATCAGGGGTTTATCAGAAGGTCGGGAGTAAACATCCGCTCTGAGAGGCAGCTGCTGGCTGTGGACTCTCAGCGCAGCAGCCGGAGGGACGACACACTCTCACCTCAGGCACTAAACACACAGATCAGCGTTTACCGGAGGCCACGAGCAGACTTCCCAGGTGTGTGTCCGTGGCTCGGCTCGGTCTGATTGGCCGGATAGACTGCGATGTGAAGGCTCTCTGCATAGAAACCCAATACCTGCCCGCCATTTCCCCGCTTTTTTTTATATTATCGTCACACAGCGATTGCGGTTTCCTTTGTAAAAATGGTACTTCCTTGTTAAGTAACTCTTTTTTCCTCCTGATGAATGAACAGAATTAGTGTGTGTAGATAGTCTGTACAGGGAAGCACCCGCTCTCCAGCTGTAGCATACTTTTAGTGTTTGATTATCGGATCGTTTGACTGTTGGATTTTTGTCTCTTAAATTAGCTGTGTATCATTTTTAAAAAAAAAATCGTTTTTAAAATCTGTTGACTTTCCGTTTTGCTGCTGCACTGACGACATTTCCCCAGCGCTCCTGCGGCGTGTCGGTGCCCTCTGCCGCCGTCAAAAGCCAGTTTTGTGAGACTCATTTCTAAGATTTTCTAAAAACCGCAAAAAAACAAAACAAACAAACTCCAGAGACGGATGAACTCGCTTCTCACTTCAGGCCTCTTCATGTGTTCGCTCCCGTGGCCCCCAGTAGGCTTCAAACACACAAACACGCACGCACACACGCACACACACACGCACACACACGCACACACACGCACTCGCAGCGGGGCGGTCCGTCGGTAAGCAGCTCGCCT